>CM073132.1:25133365-25603365 GCA_037039145.1 Fundulus diaphanus | reverse complement strand
TCCGAGTCCGACTAAAGACGTTACAAGATTACGCAGAGCTAGAGGTGGTCCCGACGACAGTCATTCTTCAGGTAAGTTATTATTGCGCTGCTTTAAAACATAGAGGTATTATGGATTCAGGAAATGTAACCCTCATTGGTGTAGGTCTTTTAGATTTCTTGCAAATCACCTCAGACCGGCAACAACCCCAAAGTGAAACTTATGCGAAAAACACCAAACAACTTTAGCCAACTCGCTCAATTTACACTCTATGTAGACAAATTATACATCAAAACGTAGGTCTTTTTGTCTGGATTCAGAAAATGTAACCCTCATTGCTGTAGGACTTATAGATTTTTTTCATCACGCCATTTTCACCTACCCTGGTGACAAAATTATCCAGAAACCAACAAACAACTTTAGCCTACTTGCTCAATTTTCACTCTACATGCACAAATTATAAATCAAAACGTAGGTAGTTTTGTCTGGAATCAGGAAATGTAACCCTTATTGGTGTAGGTCTTATAGAGTTTTCGCAAATCACCTCAGACCGGCAGCAACCCCAAAGTCAAAATTATGCAAAAAACAACGAACAACTTGAGCCTACTCGCTCAATTTTCACTCTACATGCACAAATTATACATCAAAACGTAGGTCTTCTTGTCTGGATTCAGGAAATGTAACCCTCATTGGTGTAGGACTTATAGAATTTTCGGAAATCACCTCAGACCGGCAACAACCCCAAACCTTCCCCAAATTCAGCGAGTTGTTTGGGGTTTTTTTGTGCTGCAGCCATCCATCCAGAGCCGGTCAAAGCCATAGGCGTACTAAGGGGCTGCTTGGGCCCACCGGTGCAATGGGGGGGCCCCCAAATTTTTACAGGCCGAACCGTAGGGTGTACCCCCACTTACTATATATCGAAACGTTCGTCTCGACGACGCGATGCAGGCTTTTTGCACTTGACGTCATTTCCACTTACGGTTGGAACAACATTTGCAAAAAAACACAGAAAAATGGCAATTTTCAACGCTCTACTGTGTCCTCATGCTTTCACCTACGAACATTGTTTAACTTCCAGTTTGTAGATATATCTTTGAACTTTTCAGAAGTGCAAACGGAATGTGGATATCTTTTATCGTTTTCTCATCACGCCATTTTCAGTTACCATGGTGACAAAATTCTCCAAAAAACACCAAACAACTTTTGCCTACTCGCTCAATTTTCACTCTACGTAGACAAATTATACATCAAAACGTAGGTATTTCTGCCTGGATTTAGGAAATGTAACCCTCATTGGTGTAGGTGTTTTAGATTTTTCGCAAATCACCTCAGACCGGCAACAACCCCAAAGTCAAACTTATGCGAAAAAGACCAAACAACTTCAGCATACTCGCTCAATTTTCACTCTACGTAGACAAATTATACATCAAAATGTAGGTCTTTTTGTCTGGATTCAGAAAATGTAACCCTCATTGGTGTAGGTCTTATAGATTTTTCGCAAATCACCTCAGACCGGCAACAACCCCAAACCCTCCCCAAGTTGAGCGACTAAGCTGCAGTTGTTTTCCGTCCTGTAGACAGCCAGCCAGGGCCGGTCAAAGCCATAGGCGTACTAAGGGGCCGCTTGGGCCCACCGGAGCAATGGGGGGGCCCCCAAATTTTTTTTTTTTTTTTTTTTTTTTTTTACATGTAACAATTAAATTACTTCAGTTATACGCACCACCAGGCGGGCGCCTTCTTCAACTTCTTCAGAAGTTGAACATTTCTAGTTAGGTGCCTGCCAAGCATTTGCAATGAGGAGGCAGTGCTGTGCGAAGCACAGCACTGCCTCCCATGCAAATGCATGGAGGCACCTACTACTATTCACCTCTAAACGGTTTATTTATTATTATTAATATTCTTAATTGTTTGACGATTAATGCGGCCCGAACCGTAGCGTGCACCCCCACAATATATACATCAAAACGTCCGGCTCGGTCGGGAATAGTGTGCTATTACTTTTATCGGGGTTTCGAGTTACCATGGCAACGCAATTAGCGAAAAACCACCCCCGAAAAAACCCATAGTAATCAATGGAGTCGGGGAGAAAAAAAGCCCCAAAAAAGCCTCCAAATTGCCATTTTCAACGCTGTACTGTATCGTCATGCTTTCACCTACGAACACCGTTTAACTTCCAGTTTGTAGACATATCTGTGAACTACTCAGAAGTGAAAACGGGATGTGGATATCTTTTATCGTCTCTTCACAGTTACTCCTCAAAGCTCATGTCCGAAAATCAGCAAAATCATCGTTTATAATGAAAGTCAATGACGGAATTCTCCAACCGCTAGAGTGGCCCACTCTAGCGTTTTCAAAGATTTCAAAACTCCGAACAACTTCCGCCTACTCGCTCAATTTTCACTCTACGTAGACAAATTATACATCAAAACGTAGGTATTTTTGTCTGGATTCAGGAAATGTAACCCTCATTGGTGTAGCATTTATAGATTTTTCGCAAATCACCTCAGACCGACACAAACCCGAAACCTCCCCCATTCATTTCCTATGGAGCGGTTTTGAAAAATGACGTCTGAAAATCCAAAACATCACGTGTTTTCGCATCGTCGCTACTCCTAAACCGTTTCATGTACAAGCATGAGATTTTCACACATGCATTTCCCGACACTTCTGGCACTCATAAAAAAGAAATTGTTGGGATAACTGTTACGGTTTTGCCGCAGGAACAATTTGTTCGGGAGTAGCGAATGTGCAAATTCCTGAAAACGCTTTTCAGCTGCATTTTCCCATATCATCCACTTTTTTACATCGTCGCTGTGCCTACACCGTTTTTTGTACAAACATGAAAATGAATACCATAGTCCTCAAAAGCCTGCTGATACTCATAGTGAAAGAATTATTTTGATATCTCTTATACTTTTTCAGCTACAGCGATTTGTTCGGGACCGTTTTTAGAGGATTTCTAAAAATCCATAAAAATCACCTTTATATCATAATTTTTCACGCCTTTATTAAACTTTTTCCAGCAACAACCGATAGCCTGTCTTCTTCCCCTATCCGTTACGAAATAAACGCAGAAGAAATTACGTCTCTACCATTTACGGATCAGGAGATATGGAGCGTTGTTCGGGGCAAAGTTCTCCATTATAACCCAATGGGACTTATTCTGAGCAAAGTCTCTGCACTTCGGGAGACTGGCCTGCAGCAGAGGTGTGAGTGAGTTTCCATGACGACGGAACTCTGAGGGCCAGGGGGAGAAGCTCCATTGGGATACAATGGCAACTTTCGACGCCCGCTGCAGCGGCTGTGATTAATGTAGGAATCTGAAATTCGCACAGTCACTTCCTCTTAACATTTTTAAATTTTCAAGTGACTTTCAGCCATGTGTCACTTTTCTGTCCCATTTTGGATTTCACATGCTTTCCTATTGGGCCTTTGCTTCTAACAGGATCTGGCATGATGCCCAGACACGACATAATTGGCCAATACAGCACCACCCACATGTGGGAAATGGCGCTACTGACCATTTTGGTCAAATGTTGAGTTCTGGGCCCAGATGTGGTGAGGCTGAGTTGCTAAAGGAGGCCAATCTGACTCATGACCTTTGGTGACCTTTGGTGACATTAAGTATTGGCACCCTTTTTGAGGCACTTCCCAGTACAGGATTTGGACCAAACTGACAGAGTACACTCACCTGGTGATACTGAACACAAACCTGTTAGCGGCTAACTGTTAGCATGTTGCTAACCGGAAGTAGCTCTAGGAAGGTCTCACCAACTTCTGCTTCACAGAGTCTGTTCTTACTCTAGAGAGAAAGCT
This sequence comes from Fundulus diaphanus, assembly GCA_037039145.1. Classification (NCBI taxonomy): domain Eukaryota; kingdom Metazoa; phylum Chordata; class Actinopteri; order Cyprinodontiformes; family Fundulidae; genus Fundulus; species Fundulus diaphanus. The sequence continues at coordinate 25,599,570 of CM073132.1, read as the reverse complement.
CCACAAGAAATTTGGGCTACGTCGCATAAAGCATCTCCAAGCTATGAGGTGTCAAACATCCAATGCTTTTCAATGGGGGATCAAACCCCTTATAGTCCCAATACTGCATGCCCATATATGGCGCTACAGTATAGCTCAGATGGAAAGTGCAGGCTTTGCATGCAAGAGGTCATGGGATCGAATCCCGGTGTGGGACACTTAGAGTTTTATGTTATAATCCCCACAATATGTATAACAAAACATGTGTGCTGATCCTATGCAGTATTTTTTTGTACCACCCGCCATTTTGAGTTACCATGGCAACGTAATAAGAAACGTATTTTCTCCCTATTTGAAGCACATCCCAGTACAGGATTTGGACCAAACTGACAGAGTACAATCCCCCGGTGATACTGAACACAACCATGTTAGCGGCTAACGGTTAGCATGTTGCTAACAGGAAGTAGCTCTAGGAAGGTCTCACCAACTTCTGCCTCACAGAGTCTGTTCTTACTGTAGAGAGAAAGCTCCACAACAAATTTTGGCCATGTCGGATAAAGCATCTCCATGTTAGAAGGTGTCAAATATTCAATGCTTTTCAATGGGCCAAGACCACCCGCCATTTTGAGTTACCATGGCGACGTAATAAACTACGTATTTTCTCCCTCTTTGAGGCACTTCCCAGCACAGGGTATGGACCAAACTAACAGAGTACCATCACCTGGTCATCCTGAACACAACCTTGTTAGCGGCTAACGGTTAGCATGTTGCTAACAGGAAGTAGCTCTAGGAAGGTCTCACTAACTTCTGCTTCACAGAGTCTGTTCTTACTGTAGAGAGAAAGCGCCACAACAAATTTGGGCCATGTCAGATAAAGCATGTCTATTTTATGAGGTGTCAAACATCCATTTTTGACCCCTCTTTGCCTCTGTTACATGCTGCAGAAATGCTCCAAAGACACTGAAATCACACATTCACCTCAGTACATCACATGATAAAGGTAATGATAATTAAGACAGAGGGCTACAGCTGTGAGGGAGTCTCCATGACAACGCTGCTAGCCAGAGGCTCCTAGGAGGTCCATTGACTTAACATGGCACCTTTTGACGGCCGCTGCGGGGGCTGTGAAGACCGTAGGAAGCTGAAATTCGCGGTGTTACTTCCCGTTAGTATTTTTGACGGTACGGTACGCACCACGAGGCAGGCGCCTTGCTAAATTTCTTCAGAAATTTTCTAGTTAGGTGCCTGCCAAGCATTTGCAATGAGGAGGCAGTGCTGTGCGAAGCACAGCACTGCCTCCCATGCAAATGCATGGAGGCACCTACTACTATTCACCTCTAAACGGTTTATTTATTATTATTAATATTCTTAATTGTTTGACGATTAATGCGGCCCGAACCGTAGCGTGCACCCCCACAATATATACATCAAAACGTCCGGCTCGGTCGGGAATAGTGTGCTATTACTTTTATCGGGGTTTCGAGTTACCATGGCAACGCAATTAGCGAAAAACCACCCCCGAAAAAACCCATAGTAATCAATGGAGTCGGGGAGAAAAAAAGCCCCAAAAAAGCCTCCAAATTGCCATTTTCAACGCTGTACTGTATCGTCATGCTTTCACCTACGAACACCGTTTAACTTCCAGTTTGTAGACATATCTGTGAACTACTCAGAAGTGAAAACGGGATGTGGATATCTTTTATCGTCTCTTCACAGTTACTCCTCAAAGCTCATGTCCGAAAATCAGCAAAATCATCGTTTATAATGAAAGTCAATGACGGAATTCTCCAACCGCTAGAGTGGCCCACTCTAGCGTTTTCAAAGATTTCAAAACTCCGAACAACTTCCGCCTACTCGCTCAATTTTCACTCTACGTAGACAAATTATACATCAAAACGTAGGTATTTTTGTCTGGATTCAGGAAATGTAACCCTCATTGGTGTAGCATTTATAGATTTTTCGCAAATCACCTCAGACCGACACAAACCCGAAACCTCCCCCATTCATTTCCTATGGAGCGGTTTTGAAAAATGACGTCTGAAAATCCAAAACATCACGTGTTTTCGCATCGTCGCTACTCCTAAACCGTTTCATGTACAAGCATGAGATTTTCACACATGCATTTCCCGACACTTCTGGCACTCATAAAAAAGAAATTGTTGGGATAACTGTTACGGTTTTGCCGCAGGAACAATTTGTTCGGGAGTAGCGAATGTGCAAATTCCTGAAAACGCTTTTCAGCTGCATTTTCCCATATCATCCACTTTTTTACATCGTCGCTGTGCCTACACCGTTTTTTGTACAAACATGAAAATGAATACCATAGTCCTCAAAAGCCTGCTGATACTCATAGTGAAAGAATTATTTTGATATCTCTTATACTTTTTCAGCTACAGCGATTTGTTCGGGACCGTTTTTAGAGGATTTCTAAAAATCCATAAAAATCACCTTTATATCATAATTTTTCACGCCTTTATTAAACTTTTTCCAGCAACAACCGATAGCCTGTCTTCTTCCCCTATCCGTTACGAAATAAACGCAGAAGAAATTACGTCTCTACCATTTACGGATCAGGAGATATGGAGCGTTGTTCGGGGCAAAGTTCTCCATTATAACCCAATGGGACTTATTCTGAGCAAAGTCTCTGCACTTCGGGAGACTGGCCTGCAGCAGAGGTGTGAGTGAGTTTCCATGACGACGGAACTCTGAGGGCCAGGGGGAGAAGCTCCATTGGGATACAATGGCAACTTTCGACGCCCGCTGCAGCGGCTGTGATTAATGTAGGAATCTGAAATTCGCACAGTCACTTCCTCTTAACATTTTTAAATTTTCAAGTGACTTTCAGCCATGTGTCACTTTTCTGTCCCATTTTGGATTTCACATGCTTTCCTATTGGGCCTTTGCTTCTAACAGGATCTGGCATGATGCCCAGACACGACATAATTGGCCAATACAGCACCACCCACATGTGGGAAATGGCGCTACTGACCATTTTGGTCAAATGTTGAGTTCTGGGCCCAGATGTGGTGAGGCTGAGTTGCTAAAGGAGGCCAATCTGACTCATGACCTTTGGTGACCTTTGGTGACATTAAGTATTGGCACCCTTTTTGAGGCACTTCCCAGTACAGGATTTGGACCAAACTGACAGAGTACACTCACCTGGTGATACTGAACACAAACCTGTTAGCGGCTAACTGTTAGCATGTTGCTAACCGGAAGTAGCTCTAGGAAGGTCTCACCAACTTCTGCTTCACAGAGTCTGTTCTTACTCTAGAGAGAAAGCTCCACAAGAAATTTGGGCTACGTCGCATAAAGCATCTCCAAGCTATGAGGTGTCAAACATCCAATGCTTTTCAATGGGGGATCAAACCCCTTATAGTCCCAATACTGCATGCCCATATATGGCGCTACAGTATAGCTCAGATGGAAAGTGCAGGCTTTGCATGCAAGAGGTCATGGGATCGAATCCCGGTGTGGGACACTTAGAGTTTTATGTTATAATCCCCACAATATGTATAACAAAACATGTGTGCTGATCCTATGCAGTATTTTTTTGTACCACCCGCCATTTTGAGTTACCATGGCAACGTAATAAGAAACGTATTTTCTCCCTATTTGAAGCACATCCCAGTACAGGATTTGGACCAAACTGACAGAGTACAATCCCCCGGTGATACTGAACACAACCATGTTAGCGGCTAACGGTTAGCATGTTGCTAACAGGAAGTAGCTCTAGGAAGGTCTCACCAACTTCTGCCTCACAGAGTCTGTTCTTACTGTAGAGAGAAAGCTCCACAACAAATTTTGGCCATGTCGGATAAAGCATCTCCATGTTAGAAGGTGTCAAATATTCAATGCTTTTCAATGGGCCAAGACCACCCGCCATTTTGAGTTACCATGGCGACGTAATAAACTACGTATTTTCTCCCTCTTTGAGGCACTTCCCAGCACAGGGTATGGACCAAACTAACAGAGTACCATCACCTGGTCATCCTGAACACAACCTTGTTAGCGGCTAACGGTTAGCATGTTGCTAACAGGAAGTAGCTCTAGGAAGGTCTCACTAACTTCTGCTTCACAGAGTCTGTTCTTACTGTAGAGAGAAAGCGCCACAACAAATTTGGGCCATGTCAGATAAAGCATGTCTATTTTATGAGGTGTCAAACATCCATTTTTGACCCCTCTTTGCCTCTGTTACATGCTGCAGAAATGCTCCAAAGACACTGAAATCACACATTCACCTCAGTACATCACATGATAAAGGTAATGATAATTAAGACAGAGGGCTACAGCTGTGAGGGAGTCTCCATGACAACGCTGCTAGCCAGAGGCTCCTAGGAGGTCCATTGACTTAACATGGCACCTTTTGACGGCCGCTGCGGGGGCTGTGAAGACCGTAGGAAGCTGAAATTCGCGGTGTTACTTCCCGTTAGTATTTTTGACGGTACGGTACGCACCACGAGGCAGGCGCCTTGCTAAATTTCTTCAGAAATTTTCTAGTTATTATTCTTATTAATATTCTTAATTGTTTGACGATTAATGCGGCCCGAACCGTAGCGTGCACCCCCACAATATAGGTATCAAAACGTGCGGCTCGGTCGGGAATGGTGTGCTATTACTTTTATTGGGGTTTCGAGTTACCATGGCGACAAAATTAGCGAAAAACCACCCCCAAAAATCCCATAGGAATCAATGGAATCGGGTAGAAAGAAAGCCTCAAAAAAGCCTCCAAATGGCTATTTTCAACGCTGTACTGTGTCGTCATGCTTTCACCTACGAACACCGTTTAACTTCCAGTTTGTAGACATATCTGTAAACTACTCAGAAGTGAAAACGGCATGGGGATATCTTTTATCGTCTTTTCACAGTTACTCCTCAAAGCTCATGTCCAAAAATCAGCAAAATCATCGTTTATAATGAAAGTCAATGACGGAATTCTCAGACTCTTAGAGTGGCCCACTCTAGCGTTTTCAAAGATTTCAAAACTCCGAACAACTTCCGCCTACTCGCTCAATTTTCACTCTACGTAGACAAATTATACATCAAAACGTAGGTATTTTTGTCTGGATTCAGGAAATGTAACCCTCATTGGTGTAGCTTTTATAGAGTTTTCGCAAATCACCTCAGACAGACACAAACCCGAAATCCTCCCCATTCATTTCCTATGGAGCGGTTTTGAAAAATGACATCTGAAAATCCAAAACATCACATGTTTTCGCATCGTCGCTACTCCTAAACCGTTTCATGTACAAGCATGAGACTTTCACACATGAATGTCCCAACCCTTCTGGCACTCATAAAAAAGGAATTGTTTGGATAACTGTTACGGTTTTACCGCAGGAACAATTTGTTCGGGAGTAGCGAATGTGCAAATTCCTGAAAACGCTTTTTAGCTGCATTTTCCCACATCATCCACTTTTTTATATCGTCGCTGTGCCTACACCGATTTTTGTACAAACATGAAAATGGGCACCATAGTCCTCAAAAGCCTGCTGATACTCATAGTGAAAGAATTATTTTGATATCTCTTATACTTTTTCAGCTACAGCGATTTGTTCGGGACCTTTTTTAGAGGATTTCAAAAAATCCATAAAAATCACCTTTATATCATAATTTTTCACGCCTTTATTAAACTTTTTCCAGCAAAAACCGATAGCCTGTCTTCTTCCCCTATCCGTTACGAAATAAACGCAGAAAAAATTACGTCTCTACCATTTACGGATCAGGAGATATGGAGCGTTGTTCGGGGCAAAGTTCTCCATTATAATCCAATGGGACTTATTGTGAGCAAAGTCTCTGCACTTCGTTAGACTGGCCTGCAGCAGAGGTGTGAGTGAGTTTCCATGACGACGCAACTCTGAGGGCCAGAGAGAGAGGCTCCAATGGGATAGAATGGCAACTTTCGACGCTCACTGCAGTGGCTGTGATTAATGTAGGAATCTGAAATTCGCACAGTCACTTCCTCTTAACATTTTTAAATTTTCAAGTGACTTTCAGCCATTTGTCACTTTTCTGTCCCATTTTGGATTTCACATGCTTTCCTATTGGCCGTTTGCTTCCAACAGGACCTGGCATGAGGCCCAGAGACGACCCAATTGGCCAATACAGCACCACCCACCTGTGGGAAATGGCACTACACACCATTTTGGTCAAATGTTGAGTTCTGGGCCCAGATTTGGTGAGGCTGAGTTGCTAAAGGAGCCCAATCTGACTCATGACCTTTGGTGACATTAAGTATTGGCACCCTATTTGAGGCACTTTCCAGTAAAGGATTTGGACCACACTCACAGAGTACCATCAACTGGTGATACTGAACACAACCTTGTTAGCAGAGGCCGATCTGACCCATGAGCCTTGGTGACATTAAGTATTGGCACCCTATTTGACGCACTTTCCAGTAAAGGATTTGGACCAAACTCACAGAGTACATTCACCTGGTGATACTGAACACAACCTTGTTAGCGGAGGCCGATCTCACCCATGACCTTTGGTGACATTAAGTATTGGCACCCTATTTGAGGCACTTTCCAGTACAGGATTTGGACCAAACTCACAGAGTATCATCACCCAGGGATACTGAACAAAACCACTTCCTCTTAACATTTTTAAATTTTCAAGTGACTTTCAGCCATGTGTCACTTTTCTGTCCCATTTTGGATTTCACATGCTTTCCTATTGGGCCTTTGCTTCTAACAGGATCTGGCATGATGCCCAGACACGACATAATTGGCCAATACAGCACCACCCACATGTGGGAAATGGCGCTACTGAGCATTTTGGTCAAATGTTGAGTTCTGGGCCCAGATGTGGTGAGGCTGAGTTGCTAAAGGAGGCCAATCTGACTCATGACCTTTGGTGACCTTTGGTGACATTAAGTATTGGCACCCTTTTTGAGGCACTTCCCAGTACAGGATTTGGACCAAACTGACAGAGTACACTCACCTGGTGATACTGAACACAACCCTGTTAGCGGCTAACTGTTAGCATGTTGCTAACCGGAAGTAGCTCTAGGTAGGTCTCACCAAGTTCTGCTTCACAGAGTCTGTTCTTACTGTAGAGAGAAAGCTCCACAACAAATTTTAGCCATGTCGGATAAAGCATCTCCATGTTAGGAGGTGTCAAACATCCAATGCTTTTCAATGGGGGATCAAACCCCTTATGGTCCCAATACTGCATGCCCATATATGGCGCTACAGTATAGCTCAGATGGAAAGTGCAGGGTTAGCATGCAAGAGGTCATGGGATCGAATCCCGGTGTGGGACACTTAGAGTTTTATATTATAATCCCCACAGTATGTATAACAAAACATGTGTGCTGATCCTATGAAGTATTTTTTTGTACCACCCGCCATTTTGAGTTACCATGGCAACGTTATAAAAAACGTATTTTCTCCCTATTTGAAGCACATCCCAGTACAGGATTTGGACCAAACTGACAGAGTACAATCCCCCGGTGATACTGAACACAACCATGTTAGCGGCTAATGGTTAGCATGTTGCTAACAGGAAGTAGCTCTAGGAAGGTCTCACTAACTTCTGCTTCACAGAGTCTGTTCTTACTGTAGAGAGAAAGCTCCACAACAAATTTTGGCCATGTCGGATAAAGCATCTTCATGTTAGGAGGTGTCAAATATTCAATGCTTTTCAATGGGCCAAGACCACCCGCCATTTTGAGTTACCATGGCGACGTAATAAACTACGTATTTTCTCCCTCTTTGAGGCACTTCCCAGCACAGGTTATGGACCAAACTAACAGAGTACCATCACCTGGTCATCCTGAACACAACCTTGTTAGCGGCTAACGGTTAGCATGTTGCTAACCGGAAGTAGCTCTAGGAAGCTCGCACAAACTTTTGCTTCACAGAGTCTGTACTTCCTTTACAGAGAAGGCTCTACAACAAATTTGGGCCATGTCAGATAAAGCATGTCTATTTTATGAGGTGTCAAACATCCATTTTTGACCCCTCTTTGCCTCTGTTACATGCTGCAGAAATGCTCCAAAGACACTGAAATCACACATTCACCTCAGTACCTCACATGATAAAGGTAATGATAATTAAGACAGAGGGCTACAGCTATGAGGGAGTCTCCATGACAACGCTGCTAGCCAGAGGCTCCTAGGAGGTCCATTGACTTAACATGGCAGCTTTGGACGGCCGCTGCGGGGGCTGTGAACACCGTAGCAACCTGAAATTTGCGGTGTTACTTCCTGTTGCTATTTTACACCATACGGTACGCACCACGAGGCAGGCGCCTTGCTAAATTTCTTCAGAAATTTTCTAGTTATTAGGTGCCTGCCAAGCATTTGCAATGAGGAGGCAGTGCTGTGCGAAGCACAGCACTGCCTCCCATGCAAATGCATGGAGGCACCTACTACTATTCACCTCTAAAGGCGTCTCTTTATTATTATTATTAAACTTCTTATATTATTCTTCCTTCACGATTAATGCGGCCCGAACCATAGCGTGCACCCCCACAAAGTAGGTACCAAAACGTCCGGCTCGATTACCCGATGTGTGCTATTACTTCTGTTGGGGTTTCGAGTTACCATGGCGACGAAATTAACGAAAAACCACCCCCAAAAAAACCCATAGGAATGAATGGAGTCGGGTAGAAAGAAAGCCTCAAAAAAGCCTCCAAATGGCCATTTTCAACGCTGTACTGTGTCGTCATGCTTTCACCTACGAACACCGTTTAACTTCCAGTTTGTAGACATATCTGTGAACTACTCAGAAGTGAAAACGGGATGGGGATATCTTTTATCGTCTCTTCACAGTTACTCCTCAAAGCTCATGTCCGAAAATCAGCGAAATCATCGTTTATAATGAAAGTCAATGACGGAATTCTCCAACCGCTAGAGTGGGCCACTCTAGCGTTTTCAAAGATTTCAAAACTCCGAACAACTTCCGCCTACTCGCTCAATTTTCACTCTACGTAGACAAATTATACATCAAAACGTAGGTATTTTTGTCTGGATTCAGGAAATGTAACCCTCATTGGTGTAGCATTTATAGATTTTTCGCAAATCACCTCAGAGCGACACAAACCCGAAATCCTCCCCATTCATTTCCTATGGAGCGGTTTTGAAAAATGACGTCTGAAAATCCGAAACATCACATGTTTTCGCATCGTCGCTACTCCTAAACCGTTTCATGTACAAGCATGAGACTTTCACACATGAATGTCCCGACCCTTCTGGCACTCATAAAAAAGGAATTGTTTGGATAACTGTTACGGTTTTACCGCAGGAACAATTTGTTCGGGAGTAGCGAATGTGCAAATCCCTGAAAACGCTTTTCAGCTGCATTTTCCCACATCATCCACTTTTTTACATCGTCGCTGTGCCTACACCGATTTTTGTACAAACATGAAAATGGGCACCATAGTCCTCAAAAGCCTGCTGATACTCATAGTGAAAGAATTATTTTGATATCTCTTATACTTTTTCAGCTACAGCGATTTGTTCGGGAACGTTTTTAGAGGATTTCTGAAAATCCATAAAAATCACCTTTATATCATAATTTTTCACGCCTTTATTAAACTTTTTCCAGCAAAAACCGATAGCCTGTCTTCTTCCCCTATCCGTTACGAAATAAACGCAGAAAAAATTACGTCTCTACCATTTACGGATCAGGAGATATGGAGCGTTGTTCGGGGCAAAGTTCTCCATTATAATCCAATGGGACTTATTGTGAGCAAAGTCTCTGCACTTCGGTAGACTGGCCTGCAGCAGAGGTGTGAGTGAGTTTCCATGACGACGGAACTCTGAGGCCCAGAGGGAGAAGCTCCATTGGGATACAATGGCAACTTTCGACACCCGCTGCAGCGGCTGTGATTAATGTAGGAATCTGAAATTCGCACAGTCACTTCCTCTTAACATTTTTAAATTTTCAAGTGACTTTCAGCCATGTGTCACTTTTCTGTCCCATTTTGGATTTCACATGCTTTCCTATTGGGCCTTTGCTTCCAACAGGATCTGGCATGATGCCCAGACACGACATAATTGGCCAATACAGCACCACCCACATGTGGGAAATGGCGCTACTGACCATTTTGGTCAAATGTTGAGTTCTGGGCCCAGATGTGGTGAGGCTGAGTTGCTAAAGGAGGCCAATCTGACTCATGAGCTTTGGTGACCTTTGGTGACATTAAGTATTGGCACCCTTTTTGAGGCACTTCCCAGTACAGGATTTGGACCAAACTGACAGAGTACACTCACCTGGTGATACTGAACACAACCCTGTTAGCGGCTAACTGTTAGCATGTTGCTAACCGGAAGTAGCTCTAGGAAGGTCTCACCAACTTCTGCTTCACAGAGTCTGTTCTTACTCTAGAGAGAAAGCTCCACAAGAAATTTGGGCTACGTCGCATAAAGCATCTCCAAGCTATGAGGTGTCAAACATCCAATGCTTTTCAATGGGGGATCAAACCCCTTATGGTCCCAATACTGCATGCCCATATATGGCGCTACAGAATAGCTCAGATGGAAAGTGCAGGCTTTGCATGCAAGAGGTCATGGGATCGAATCCCGGTGTGGCACACTTAGAGTTTTATATTATAATCCCCACAGTATGTATAACAAAACATGTGTGCTGATCCTATGAAGTATTTTTTTGTACCACCCGCCATTTTGAGTTACCATGGCAACGTTATAAAAAACGTATTTTCTCCCTATTTGAAGCACATCCCAGTACAGGATTTGGACCAAACTGACAGAGTACAATCCCCCGGTGATACTGAACACAACCATATTAGCGGCTAACGGTTAGCATGTTGCTAACAGGAAGTAGCTCTAGGAAGGTCTCACTAACTTCTGCTTCACAGAGTCTGTTCTTACTGTAGAGAGAAAGCTCCACTTCAAATTTTGGCCATGTCGGATAAAGCATCTTCATGTTAGGAGGTGTCAAATATTCAATGCTTTTCAATGGGCCAAGACCACCCGCCATTTTGAGTTACCATGGCGACGTAATAAACAACGTATTTTCTCCCTCTTTGAGGCACTTCCCAGCACAGGTTCTGGACCAAACTAACAGAGTACCATCACCTGGTCATCCTGAACACAACCTTGTTAGCGGCTAACGGTTAGCATGTTGCTAACAGGAAGTAGCTCTAGGAAAGTCTCACCAACTTCTGCTTCACAGAGTCTGTTCTTACTTTAGAGAGAAAGCTCCACAACAAATTTTGGCCATGTCGGATAAAGCATCTCCATGTTAGGAGGTGTCAAATATTCAATGCTTTTCAATGGGCCAAGACCACCCGCCATTTTGAGTTACCATGGCGACGTAATAAACAACGAATTTTCTCCCTCTTTCAGGCACTTCCCAGCACAGGTTATGGACCAAACTAACAGAGTACCATCACCTGGTCATCTTGAACACAACCTTGTTAGTGGCTAACGGTTAGCATGTTGCTAACCGGAAGTAGCTCTAGGAAGTTCGCACAAACTTTTGCTTCACAGGGTCTGTACTTCCTTTAGAGAGAAGGCTCTACAACAAATTTGGGCCATGTCAGATAAAGCATGTATATTTTATGAGGTGTCAAACATCCATTTTTGACCCCTCTTTGCCTCTGTTACATGCTGCAGAAATGCTCCAAAGACACTGAAATCACACATTCACCTCAGTACCTCACATGATAAAGGTAATGATAATTAAGACAGAGGGCTACAGCTGTAAGGGAGTCTCCATGACAACGCTGCTAGCCAGAGGCTCCTAGGAGGTCCATTGACTTAACATGGCACCTTTGGACGGCCGCTGCGGGGGCTGTGAACACCTTAGGAACCTGAAATTCGCGGTGTTACTTCCTGTTGCTTTGTTACGCGGTACGGTACGCACCACGAGGCAGGCGCCTTGCTAAATTTCTTCAGAAATTTTCTAGTTATTAATATTCTTTATTTTTCTTCCTTCACGATTAATGCGGCCCGAACCGTAGCGTGCACCCCCACAATATATACATCAAAACGTCCGGCTCGGTCTCGAGATGTGTGCTATTACTTCTGTTGGGGTTTCGAGTTACCATGGCAACGCAATTAGCGAAAAACCACCCCCAAAAATCCCATAGGAATGAATGGAGTCGGGTAGAAAGAACGCCTCAAAAAAGCCTCCAAATGGCCATTTTCAACGCTGTACTGTATCGTCATGCTTTCACCTACGAACACCGTTTAAATTCCAGTTTGTAGATATATCTGTGAACTACTCAGAAGTGAAAACGGGATGTGGATATCTGTTATCGTCTCCTCACAAGTGCTCCTCAAAGCTCATGTCCGAAAATCAGCGAAATCATCGTTTATAATGAAAGTCAATGACGGAATTCTCCAACCGCTAGAGTGGGCCACTCTAGCGTTTTCAAAGATTTCAAAACTCCGAACAACTTCAGCCTACTCGCTCAATTTTCACTCTACGTAGACAAATTATACATGAAAACGTAGGTATTTTTGTCTGGATTCAGGAAATGTAACCCTCATTGGTGTAGCATTTATAGATTTTTCGCAAATCACCTCAGAGCGACACAAACCCCAAACCTCCCCCATTCATTTCCTATGGAGCGGTTTTGAAAAATGACGTCTGAAAATCCAAAACATCACATGTTTTCGCATCATCGCTACTCCTAAACCGTTTCATGTACAAGCATGATACTTTCACACATGAATGTCCCGACCCTTCTGGCACTCATAAAAAAGGAATTGTTTGGATACCTGTTACGGTTTTACCGCAGGAACAATTTGTTCGGGAGTAGCGAATGTGCAAATTCCTGAAAACGCTTTTCAGCTGCATTTTCCCACATCATCCACTTTTTTACATCGTCGCTGTGCCTACACCGATTTTTGTACAAACATCAAAATGGGCACCATAGTCCTCAAAAGCCTGCTGATACTCATAGTGAAAGAATTATTTTGATATCTCTTATAGTTTTTCAGCTACAGCGATTTGTTCGGGACCGATTTTAGAGGATTTCTAAAAATCCATAAAAATCACCTTTATATCATAATTTTTCACGCCTTTATTAAACTTTTTCCAGCAAAAACCGATAGCCTGTCTTCTTCCCCTATCCGTTACGAAATAAACGCAGAAAAAATGACGTCTCTACCATTTACGGATCAGGAGATATGGAGCGTTGTTCGGGGCAAAGTTCTCCATTATAATCCAATGGGACTTATTGTGAGCAAAGTCTCTGCACTTCGGTAGACTGGCCCGCTGCAGGTGTGAGTGAGTTTCCATGACGACGGAACTCTGAGGGCCAGGGGGAGAAGCTCCATTGGGATACAATGGCAACTTTCGACGCCCGCTGCAGCGGCTGTGATTAATGTAGGAATCTGAAATTCGCACAGTCACTTCCTCTTAACATTTTTAAATTTTCAAGCCTGCAGCAGAGGTGTGAGTGAGTTTCCATGACGACGGAACTCTGAGGGCCAGAGGGAGAAGCTCCATTGGGATACAATGGCAACTTTCGACGCCCGCTGCAGCGGCTGTGATTAATGTAGGAATCTGAAATTCGCACAGTCACTTCCTCTTAACATTTTTAAATTTTCAAGTGACTTTCAGCCATGTGTCACTTTTCTGTCCCATTTTGGATTTCACATGCTTTCCTATTGGGCCTTTGCTTCTAACAGGATCTGGCATGATGCCCAGACACGACATAATTGGCCAATACAGCACCACCCACATGTGGGAAATGGCGCTACTGACCATTTTGGTCAAATGTTGAGTTCTGGGCCCAGATGTGGTGAGGCTGAGTTGCTAAAAGAGGCCAATCTGACTCATGACCTTTGGTGACCTTTGGTGACATTAAGTATTGGCACCCTTTTTGAGGCACTTCCCAGTACAGGATTTGGACCAAACTGACAGAGTACACTCACCAGGTGATACTGAACACAACCCTGTTAGCGGCTAACTGTTAGCATGTTGCTAACCGGAAGTAGCTCTAGGAAGGTCTCACCAACTTCTGCTTCACAGAGTCTGTTCTTACTGTAGAGAGAAAGCTCCACAAGAAATTTGGGCTACGTCGCATAAAGCATCTCCAAGCTATGAGGTGTCAAACATCCAATGCTTTTCAATGGGGGATCAAACCCCTTATGGTCCCAATACTGCATGCCCATATATGGCGCTACAGAATAGCTCAGATGGAAAGTGCAGGCTTTGCATGCAAGAGGTCATGGGATCGAATCCCGGTGTGGCACACTTAGAGTTTTATATTATAATCCCCACAGTATGTATAACAAAACATGTGTGCTGATCCTATGAAGTATTTTTTTGTACCACCCGCCATTTTGAGTTACCATGGCAACGTTATAAAAAACGTATTTTCTCCCTATTTGAAGCACATCCCAGTACAGGATTTGGACCAAACTGACAGAGTACAATCCCCCGGTGATACTGAACACAACCATATTAGCGGCTAACGGTTAGCATGTTGCTAACAGGAAGTAGCTCTAGGAAGGTCTCACTAACTTCTGCTTCACAGAGTCTGTTCTTACTGTAGAGAGAAAGCTCCACTTCAAATTTTGGCCATGTCGGATAAAGCATCTTCATGTTAGGAGGTGTCAAATATTCAATGCTTTTCAATGGGCCAAGACCACCCGCCATTTTGAGTTACCATGGCGACGTAATAAACAACGTATTTTCTCCCTCTTTGAGGCACTTCCCAGCACAGGTTCTGGACCAAACTAACAGAGTACCATCACCTGGTCATCCTGAACACAACCTTGTTAGCGGCTAACGGTTAGCATGTTGCTAACAGGAAGTAGCTCTAGGAAAGTCTCACCAACTTCTGCTTCACAGAGTCTGTTCTTACTTTAGAGAGAAAGCTCCACAACAAATTTTGGCCATGTCGGATAAAGCATCTCCATGTTAGGAGGTGTCAAATATTCAATGCTTTTCAATGGGCCAAGACCACCCGCCATTTTGAGTTACCATGGCGACGTAATAAACAACGAATTTTCTCCCTCTTTCAGGCACTTCCCAGCACAGGTTATGGACCAAACTAACAGAGTACCATCACCTGGTCATCTTGAACACAACCTTGTTAGTGGCTAACGGTTAGCATGTTGCTAACCGGAAGTAGCTCTAGGAAGTTCGCACAAACTTTTGCTTCACAGGGTCTGTACTTCCTTTAGAGAGAAGGCTCTACAACAAATTTGGGCCATGTCAGATAAAGCATGTATATTTTATGAGGTGTCAAACATCCATTTTTGACCCCTCTTTGCCTCTGTTACATGCTGCAGAAATGCTCCAAAGACACTGAAATCACACATTCACCTCAGTACCTCACATGATAAAGGTAATGATAATTAAGACAGAGGGCTACAGCTGTAAGGGAGTCTCCATGACAACGCTGCTAGCCAGAGGCTCCTAGGAGGTCCATTGACTTAACATGGCACCTTTGGACGGCCGCTGCGGGGGCTGTGAACACCTTAGGAACCTGAAATTCGCGGTGTTACTTCCTGTTGCTTTGTTACGCGGTACGGTACGCACCACGAGGCAGGCGCCTTGCTAAATTTCTTCAGAAATTTTCTAGTTATTAATATTCTTTATTTTTCTTCCTTCACGATTAATGCGGCCCGAACCGTAGCGTGCACCCCCACAATATATACATCAAAACGTCCGGCTCGGTCTCGAGATGTGTGCTATTACTTCTGTTGGGGTTTCGAGTTACCATGGCAACGCAATTAGCGAAAAACCACCCCCAAAAATCCCATAGGAATGAATGGAGTCGGGTAGAAAGAACGCCTCAAAAAAGCCTCCAAATGGCCATTTTCAACGCTGTACTGTATCGTCATGCTTTCACCTACGAACACCGTTTAAATTCCAGTTTGTAGATATATCTGTGAACTACTCAGAAGTGAAAACGGGATGTGGATATCTGTTATCGTCTCCTCACAAGTGCTCCTCAAAGCTCATGTCCGAAAATCAGCGAAATCATCGTTTATAATGAAAGTCAATGACGGAATTCTCCAACCGCTAGAGTGGGCCACTCTAGCGTTTTCAAAGATTTCAAAACTCCGAACAACTTCAGCCTACTCGCTCAATTTTCACTCTACGTAGACAAATTATACATGAAAACGTAGGTATTTTTGTCTGGATTCAGGAAATGTAACCCTCATTGGTGTAGCATTTATAGATTTTTCGCAAATCACCTCAGAGCGACACAAACCCCAAACCTCCCCCATTCATTTCCTATGGAGCGGTTTTGAAAAATGACGTCTGAAAATCCAAAACATCACATGTTTTCGCATCATCGCTACTCCTAAACCGTTTCATGTACAAGCATGATACTTTCACACATGAATGTCCCGACCCTTCTGGCACTCATAAAAAAGGAATTGTTTGGATACCTGTTACGGTTTTACCGCAGGAACAATTTGTTCGGGAGTAGCGAATGTGCAAATTCCTGAAAACGCTTTTCAGCTGCATTTTCCCACATCATCCACTTTTTTACATCGTCGCTGTGCCTACACCGATTTTTGTACAAACATCAAAATGGGCACCATAGTCCTCAAAAGCCTGCTGATACTCATAGTGAAAGAATTATTTTGATATCTCTTATAGTTTTTCAGCTACAGCGATTTGTTCGGGACCGATTTTAGAGGATTTCTAAAAATCCATAAAAATCACCTTTATATCATAATTTTTCACGCCTTTATTAAACTTTTTCCAGCAAAAACCGATAGCCTGTCTTCTTCCCCTATCCGTTACGAAATAAACGCAGAAAAAATGACGTCTCTACCATTTACGGATCAGGAGATATGGAGCGTTGTTCGGGGCAAAGTTCTCCATTATAATCCAATGGGACTTATTGTGAGCAAAGTCTCTGCACTTCGGTAGACTGGCCCGCTGCAGGTGTGAGTGAGTTTCCATGACGACGGAACTCTGAGGGCCAGGGGGAGAAGCTCCATTGGGATACAATGGCAACTTTCGACGCCCGCTGCAGCGGCTGTGATTAATGTAGGAATCTGAAATTCGCACAGTCACTTCCTCTTAACATTTTTAAATTTTCAAGCCTGCAGCAGAGGTGTGAGTGAGTTTCCATGACGACGGAACTCTGAGGGCCAGAGGGAGAAGCTCCATTGGGATACAATGGCAACTTTCGACGCCCGCTGCAGCGGCTGTGATTAATGTAGGAATCTGAAATTCGCACAGTCACTTCCTCTTAACATTTTTAAATTTTCAAGTGACTTTCAGCCATGTGTCACTTTTCTGTCCCATTTTGGATTTCACATGCTTTCCTATTGGGCCTTTGCTTCTAACAGGATCTGGCATGATGCCCAGACACGACATAATTGGCCAATACAGCACCACCCACATGTGGGAAATGGCGCTACTGACCATTTTGGTCAAATGTTGAGTTCTGGGCCCAGATGTGGTGAGGCTGAGTTGCTAAAAGAGGCCAATCTGACTCATGACCTTTGGTGACCTTTGGTGACATTAAGTATTGGCACCCTTTTTGAGGCACTTCCCAGTACAGGATTTGGACCAAACTGACAGAGTACACTCACCAGGTGATACTGAACACAACCCTGTTAGCGGCTAACTGTTAGCATGTTGCTAACCGGAAGTAGCTCTAGGAAGGTCTCACCAACTTCTGCTTCACAGAGTCTGTTCTTACTGTAGAGAGAAAGCTCCACAACAAATTTTGGCCATGTCGGATAAAGCATCTCCATGTTAGGAGGTGTCAAATATTCAATGCTTTTCAATGGGCCAAGACCACCCGCCATTTTGAGTTACCATGGCGACGTAATAAACAACGTATTTTCTCCCTTTTTGAGGGACTTCCCAGCACAGGTTATGGACCAAACTAACAGAGTACCATCACCTGGTCATCCTGAACACAACCTTGTTAGCTGCTAACTGTTAGCATGTTGCTAACCGGAAGTAGCTCTAGGAAGGTCTCACCAACTTCTACTTCACAGAGTCTGTTCTTACTCTAGAGAGAAAGCTCCACAAGAAATTTGGCCTACGTCGCATAAAGCATCTCCAAGCTATGAGGTGTCAAACATCCAATGCTTTTCAATGGGGGATCAAACCCCTTATGGTCCCAATACTGCATGCCCATATATGGCGCTACAGTATAGCTCGGATGGAAAGTGCAGGCTTTGCATGCAAGAGGTCATGGGATCGAATCCCGGTGTGGGACACTTAGAGTTTTATATTATAATCCCCACAGTATGTATAACAAAACATGTGTGCTGATCCTATGAAGTATTTTTTTGTACCACCCGCCATTTTGAGTTACCATGGCAACGTTATAAAAAATGTATTTTCTCCCTATTTGAAGCACATCCCAGTACAGGATTTGGACCAAACTGACAGAGTACAATCCCCCGGTGATACTGAACACAACCATGTTAGCGGCTAACGGTTAGCATGTTGCTAACAGGAAGTAGCTCTAGGAAGGTCTCACCAACTTCTGCTTCACAGAGTCTGTTCTTACTGTAGAGTGAAAGCTCCACAACAAATTTTGGCCATGTCGGATAAAGCATCTCCATGTTAGGAGGTGTCAAATATTCAATGCTTTTCAATGGGCCAAGACCACCCGCCATTTTGAGTTACCATGGCGACGTAATAAACAACGTATTTTCTCCCTCTTTGAGGCACTTCCCAGCACAGGTTATGGACCAAACTAACAGAGTACCATCACCTGGTCATCCTGAACACAACCTTGTTAGCGGTTAACGGTTAGCATGTTGCTAACCGGAAGTAGCTCTAGGAAGCTCGCACAAACTTTTGCTTCACAGAGTCTGTACTTCCTTTAGAGAGGAAGCTCTACAACAAATTTGGGCCATGTCAGCTAAAGCATGTCTATTTTATGAGGTGTCAAACATCCATTTTTGACGCCTCTTTGCCTCTGTTACATGCTGCAGAAATGCTCCAAAGACACTGAAATCACACATTCACCTCAGTACCTCACATGATAAAGGTAATGATAATTAAGACAGAGGGCTACAGCTGTGAGGGAGTCTCCATGACAACGCTGCTAGCCAGAGGCTCCTAGGAGGTCCATTGACTTAATATGGCACCTTTGGACGGCCGTTGCGGGGGCTGTGAAGACCGTAGGAAGCTGAAATTCGCAGTGTTACTTCCCGTTAGTATTTTCAACGGTACGGTACGCACCACGAGGCAGGCGCCTTGCTAAATTTCTTCAGAAATTTTCTAGTTATTATTAATATTCTTTATTTTTCTTCCTTCACGATTAATGCGGCCCGAACCGTAGCGTGCACCCCCACAATATATACATCAAAACGTCCGGCTCGGTCTCGAGATGTGTGCTATTACTTCTGTTGGGGTTTCGAGTTACCATGGCAACGCAATTAGCGAAAAACCACCCCCAAAAATCCCATAGGAATGAATGGAGTCGGGTAGAAAGAACGCCTCAAAAAAGCCTCCAAATGGCCATTTTCAACGCTGTACTGTATCGTCATGCTTTCACCTACGAACACCGTTTAAATTCCAGTTTGTAGATATATCTGTGAACTACTCAGAAGTGAAAACGGGATGTGGATATCTGTTATCGTCTCCTCACAAGTGCTCCTCAAAGCTCATGTCCGAAAATCAGCGAAATCATCGTTTATAATGAAAGTCAATGACGGAATTCTCCAACCGCTAGAGTGGGCCACTCTAGCGTTTTCAAAGATTTCAAAACTCCGAACAACTTCAGCCTACTCGCTCAATTTTCACTCTACGTAGACAAATTATACATGAAAACGTAGGTATTTTTGTCTGGATTCAGGAAATGTAACCCTCATTGGTGTAGCATTTATAGATTTTTCGCAAATCACCTCAGAGCGACACAAACCCCAAACCTCCCCCATTCATTTCCTATGGAGCGGTTTTGAAAAATGACGTCTGAAAATCCAAAACATCACATGTTTTCGCATCATCGCTACTCCTAAACCGTTTCATGTACAAGCATGATACTTTCACACATGAATGTCCCGACCCTTCTGGCACTCATAAAAAAGGAATTGTTTGGATACCTGTTACGGTTTTACCGCAGGAACAATTTGTTCGGGAGTAGCGAATGTGCAAATTCCTGAAAACGCTTTTCAGCTGCATTTTCCCACATCATCCACTTTTTTACATCGTCGCTGTGCCTACACCGATTTTTGTACAAACATCAAAATGGGCACCATAGTCCTCAAAAGCCTGCTGATACTCATAGTGAAAGAATTATTTTGATATCTCTTATAGTTTTTCAGCTACAGCGATTTGTTCGGGACCGATTTTAGAGGATTTCTAAAAATCCATAAAAATCACCTTTATATCATAATTTTTCACGCCTTTATTAAACTTTTTCCAGCAAAAACCGATAGCCTGTCTTCTTCCCCTATCCGTTACGAAATAAACGCAGAAAAAATGACGTCTCTACCATTTACGGATCAGGAGATATGGAGCGTTGTTCGGGGCAAAGTTCTCCATTATAATCCAATGGGACTTATTGTGAGCAAAGTCTCTGCACTTCGGTAGACTGGCCCGCTGCAGGTGTGAGTGAGTTTCCATGACGACGGAACTCTGAGGGCCAGGGGGAGAAGCTCCATTGGGATACAATGGCAACTTTCGACGCCCGCTGCAGCGGCTGTGATTAATGTAGGAATCTGAAATTCGCACAGTCACTTCCTCTTAACATTTTTAAATTTTCAAGCCTGCAGCAGAGGTGTGAGTGAGTTTCCATGACGACGGAACTCTGAGGGCCAGAGGGAGAAGCTCCATTGGGATACAATGGCAACTTTCGACGCCCGCTGCAGCGGCTGTGATTAATGTAGGAATCTGAAATTCGCACAGTCACTTCCTCTTAACATTTTTAAATTTTCAAGTGACTTTCAGCCATGTGTCACTTTTCTGTCCCATTTTGGATTTCACATGCTTTCCTATTGGGCCTTTGCTTCTAACAGGATCTGGCATGATGCCCAGACACGACATAATTGGCCAATACAGCACCACCCACATGTGGGAAATGGCGCTACTGACCATTTTGGTCAAATGTTGAGTTCTGGGCCCAGATGTGGTGAGGCTGAGTTGCTAAAAGAGGCCAATCTGACTCATGACCTTTGGTGACCTTTGGTGACATTAAGTATTGGCACCCTTTTTGAGGCACTTCCCAGTACAGGATTTGGACCAAACTGACAGAGTACACTCACCAGGTGATACTGAACACAACCCTGTTAGCGGCTAACTGTTAGCATGTTGCTAACCGGAAGTAGCTCTAGGAAGGTCTCACCAACTTCTGCTTCACAGAGTCTGTTCTTACTGTAGAGAGAAAGCTCCACAACAAATTTTGGCCATGTCGGATAAAGCATCTCCATGTTAGGAGGTGTCAAATATTCAATGCTTTTCAATGGGCCAAGACCACCCGCCATTTTGAGTTACCATGGCGACGTAATAAACAACGTATTTTCTCCCTTTTTGAGGGACTTCCCAGCACAGGTTATGGACCAAACTAACAGAGTACCATCACCTGGTCATCCTGAACACAACCTTGTTAGCTGCTAACTGTTAGCATGTTGCTAACCGGAAGTAGCTCTAGGAAGGTCTCACCAACTTCTACTTCACAGAGTCTGTTCTTACTCTAGAGAGAAAGCTCCACAAGAAATTTGGCCTACGTCGCATAAAGCATCTCCAAGCTATGAGGTGTCAAACATCCAATGCTTTTCAATGGGGGATCAAACCCCTTATGGTCCCAATACTGCATGCCCATATATGGCGCTACAGTATAGCTCGGATGGAAAGTGCAGGCTTTGCATGCAAGAGGTCATGGGATCGAATCCCGGTGTGGGACACTTAGAGTTTTATATTATAATCCCCACAGTATGTATAACAAAACATGTGTGCTGATCCTATGAAGTATTTTTTTGTACCACCCGCCATTTTGAGTTACCATGGCAACGTTATAAAAAATGTATTTTCTCCCTATTTGAAGCACATCCCAGTACAGGATTTGGACCAAACTGACAGAGTACAATCCCCCGGTGATACTGAACACAACCATGTTAGCGGCTAACGGTTAGCATGTTGCTAACAGGAAGTAGCTCTAGGAAGGTCTCACCAACTTCTGCTTCACAGAGTCTGTTCTTACTGTAGAGTGAAAGCTCCACAACAAATTTTGGCCATGTCGGATAAAGCATCTCCATGTTAGGAGGTGTCAAATATTCAATGCTTTTCAATGGGCCAAGACCACCCGCCATTTTGAGTTACCATGGCGACGTAATAAACAACGTATTTTCTCCCTCTTTGAGGCACTTCCCAGCACAGGTTATGGACCAAACTAACAGAGTACCATCACCTGGTCATCCTGAACACAACCTTGTTAGCGGTTAACGGTTAGCATGTTGCTAACCGGAAGTAGCTCTAGGAAGCTCGCACAAACTTTTGCTTCACAGAGTCTGTACTTCCTTTAGAGAGGAAGCTCTACAACAAATTTGGGCCATGTCAGCTAAAGCATGTCTATTTTATGAGGTGTCAAACATCCATTTTTGACGCCTCTTTGCCTCTGTTACATGCTGCAGAAATGCTCCAAAGACACTGAAATCACACATTCACCTCAGTACCTCACATGATAAAGGTAATGATAATTAAGACAGAGGGCTACAGCTGTGAGGGAGTCTCCATGACAACGCTGCTAGCCAGAGGCTCCTAGGAGGTCCATTGACTTAATATGGCACCTTTGGACGGCCGTTGCGGGGGCTGTGAAGACCGTAGGAAGCTGAAATTCGCAGTGTTACTTCCCGTTAGTATTTTCAACGGTACGGTACGCACCACGAGGCAGGCGCCTTGCTAAATTTCTTCAGAAATTTTCTAGTTTTTCTTCTTCTTCTGGTTTGGCGGTGGCAACAGGCTTGTAGTAGCATTACTGCCACCTACTGGTTGGAGTATGGTTCGTGATGGACTCCATATATCTTCCCTTATTTCATAATTGTACCATTCTAAGTTAACTCATTGTTCATATTTTCTACCGTAATTTCTTGCCCATGGTATGCTTTGATTTTAAGTGTAAATTAAGTTTGGTAGGCTTAAATTTTAACCTTGTTATCACTCCTCTTTTCTATTTAATTTCCCATTCCGCGTTCTCTTACTACCTTTTGATATGGTAACGTCTTCACGTCTCCCCTTTATCATCAACCTGCAGGCTGTACTAACAATGTCTCAGCATTTTCAAACCTCTGATTTGTCATTCAAAGACTAACTATTGGCAATCCTTCCGTAAGCACCTTCAATGTCATTTATGTTCTGTTTAACCGGACAGTAGGGTTGAGTTGATACTTACCCCATTTTATTTCAGAAGTGCATTTTAAATCCAGTAATTAATACCAATTGTTAAAACCGCTGCAATTCAGACTTTTATTCATGCTGACTAGGCCACTTTTGTCACTCTTGTCATTTCAATGGTCATTTCATTGGTCATTTCAAAGTTTTGCCAATCAATTACTTCAGGTGTTGTGAAATTATACATGTTAAAGTTATTTAATGCTTTTGTTTGTAGGTATTGTCTGAACGTCAGCTGGGAGCTGACGTCGTGTTGGCTGTTGGGGAATGATTTGAGTATTGGCGATCTTTTAACAGCCATTTGCTCTTGTTTTAGGGATTGACATTTTCTTTTTTTCAGGTTCAAGAATTTATTTAAGATGAACATCCGGAGAACATCACTGTGGGTGCTGTTGTCTGGTGATAGTATTTCAATTACGGAGCTTGTCTGCAGGCTGGTGAGGATAATTAAGCTAATAAACATGGAAGATCATCAGTTTTGTCAGAATGCAGTGCAGAATCTGAGTTAAAGTATTAAAATCAATTCAAACACCATGGAATGAGCTAAATAAGCTTAATCGATTCATGACAGCATTTAGTATGCGTTCGGCATTCTACGCATTCATGAGTTAAGCAAATATTATTTGATAATTATGTCGTAAGAAGTGTTGCCCGTCTTCATCCATTTATCTTATGTAGTAGTAGTAACTTTGTCCCAATATGGGCAAATTTTGTGCAGTAGTAATAATAAACATTCACACTTCACACATAAAATATAAAGTAAGGTGAATAAATATGTGCAGCGCAGAGAATGAATAAGCGAAGGCCTGTATGTATGCAACGTGTGACTATCTGCTTTTCCTGGTAGTGTTTAGCAGCTGGACAGCAGAGGGAAGAAAACAATGTTAGTATCTATTTGTCCGGGCTGGTGGATATTTAAAACGGGAACCAGAGGGTAGAAACTGAATGGTCACTTTCCTCTCACAGATTTTCTTTCACTATTCCCAATTGTCCTTTCTCAAATTAAGCCTGTCAACCTGCAAATTGAGTTCTAGGTATGGATCTCAACTTAGTTTCATCATGGCTTCCTGCCTGCATTTAAGCTCTCAAATTCGCATGATATTAGTCTCATTCCATATCAGTGTTTCCGTTAGCTGCCCTCCTTGCTCGTTCAGCTCAGTCTCGCAGATGCATCATCGCCAGAGGCACGCTTTATTTCCAGGCAGCTCAAGTTAACTAATTTTGTTTCTTTCCTGCTTGAACAGGATACTCTGGTTGAGAGCTGCGTTCTGAACTTCTAGTCTGGTCCGCTTCTCGCCTGGATCGGAAATATATATTTCTATAATGTGTTCTGTCGTAGATATGTTTTAAGATTTTACGGATGCTGCCATCCGTAGGTTTTGGGGGAGTTCTATATAATTGTTGGTTCTCAGATTCCTGATCACTCCAACAAACGGGCATGGTCACCATCATGCCTCGCATATCATTCTGGGCATCCATTCATTTTAACTGCTCAATGCCCTCTAAATTTTAAGTAATTCAACTACAAATACTGGTGGTGGTTCAAAACTCATTCATATTATTTGTAGACCTGTGTTCTTTCTATCATGCATTCTGTCACGTACCCTTTCATGCATTCTTTTGGTATTTGTAATGCATTCTGTCATGCATTTCTTGTGCGTCTGGTCGTGTCTGGTCTTGCGTCATGTCATGCGTCCTTTCATGCATTCTGTCATGCATCATGTTATGCATCCCATTGCATCGTGTCATGTGTCCTGTCATTTGTCTTGCATCTCGTCATGATCACTCGGGGTCGCGTCTGGTCTTGCGTTTGTTGCGTCCTTTTTATGCATACCGATATGCTTGCTGTTATGCATCCCGTTGCATCCTGTCCTGTGTCCTGTCTTTTGTCTTGCACCTCGTCATGATCACTCGGTGTCGCGTCTGGTCCTGCGTCTTGTCATGTGTTCTCTTATGCATACCGTCATGCATTCTGTTATGCATACCGTTGCATCCTGTCATGTGTCCTGTGACCTGTCTTGCACCTCGTCATGATCACTCGTCTTGTCGCGTCTGGTCCTGTGTCTTGTCATATGTCCCTTCATGCATTCCGTTATGCATTCTCCTATGCATCCTGTCATGCATCTATGATGTGTCCTGTCACCTGTCTTGCATCTCGTCATGATCACTCGTTTATTTATGTGCATCATCCGCAAGAAAGCATCTGCAAGTTACGCATCTGCAAGTTACGCATCTGCAAGTTACGCATCTGCAAGTTACGCATCTGCAAGAAACGCATCATAAACATTCCATTCATCACACATAACTTTGGTAAGCCTAGTGGCAACGGCCCGTTTTGGTAAGTCTTTGTGGCAAAGGCCCTGTTTTGTTATCAATTCAAGTTCTCTGCTTCTGGGCATACATGGGTCCTTTCATGCTCAATGCTCTATCAGCTTTAAGGTATTCAACTTCAAATACTGATGGCTCAAAACTCACTCATATTATTTGCAGACCTGTTCTTCCTATCATACACCCTGTCTTGTACCTTTCATGCATACCGGCAAGCGTCTTGTTATGCATTTCGTTGCATCCTGTCATGTGTCCTGTCACCTCTCGCATCTCGTCTTGATCACTCATTTATCTATGTGCATCATCTGCAAGAAACGCATCAGCAAGAAACGCATCATAAACATTCCATTCATCTCACATAACTTTGAAAGCATCCGCAAGAAAGCATCATAAACATTCCATTCATCTCACAGAACTTTGGTAAGTCTTCGTGGCAACGGCCCTGTTTTGTATCAATTCAAGTTCTCTGCTTTCTGGGCACACATTGGTCCTTTCATGCTCAATGCTCTATCAGCTTTAAGGTAATTCAACTTCAAATACTGGTGTTGGTTCAAAACTCACTCATATTTGCAGTTATTTGTGTTCTTCCTATCATGCACCCTGTCACATACCTTTCATGCATACCGACAGGCATCCGTTATGCATTTCGTTGCATCCTGTCATGTGTTCTTTCACCTGTCTCGGGTCTCTTCATGATCACTCATTTATCTATGTGCATCATCCGCAAGAAATCATTCATCAAGCATCCCTGATAAATTCATCTTTACCTTATCGTTCACCTAATCATCATCTCCCATTCATCTCGCTGTACTTGGGTAAGCCTTCACTGCAACGGCCTGCTCGCAGGCCTTCATTACCATGGCCTGACTTGGTAAGCTGTTTGCAAACCTTCTTGGCAGTTCAATTATTCATCCTATTATCCTTCGCTATAGTCACCCGGCTTATGAACATACAGATGCTCAGACCTCGGAATTTTTGGGGGATCATTCCTATTCTCATACACCTGCTTACGCATATTGAAGTATAATTCAGCGTGAATGTTCCTGCCGAGGTCTGAGCGCCAAACTCTTAAAATATTTTATCAATAAATTCTTCTAATTGTCTCTTCTTTCTGTGTGAGTTTTTCAGATTGAAATGGAGCTAAATGCGGAAATTCAGACTGAAGAAACTCATTGCTTACCTCCATCAATCAGGGACTCATTCGCCTCCGACGCAAGCCAATCAGCTTTGAACTGCTCCTCCTCAAAGCCAATCAGTGTCCTGGATCCGTCTTAAAAGAACTTTAAATCCAGCGCAACTTCTACCCAGCAAGCAAGCAGTCGCTGTGCGATGTCTGATCTGGACTCTGATGACCGGATTCAACCCACCTCCATCCCCTTCTCCACCATCATAGCAGCTCCATCTGGCTTTCCTATGTGCTCCTACAACCTTGTTCCTATTAGAGTGTAATTCCTCCTGGACTCTACAGAATTCCCTGTCATATCTCAATCGGTCCGGCAGAGACCGCCATGCTGAGCCTGGTTCTGCCAGAGGTTTCTTCCCAAAGGGGAGTTTTTCCTCTCCACAGTCGCTTCAAGCTTGCTCATCATGGACAGTCATGCAAACCCGTGTTTGTCAAATTGGACATCTAGCAAACAGATCATCACATGGACTGAACAAACTTCTTCTATCTCCACTCCACCACCAGTTTCAGGCCTGGGGGGATCTTTCCTATTCTCATACACCTGCTTACGCATATTGAAGTATAATTCAGCGTGAATGTTCCTGCCGAGGTCTGAGCGCCAAACTCTTAAAATATTTTATCAATAAATTCTTCTAATTGTCTCTTCTTTCTGTGTGAGTTTTTCAGATTGAAATAGCATTTGTGTGATTAAATGAGACATCTAAGTGTGACACAAAAAGCAAAGATTGAAGAAATATGTTTTTTCAATGAAAACCTATTTTGTGTATAATTAATAAAATACAGGTAGAATTTTGTTTCTTTAATTCTCACAGATAAAATGAAGAATCAGTCGAATAGCTTGGTTGCTATATGTCACTTTAAATATTTTTTGATTTGACGCTTTAATGAAAAGTAACAATTTTACACTATGGCTCCGGGTGATATCACCTGACAATTAACAGGACTCACAAAAAAAAGAAAAGAAAAAAAGCAATAGGGTCTTCCTTTCACAGAAGTGTGAAATATCACATAATTATCGTGTTAAGAATCAAGCCACAGCAGACTTTAGTGACTTTTTTAATGAGAGGGCATGTTTCCCACTATTAACACATGTCAGCATTGATATCACTATATTTCTGTACTGTTGGTTTCTTGGGGACTCACAAGACCTGCAGTTTAATCCAACTCTTCTATGAGCCTCAGCTGCCCACTGGACCTGAAGAGAATATTGTGGTGCTTAATATTGATATCAGCTGGGCTAATTAAAGTGTATTAATTATGGAATAAATAATTGAAAGTATAACGTTTCCCCTCAGTTAGTGTGATTAAAGAAGGCTAATTAATGTATTAATTGATTTTATGTTAATTTAATTTTCCATGAGATTAGGAGAACCTTGGGAGAATGGCAAGAGAGTAAAGGGGTTTTCCTTCAAAACGGGTGATATAATCTGGCGCAGCTGGAGAAAAAAGTTACAGACGCCATTAATATGGTGAAAGAAAAGGGAAATGGTTTGATTAAAGAAGAAGTTCATGTACAGCACTCATCTTCATGCCAACTTTTTTTCCCCATTTGTCAGGTTTGTCCTAATTGGGGAGCATCCTAAAGGCTCGTTGGCAGCTCTTCATCAATTAGACTCCAGAAAGCATGCTTACCCGCTATAGGAATTTTATATCAGCAAAACCTCAAACGCAAAACTAAAAGAAAATGGTGGAAATGCACATTTGAGTGAAACAGAGGCGTATATCTGAGGGCCAAATGAGCCTTTGCTCTAAAAAAAGAGAGTGAAAAGATGAAAAACCTTCTCCATCTGCGATCTGGGTCAGAGCTTTGAGTTTCAGCACAGAGTGAGTGCTGCTCCACAGCTCTGTGCTGCTCTGTAATGACTGTCTTTGGATAGAGTATGTGACATGAATGTCCCTGGCATAGCATTTCTGAGTGGATCAGTGACTGCACCCACACAGAAAGTCTACTGTAATGAACAAACGCAGTCAGAACTGAAAATGCTGGTTCACTCGCATGGCACATCTGCTCAGCCCCGGTCATGATATGCAGCAATAAAGAGCCAATGAGGCGAAAAGCGTTGCTAGATTATGAGACAATAGGGTCGGCTAAGGCAGAAGGTTCCTGCCAGGAATATTCAGCCTTCCCTTACTTCTTGTCTTATGAGTTTTCCTTTTCTCATTCTGAGTTTCGGTGCTTTCTTCTCTTCACCAAGTTTCAGCATCATTGGAGAAGAGCTAGACACACGTCCTCTTTGAAATTACAGCGCATATGTTAATGCATTATAGTTTAGCTTATCTTCAACCACCTTCAACTCTGTGGACCGCTACATGTGGAGTGCCCTCCACGCTTTTTAGACCCTCAGATAACGATCTGGAAAAAACTGTTCAATAATTCTATAAAATTTTTATGCAGCATCATAACCTCATACTTAAAATCCCCCCCCCCCCAAAAAAAAAAAACAACAACATTTGACCATCAACCTGAGTACATTTATTCTGTGAATATAAAGCTAGGCGTTTTAAATATATATTTTGTTTTTTGATAGGAACTAAAATGATAATCAGCGATCTCCTGTTACCCTGAAGTATGTATACTAAAAAAATTATTCACATTTCATGCTGATGGATCATAACCAGGAGGTAAGTTGAGCTTCAAAATGCAAAAAGAAGAAACAGGATCAAGAGGCAAAAAAAAAAAATCTGAACATCTGAACTCAAATAGGCTCTTCCTCGTCTCATGAAAAGTTTAAGACCATGGTCCAATAAAACGCTAAAACAGGTTTCAAAGGTTTCAGAAAAGCACTCAGTAGTGAGCAGCCCCCCTGCTCTCGTTGATCACTTTAACAATTCATTTAGGCCTGTTTGATACGAGTGTTTCCAGCAAGCTGGTAGGACCTTTGCTCCATGTGGCGAAGATGGCTTCACCAAGGGCACCTTCTGCCTGGAGCTAGCACCTGCTTTTGTAAACCCCCCTTGCAATCTACCCCTACATGTTTTGATAGGGTTTAGATCAGGGGAGCGGGCAGGATGGGTGGTGTGAGTTGCAGCAGTGTCCTGTTGAAAGACCCAGTCATCATCTCACAGACGAGGATCCTCAGTCACGGGGGATTCCTGCTGCCACATAGCGAGCTCCAGTTAGATGCCCACCTGCTCCAAGGTCCGAATGGAGCCTGTGCGGTGTAGACAACATCCCCAGTAGGATCTTCCTGCCATGCCTGTCAAATATTTGTTGGTCTCTTATATATGCTGTCTTACAGTTATTGGGAGCAGGTAAATTTAATAGACATAAAGGCCAGGTAAGTCAGTTAATTGATGAATTAATGAATAATTTTTTTTAGGGCTTTGGTTTAAAACTTTTGATCCGCAGATGAATATGTGTGATTTTAAATACAGTTTTCAAGAGGTTATTGTATTTGTTTGTCTCTTGATCTTATTTCATCTTTGAAATATTTTGAATCTCCACCTACAACCTGCTTACAGCCTAGCGGCACAAAATGTGACTGCTTATAATTTGTTCCCTGGCTCTAAGAGTTAGTTCAGGGGTATATCTTTCGTGACAAAGAAGACTCTTTCTCCTAATAAGGTATTTAAAATGTGTCTTCCGTGTGTGCTGATTTTTATCAGCCAGGAAATGTCTTCAACACATAGCTGGTTACCTAAACCTGTCCATGTCTACTGTCATAGCAATAAACTTTAACAAGCCTTAAAGGAGCAATAAGTAAGATATTTACTGTCAAATCCACCTAAATCATTCTCATTTGTCACCAGGGATGGAAGTAACATTCCCTGTAAACAATTACTCCTCTCCATCAACAATGTCTTAGTCAGGTTTTTCCTTCTTTCAAACCTAGAGGTACGGTCCGGAACGACTTCGGTGCAGTGTGTAGTCCATGTTTACTTCCTGGTTCCTGAGCCAAACAGATGAGAGTTCCCAAGGTTTCCGAAACAGAGTGCAGCATTTGGTATTTCTGTCATGGTTTGGAGGGGTCTGGTTATTATTTTGATTTAGATTCATGTTTTTCTTGTCATTTATGTTCTAAAGATCTTGCCATATTCAGCTATTAGTTTTGCCGTCAGTGTTTTGCCATAAGATTCACTTCTTCGTGTTTTAAATTTGTTAGATGTTTTTCCTCATTACTGCATTTCTTTTTAGCCTTCTAGTTAATTCTTACATTCATTTGTCCTTGGAGTCTTGTGTTTATGTTCTTAGTCAGATTGTGTCCTTGCATTTCTATTCAGCTCCATTCCTGTTAATTCAGTCTGCACCCTCTACCATAGCTCCAGCCAGTTTACCTCATTTGATTCACCTGCTGCTGTTAATTAGGTTCAAGTCATTTCAGGACTCTGCTTATTTATTCCTGCCTCCCACAGTCACTCACAGCTCGTCAGAGAGCCACTGTGTGAGTAAACCTTCTGGCATTGTCTGCCTGCCTGTTTTTGACCTTGCCTCAAGTTTTTGGATTTTGCCTGTTTGCCTTGCCCTTGCTGGACACCTAATTGGCTCTCTGATCCTGGACGTGACCTTGGACTGCTCTGAGCACGATTACTGCCCAGCCCTTTCCTTCTCGTCTGCCTTCTCCTGCCTGTTATTTCCTCTGAGCAATCTGCTCCAATCTGGACATTTTCCTCCCCATGTCTGATTTAGTTTAATTGTACTATTTATCTTTTAAATAAACCTTAAAATTGCAACTCTGTGTCTGGCTTGAATATTGGGTTCTCTGAGCTACGGTGCATAACAATTTCATCTTAGCAAAAGAGCAGCAGCCTGCAAACATGAAAGCCAGTAAGAGAAGTGGACCATAAATAAAACAGAATACAACATTATATACCTATCCTGAGGAAATAAAAATTCAGTGGCGTTTCACAGCCGTAGGACCGTTGGGTAAATGGCTGGTCTCCGTGAAAAGCATCGTGTATGTGTTGTTCCGATTTTATCCACTAGGTGGCATTATTACTTATTGTTCCTTTAACTTTGTGACAATGCTGGATGAGCATCAAAGTTTCACGGCAGCAAATAAAATGAGCAGACTGTGGGTCTGTTGTAAAACAAATAATGAAAATGTGAAAAACTCTTTAATTCCAAATTGGTTTAGTGGTATAATTGGCCTTTGATTCTTTATGTAGCACTGGGACTCTTGTGGCAGTTTTTTTTTTTTCAAAAATATGAGGACATTTTAAGTAAAGATCTGACAATGGATCGTCATTTGGTCCTCCGGTAATCCAAAATCTATCAAGTGGCTCATCAAACACAGACTCAACCATCTTCTGATGAGGCCAATTTTTCTTATGTAATCTTTAAAATGGGAAAGACAGGAGAACACACTATTCAACAAATGCAGATGTGTAAGTTGCATAATGTGTTTAACAAATCAGAAAATTGTTACAATATAGTTTCATGCTTGAAGTTGCCCATACACACTATCAGACCAGTATTTACAAAGTTTTTAACTTTGTTGGAACAAAACCTGGGATATTATCTCCAAAGCTCTCTGTTTACCAAACAATTTCATTGTCAGATTATACTACTGCAGTAAAGACACAAATCTTAAAAATAACTTAAATGACTTAAAAGCCTTAAAATGACAACGCTTTACCTTGCTTGCCAATAATTTTAGACGAAAACAAAGATGTGCTTAATCATTGAGGTCTGTTATCACAAAAGTCCTTCATATGCACATAGAAAAAAAGGCTGTGGCAAAAAATACTGGAAGCCTCACTGAATGACGTTGACACAGTGACTGTAGATCAGATTTACTCAACTTGGTGAATAGGGGCCGTAATGGAAAACACAGCAAATCAGGCTGTCGGTCCACCCCCCAACCCCCCCTCCCCCCCCCCATATTCTGTGTTTTTGATTCTGAAAAACCACAGAATTAAAAAAGCCATGGGTACAAAAAACAGAGGTGTAACAGGTGCTTAAGTGTTGTTGCTGAGGCAGAAAGGCTTAATCTACGAATCATTATCACTAATGTGTTGTTTTAATTAAACCAATTATTGGCAGTCAGTAAAATTATTTTTAGGACATCAGCAATATTTGGTGCACATGAATTAAACAAATATTTATCACAAGATATTCCATAAAATAAATATTGCTCACTGTGAAGTATATGTTATCCAATATATTCTATATGCACAACTTAATAGAAAATATCCCTTTAAAAAAATACCCCCACATCCACGTCTGAAGGAAACAAGGTTTGCTTTAATCAGTTTCCCCCTCGGCCCCTCCAGCCAAGTTGAGTAAAACGACCAACGTTCTTGAACATCTTATTGGCATTTTAGTGGGAGTTTTAGAGTGTGCTTATTTTTCCCTGGGAATGAGGTTTTTCCCTGGTTATTATTTGCTTGATTGTTGGGTATAATCATTGGTTAATTCTTAAAGAGATCCTTCAGGGTGCCGAACAAGGTATGTCAGATTGATTTAGCTGGTTATTAAAGAAAGGCTTTAGCATGGAAGAGGTGATGGTGCTGAGCCTGGGGCAGGCAGAATAACATATCAGCATTTAGGTATCTGCTGTATCTCTGCTTTGCTGGCAGGAATAAGGTTTGTGTCATACGTGCTCCTATCAGCAGAGCAGGACTGCTTTCCATATCTTTGATATCTCTTTTTCATTATTGGTATAAACAAAAGTCCCTTTGAACCATAAAAAATGGCCTGAGGCCAAGTGTGACCATGCAACTGTCTTCCCTTTCTTTTCTCTCCATTGT
The DNA here is from genome assembly GCA_037039145.1 of Fundulus diaphanus. Lineage (NCBI taxonomy): Eukaryota > Metazoa > Chordata > Actinopteri > Cyprinodontiformes > Fundulidae > Fundulus > Fundulus diaphanus. Next base: position 25,566,138 of record CM073132.1, on the reverse strand, counting down.
CACACTGAAGAGACCAAAAAGGAAATGCACCCACTCAACACTGACAGCCCACGCAGATTGTAATCTCTTTTTCATTTGCCTGCCCCTGTTTATCAATTCGTGACCACAGGTGAAGGGCATAAGCTGTTTCACTCTATCCAGCCTTGCTCTTCGTATCCTCTGCACTGGCCAACTAATGGTGGAGAATAAACCTTAGAGATTTAAAAGGCAAAAGACAGTCATCCACTGCTTTTAAAGAACAGAACATTATTTTCAAATTCACCAAAGAATTAATTTCACAAACATTTGACCGCATGCCAGCGTTTTCATGGCCAGGATTTGCAAGATGTGTTGCTTCACTCCCCATGGTGTCACATACTAGATGACTTTTACGAGTTTAAAAACATGCATGATTGAATAAGAGGCTTTCATAAGCTTTAATTTGCAGCCACATTAATTAATGCATGCATATGATGATTACTTTAAAACAACTGAGACTTATGGAGTGTCATAAACATGTCAAAATTTAAAGGTGTGTTCCAGGACCAGACAAGGAAACCATCCATCAATTTTCTATAACCTTTTAACGCTTTCAGAATCAGAATCAGCTTTATTTTCCAGGTATGGGTACACATACGAGGAATTTTACTCTAGATTGTAAAATGCTTGCCATGTGCTTACTTATACAATAGTACAAAATTACAATGATGCAGTAGTAAGGATCAAACGCAGTCTGCAGTATAGAAAACAAACATACACACATTATAAACAAGCGGACATATTGATATAGTAATGCAATGGTGCAATGAGCAGAGTGCAAAGGATGCAGGAGTAAATATTATTTCCGTTGTTGTTATTACTATGTATATGTCGGCGGTGGGAGGTGATGTACAGGTGCACATACACATACAAATATACATGTCCACAGTGTGAGGAGCGCAGAGAATGGGAATGCTGGAATAAATGAGAATTATATTTGGTGTTATGTACATGAGGTAGTTGGATTTGGTGTACAGTATGTAATTCCATGTAGAGAGGAGTGGCTGGTGCAAATCCTAACTGTCAACCCACAAGAAATAAAGGCACACAAATCGACAGCATAAGATGCCCTATTCTACACGATATATCCTATAAACAGCACAAGGTGATACAGTGATCCTATTCAAACTTGTCATACTCAGGAGTGTTGAACTTTGTAAAGTGGAATGGGCTCTACAAGGAAGCTGGACTTTTCAAATGTTTGAACGGTCATCACACCAGGGGTCTTTAATCCCTGAGAGCCAATCCAAACCCCCAAAGAAAGCTGCAGTTGTTTTCCAACTATAAAAATAAAACAATCTAATGAATGGCTGATCAGGGCTCTCAAAACTCACCTGAGAAGGTAATTTAGCCATTTTATTCAGGTTCTTGGAGTCATGATCTATCCAAATGTTGCAGGATGATAGCTTTTGAGTTGGAGACCACTGTATAGTAACACTAGGAACATTTACCATTATTATAGTTTTATCATTTACTTTAAAAGTTCCGCTCTAAAACACCCACAGCTAAGCTTGTCGTAGTCGTTGGCTGGATGGACTCAAATGAAACTGACCACAGAGAGTTGTAGTTTAAAAAAACATATATTTACATTGCATTGAGGTAAATTGTGTTGTCTGACTTGAGGCAGAAAGGACGTGTGTTTCCCCTCTTCGTTCTGGAGAATGAAGAGGGGAAAAAATAGTATTGATTTTCAAGATGTGTTTTTAAAGAGATTGCTTTCTTGTGAGCTGGAGAGTGGATTAATTTAGGAGTTCGAGGAGAGTAAGGTGTAAGGAGCTGTTGGTGAGAACTAGAGATCAGATGATGGTTGGATGAAGGTAAGTTGTTTTGACACAAGATAAGTCACAAATAACTCAGGGAACAAAATTTTGCTTTAGAAAATCTCCAGCTGTAGATATACTCGTGGAGCCAGATGATCACTTAGTGGCCAACAGCTATCAGTGAAAATCCAGGTCAGTCTGGAGAAATTGGTTGATGAGCTGAAGAGGAACAGGTATAACAGTGGTCACATGAGAGGAGCAAGTAGTCAAGGAGTGCAAGGAAAGCCATAAAATGCCTGAGAGTGTGAGTCAGAGGGACAGGAGACAAAAAGGAAAAGAGATGCAAGAAGAGACAAACAAAACCTTGAACTGGCCAGTTCCTGACAAACAAGTCTTTAGTGTCAGAGACCCTAACATTTTAATCATGTTGGATGTTGGGAAGAAGCTGGAGTATCCAGGAAAAACCTAAGCTTGGATACGAATCAGCAGCCTTCTAACCTAGCCCTAGTGCAAGTTTTTAGACCGCCGAACTTACCCAGACAAATAATGGCATACAAAAGCAGAGAGCGTTTTACAAGAGAGCCATAAAATACAAAAAGTGAGGCCCGCAAGCTGTTATGAAATAACTTCTTAGACAACTTTGTCTTGGGGAAATGTAAGAAAAACTTTTTGTGCCTCTGTGGATACAGCATTTACCAGCTGTCTCCTCATCAGTGTAGAGCCTGTCAAAAACAGCTGTAAAATAAAAAAAAGAGAAGTTAGAATTTGTCTAAATCTATTGTCTCGATTTATCATCTGCTGCTGGATTTTACAGCCCATTTAAACTGGTTTGCAAATCCATTCCCACAATTTTATAAAATGTACGTTGCACCCCGACCCTATACATCATGTGACAATAATGTTCAGGTGACTTGTCCACAGCTAATTTGAACCAGTTTTCAACTGATGACTGAAATAAAGAATAATTTTTAGCTGCAACAACAGGTAAAAAATTTAGAGGCCAAATAATTAACATTAAGCTTAATATGAAGGTGCATTGCATTGCTCACTGAACATCTTGAATCAGGGTCGGCTGCTGACATATTGGACCCCTAGGCACAGCAATGTATTTCTGTGAATGTTTCTTTCTGTAATGAATCGGAATGTATGGACCCAGAATTCGAACCAGACAAGAAGATATGCTTAAGAAGGTTTATTTACGGACAGGTCGAGGGTGGCACCGGAATGACAGAACTGGTAGTAATAATAAACAGGGCCAGACAGAGCTCGTGGTCAATAACAGTCCTAGGTCAAGAAGCCGGGAAATCAGAAGTACGGGATAGTCCAGAGGCAGAACGGGTCGGGTAACAGGCTAACAGTCAGAATCAGGTAGGGATCAGGCAGGCTCAGAAAACGGGGGACAGAACAGGTCAGGTAACACAAGCAGACAGTCCGATCAGGCAGGAAAACATGGAATACAGGGGTCAGGGTGGTTCAGATCTCTGGAGGCAAAATTGGGTCAGAATCAAAAGGTCAATCAAAAACAAGAACGCTGGATAAGACTCACCGAATGGCTCATAATGATCTGGCAACAAACAGAGGAGTGAGGCAGGTATAAATAGTGAAGTGAACAGAGTAGCAAACTAATGACAGGTGACAGGTGAGATTGATAGGTGAACAGACCTGACTGATTGGTGACTGGTGACAGACAAACTGATTGGATAATGACTTGAGTAGTGGCTGGCAACTGAGAGATGAAGGGAGCTGACTGAATACTGGCTAATGAACTGAACTGAAATTAATAAAGAGAAATACAAAACTAAACCGAAACAAAACCCAAATCATAACACTTTCTACACATGATCCAAACAGAATACCATTAGGCTCTACACAAGGGACCCTAGGTACTTGTGAAAGCTACTGTTTCTGTGAGGGCTACGGGTGGCAGTCTAGTCTGGTGAAAACTGGAACTCTTTGATTCAACAAATGAAGAATAATTAATAATATTTAATTAGTGATGATGGGGAAACCACGTTGATCAGCCCTAACACTATGAACTGTTAAGTGAATATAAAACAAATCTTTGTCATGGCAACTGGTGGTAGGTGGGATGTTCCAGGAAGCAAGTAAACTACATTTCCTGAAAGTTAATAAACTTGAAGCGTGTAAAAATGAGAAAACATAAGATTTGATAGAGTCCAACAAGTTGTGATATCTATACCACTGGGTAAGAGCATCTCCAAAATTGCAGCTCTTGTGGGCTGTTTGCTGTATGCAGCGATCAGGGGTCATCAAAAGCAGGCTAAGAAAGTAGTGAACCAGCTGAGGGGTCATGGCCTGACTGATGCAATGGGGAGCAAAGGTTGACCCATGTTCTTGTTTTTACAAGCTTATACAAAAAAGAAACGTGAACGTTTATGTTCTTCAGTGATTGCAATTACTCCTCTGGACCAGAGGGGCTGCTGTGTCACAGCGTAGAAGGGAGAGAAGGAGAGTAGAGATAGAAGAAGTGTAATAGAGGCGTGAGCAGTTTAGATAAAAATAAAAGTTCAAAACATGAGCCACCATTTCCAGTGTTTGATGCAAAAACGACGGATATGGGCTGGTGGTATCCAGCAGAGCTACTGTTCCCTTTGGGTCCTGGACTGATGTAGAGTGAAGCAACTATGCACATGTGCGCATCAAGTTCTTTTCTGGACATAATGAGCGCTCAAAGTGCTTCACACTACAGCTGTGGAAGGATCTGCTGCTCATATCTAGTTGCTGGGTGCCACAGCCCACAATCAGGGCTGTAGTTGAGTCCATACATTGGGGGCCAAGACACTTAGGCTGGTGGTCTTAATGATATTTACTCTATATTAGTATATGATGATCATATATTAGTAACATCTACGATGATCCATGCATACTATTACACAGTTCTCATTTGTTTACAGTTTTCTTTTCAAAATCTGAATATCCTTTTCTTGTTTGTGTTGTTTTGAAACAACTTTATATGAGTTTCATTTGTTCCAGGAATGTTATTCAAGCATTGCTCTGAATTCATGAAATGTGTTTTGGCAAGGCTTAAATTGGCATTTCTTTTATTCGGGTTCCAAATGGTTTGCAGTGTCTGCACCCTCTTTGTTTGTATTATCTCACAAAGGCATCTCTTTGTGGAGAGCTTAAAAAAAAAGAAGATCTGCCTCCAGGTGCACGTTTAGTGGATGTCCAAGTTTTGTGAAGAGTGAGCCGTTTCATCCCTGCAATTTTCTTCTAATGCATTATTTTTGTCTTTTGCTGTTATGTTTTTTACTTACTACTGGGATGTTTTTATTGAGAAAGATCCTACGACTGCTTGGCGTTTGCAGCAATAGATTTCTGTGCAAAATCTACAATTTCAATGACTTTCAAAGCTGTCCAAATAATAAAGAGATAATAAAGAGATGGTGCCCTCCACGATTCCATTAAACATCTTGGGTGTGAATTTTTCTATTGTATTGAAAAGAAGCTTCTACAAATAAAACAATTAAATATGCTGTACTGACTAAACCCTTCATTTAGTCAATACTGGCTATGTTCCCTTTAATCTCTTGATCATCAGGATGAAGTGCCTTTTCCTAATTATTTGCAGGGTAATGTAAATATGGAAAAGACTTTTGGGGAACAACAAATATTGCTTTTTATTTTAAAGGAACCTTGTGTCCACTACAGTGGACTTCAGAACACCATTGTTTGAAAGAAACCGTAGGATGAGAACAATGACAGAACTGATTATACCTGTGCAAATTCTCAGTTATCCGGGTCATCGCAACAGCAAACAGGCTTAAATCGAAAGGCAACCGGACTTTCAGTTCTTTCTGAAAATGTTTCGACACCTACCCACAGGTCAGTTCTGGTGGCTCGTCTTGAGCTCAAGTGTGAGCCACAAATATACACAACGACACCCTAAAATGCTGGGTTTGCATGTTTTTGAATTGGTCCAAAAGGATTTAACGGATTCTTAAGACTTTTCTTTATAAAAAAAAAAAATTACCAATATTTTAAGGCAACAACTGCCAAATAAAATATATCCCTTTAATTCCCCTATTGGTGATGGAAGCCATCATATATAAAATGTTGGAATGCCTTCTGTTATGAGGTAAAGGGTTAGCTCAGTAACATGAGAAGGGTAAACAATATTTATAAATGCCCCCTAGACAGGAGAAATTTGAACTATCGGAGAAGAACATTCCCATTTCTTCAATTCCTGTTTCTTGGTCTCTTCCAGAGACGCGTGTACCAGAAAACAGCTGTCCCCCATGCGTGAACAGACACCTCCTTGACTTCTGCTTTCATTAACCTCTCTGTGTGCTCTATCAGAGAAGGGGGACTCTACTACAATAATATCCTAGTGACGACACAAAGGTCAGGACCCCTCTGATCCTTAGAGGGGAGAATATCTCATTAAGAGAGAAAGCCTCTGGGACGCTAAAGCAATTTGGATTGCCCCATGTTCTCGGGAACCAATTAAAACATTAGCCTAAACTATCGCAGCACTCGCAGATGTTGAAGCCGCCATAGCAATTCTTTGCATAGCGCTGGAAAGCCAAAGCTTTAACAGCGACTCCCAAGGCTAAAATAGTAATCAGAGAGGGGGGGGAGATATGCAGCATAACGTAAATTAACACAGAGAAAATGAGACATGCCGCATGTGCGGATGGCTGGTGCTTAAACTGCCATTAATCGCTGTCAGAGATCAAAAAGTTGTAAAAGAGCTTCATTGGATGAAAAAAATCGAGAAGGGCCATCTTAATGCAGTGAATAAACTTTGATTCATTCTGTAAAAATTGTTCTGTGACATGCAGTTCTCCCCCACAGAACTTCCACTCCATTTCCCCACCCCACAATATGATTCAAGTCCATTAAAATGTGCTTCCAGGCCAGTTGAGAATCTCCCAACAGCTTAATTCTGTACTAATAAAATGAACTCTGCATAATCAAATTTCTTTCTTTGAAATATCTGAATGACGCGGCAGACCCTGTGGAGACCTTCGCTCAGTCTTCCCTTCTGTCTCTAATGCAATTCAGGAGTTACATGCGAATCATCCGCAGATTTCCAGTATCCTGACTGATCAGTGGTGAATGACGCACGAGAAAAGATCGTTTCAGGGTCGCCCAACAACAAACACCATCTAAATTATCAGAAAAACAATTAGTATGGGAGCTAAACTAACAGAGAGGATTTTGCCATCAGCCCTTCCGCATTTTTCCCTTCAATATCTGTCAAAAATATCTGATTACTCATCAATGTCCTTTCATTGTGGAGCGGTGCCTTTCGCAAACTATAATCAGGGGAAAATCTGTCTTCCCACGAAATATGAATGAAAGGAAAGTCCTTGATTCAGCTACCTACAGAGTTTTGCAAAAGTATTCATCCCCTATGCAATTTTTTGTTTTATTGCCTCACAACTTGGAATTAAAATGGATTGTTTGAACGTCTGTGTCATTTAATTTACAGAACATGCCTACAGCTTTGAAGCTTTTTTTAAGCAAAAACAAATAGGATATAATAACAGAAAAGTTCAGCGTGCATAAATGTTCACCCCCTCCCCCCCTCCATTAATTCAGGACTTTGTAGAGCTACCTTTTGAAACATTTCCAGCTGCAAGAGGCCTTGGATCAGTGTCTCTGAGCTCACCAAATCTCGCCACTGGGATTTTTGCCCATTCCTCTGGGCAAAACTGCTCCAGCTCCTACATGTTGGATGGTTTTCACTTGTGAACAGCAATCTTAAGGTCTAACCACAGATTCTCAATTGGATTGAGGTCTGGACTTTGACTAGGCCATGTAAGGAGTGTTTCCCACGACTTGGACCAGTTTCCTAGTCCCTGCTGCTAAGAAAAAATGACACTACCACCATTGTGTTTCACTGTGGGAATGGTGTTCTTGAGTAATGGGATGTGTTGGTTATTTGTGCTAGACGTAGCATTTTCCTTGGTGGCCAAAAAGTTAAATTGTAGCCCCATCTGACCAGAGCACCTTCCTCCGTAGTCGCCCACATGCTTTTTGGCAAACTCAAGAGGTCCCTTCTTAATTTTTAACACTAAGTGATGGCTTTTTTTTGGCCACTCTTCCATGAAGCCCAGCACAAGAGTTTATGGTTTTATTGTGGTCTGATGGACAGATCCTCCAGTCTCTCCTGTGGAGCTCTGCAGCTCCTTCAGGGTTACCTTTGGTCTCTGTGCTGCCTCTCTGATTAATGCTCTTCTTTCCCAAAGCATGAGTTGTGGTGGACGGCTCCCTCCTAGCAGGGTTGCTGTGGTACTATGTGCTTTCAATTTGAAGATGGTGGATTTGTTGATGCTCCAGTGAAATATCAAAGATTTGGATATTTTTTTTGTAATTCCACCCTGACTTGTTTCTTTCAATAACATCGCCCCTGACTTGTTTGCAGAGCTCCTTGGTCTTCATGGTGTGACGCCTCTTGCTTAGTGCTGCTGCAGCCTCTGGAGTCTTTCAGAACAGGTGTGATCCTACTGACAGATCATGTGGCACTGAGATTGCACATAGTTAGACTTAATTCCATTAATCTTGTTGCTTTTGAAGGTTGTTTGTTGCACCAGGACCTTTTAGGGGCTTCATAGCATTTTTATTCTTTTTTATATATATGTATTTCTCATTTCATTTCACCAACTTAGAATATTTTGTGCAGATCCAGCACATAAAATAAGATTTAAAAACATGTCAATTGGAAGGGGGTTGAATACTTTTGAAGGGCACTGTATCCAACGGGATGTTATGGTCTTACACCAAAACAACATTTTTTAAACATTCAGAAGCTCTGCTGACAGAACACGTCAAGTAGTAAACATTTAGGCATCACCTCTGTCCTTGTAGCTGAGGTGATTGACAGGGAATGCGTGCAGATGTGCTGAGTCCACACAACGTCTCACAAAGGGATGTCACTACGGGGTCATGCGATGACAGCCCAGAATAGTGGGTCATAAACCCATGACCTTTTGAGCTGAATAAACACAGAAGATATCCACTCAACAGTCAGCAGCCAGAGCTTATTGCTGCAACAATGAGAGGCACATAACCCTCCAGTGTGACAGAATTAGAAACCCTTGATCAAACACACAGCTCCAGCCAAAAGGCTTCAGAGCTAAGCCACTTCTGAGCTTTTATCTATTCAGTACCCATAGTCCTAATATCTGCAGATAGATGCAGCCTGTCGATCTCTGCTCTTATACAACATCCCTCTGCAGTTCTGTGGACCCTTAAGTTCACGGGTGCATGGTAGCTGGATGCAGGCCAGCACTTAGAGACCGTCTGGCATTTCACCCCTAGAGCCAAACATCACTGCCAAAAACATGCCTTTGTGCGAGCCCATTAACAGCTACACATCAGCGTTCCAGATATTTGAGTTTTTGGCTTTGTGGCCTTGCAGTGGAAGATACTGATACTTTGGATGTGTTTCAGTGTGTGTGTGTGTGTGTGTGTGTGTGTGGGGGGGGGGGGGGGGGGGTGAAACTTACACTGGAAATAAAAGGGATTGTTATAACTGCTAGATATCATTTTAAAAAGTTGTTAATAAAGCAAAAAACACTAAAGGGTTAAACCTTTACACATTGTCTTGCATTACAAGCACAGACCTAATTTTTTCTTGTTGGGATCATATGTAACACACCAACTCAAAATAACACATACGTTTAAACTGAAAAGACAAGGATACATGATTTCAGATTTATCAGTTGCAAGACATTTTGAAACGTATTTTTTTTTTTTTACTTCACAATTATGAATTACTTTGTAGTGGCCCATCACAAAAATATAATGAGATTGGTGTGGCGGTGGCACAGGGGTGGAAAAACGTTTCGAAGGCCTCAGTCAAAGGTTCAAGTCCCGACCCGGAGACCTTGAGCCTCGTGTAGTTCCCCTTCCCTCTTCACCCATTTCTTGTCTACCTACTGTCAAATAAAGGCCATTGGAGCTACAAAAATAAATAAAAACATATTGATGTTTGCCAGTTCTCATCTGACAACATGTGCAAAACTATTTTAAAAAGTTCCCACATCTTCACACTCAATATTTTGTAAAAACATCAGGCTAGTTCTTTGTAAGCAAGCTGATCAACTAAACCAATGCCATAATACATTTTTACAAATTTATGACTTTATTGTAGTCTAGAGTTAGTATTCCCTTGAGCCAGTTTGCATCTTTCTGACATTCGTAAACAGACCCTTTCATATTTTGAAAAGATGTAAATGGACTGAATTCACACAGCGTTTTACCCTAGAGCCACATTTGCCCAAGCGCACTCACAAACATGCACACAATCACAACGATACGTGGATCGGTAGGCAACTTGGGGTTAAGTGCCTTACCTCTGGGCATGCATGCCAGTTTGCAACCTACTTCCTGTTTATTACAACCATGTGTATCGTCCAACTTTGACGAAATGACGCTTTGCATAGCCTGGTTGTTTCACTGCAAACCAACGGACAGAAAAACGCCTAATCTGCGTTTTCTTTTTCGCAGCATTTGAAAAGGTCGCTCAAAATTGCCTTGGTAGTGGGATGGGAAGAGCATCTGTAGGTGTAAGAGAGGAGGCGCTGTAGAACATTGTTTTTACATGGTTTTAAAACAAAGTTAAAAAGAAAAATGATGTTAGAAAATTTTAGACTTGTTCATCCGTTTTTATTGGTTAACATGGTTAGCATTATTAACAATAAACAGCACTATTTGCATGTATTCACAGAAGAAAGTAGACCCTTACCTAACTCTTGGGATTTACAAAGTGCTGGCAACATTTTCAAATCTAGCAAGTTCAATAACAGAGAGACTGAACGTTTAAATTAAAAATCAGAGCAACTTTGCTGTAATGTGTCTGGGCTCCCTCTCTGCTGGACCCCGTTTATAAGTGGCAGCCTGAATGAACATCACACATGCCTCTGGTAAAAATACTGCTTCCTTTAGGAAGCTTCTTACACCTTTTGTTCCTCCTTTGACTTTGTTTTTAAACACATCACTGCAAATAGCCAACTTTGACTCTTTTTCCTTCTGTAAAAACGTCCACACTCTTAAATAAGGTGCATTCACCGACCATATAAGGATCACAATTCTGAGTTTCTGAGCCACTCACCACTCAGGCTGGTCAAGCTGAATACTGTCTATTACAATCTTAATTAGTTTTAATCAGTAAATCTGTTGTGTAACTTAGACCCACGTGGCAGTGCACAAGGATAAAAAAGGAATATTAAAATACACATTCACAGACCTTGACTCAGACACACAGATAAGCACGTACACACACACATACACAATACAATCCCTCTTGGCAGTTTATGACCCAAATCCTCTATGAACCCTCCCTCTTGGCTCCTCCACTTCTGTTTTCTCTCCGTTGTCTTTCTGGCAAGGGATGGGGACCTCATAGATGCATTTCTTTTTCTCCCCCGAAATCAGTTTGAATTTTACATGAAGAGTGGCACAAGCACACACATTTCTCAATACATAATACATGCCTTTTACATCTCTCCAAGCAGATATGCCTGTCATCTTAACTGAAACGGGAACTTAATTTTACATGAAAATAAGGTGTATGTATTCTCTGCGTGTCTCTGGAAAGAGAGAGATAAAGGTCAGATAAGACAGCCGTCTTTTGCCATAGATAAGTATTATATAACATTATTAGTGACCTTAGCATGCGTCTCATCAGTCTTTTGTGTTTGTTTGTTTTTTTCGTTTTTTTCCTTTCAAGAGTAGCCCTTCTTATATCACTGGTCTCACAACGGAGTCAGCGGCAACAACTGTTCCCTTCCCATGTGTAAAAAAAGAACAGGTGTCCCGGAGAAAGAGCGGCTGCTGAGTCTACAGTGGGTTAAATGCTGGCTCTGACCCCCAACAATCACCCCGCTGAGTCTATAATGCCACCCTCACACATAGGGCAACTGGAGACACACATAGCTCTGCACTGAGAATATAAACTAGACAGTAGGATACACAGGAAATGGAGGGAAATAATTTCAAAGGAAGTCTTCTGAGGCTTTCCATATGCTCAGTAAGCCATTTAATGCCTGGACGTTTTACCATAAGATAAGATAAGATAAGATAAGATAAGATAAGATAAGATAAGATAAGATAGGCTTTATTGATCTCACATTGGAGAAATTCACTTGTCACTGATAAGCCATCAGGAAGATAGTCACAATATCTCAGTTCCTTCATCTTATAGAATTTTTTCCTTTTTTAGACATTTACCCTTTCCTAAATACATTATTTACATTACATCTAATTTGCTATTTGAATCTTTAAAAATACAAAGCTACAATGTATTTAAATAAGCATTGTGACAGCAGTAGTGGCTATGTTGCTTAGATATATTTTACAACTCATTAGCATTTTCATTAGCATCTTTTACAACTCATTAGCATAGCATAACCCAGTCATTCTCAAAACTGAACTATGATTCGGATCCAGACCAAAAGGCAAGTCATTCCAGGACCAGTCTACATCTTATTTTAGCGCATGCTCAGCTGAGGCAAGAGACACTACACATTAATAATAATGTCACTCAAGGCAATGATTTTAGTTTCTGAAAAACAGGAGAACAACTCTTTCTGGAAGTTTTTTTTTTCTAAAACTGATTCATTGGAAACACAAAGAAAACATATGAGTTTGATTGTTATAAAATTATCTGCCAATAGAATGAATATTCTGACCATAATGTAAGATACTTAGATATACTACACTTGAAATAAGATGAAGGAGATGAGTCGTTCCTATTTTAAGTGCAAAGATCTTACTCCATTGGCAGATAATCTTATTTACCTGCTCACATCAAGAGCAAATACACTAATTTCAAGAAAAAGTTACTTTTATTTCCCTTTTTGCAGTGTAAAGCTCAATCATGGCTCCTTTGCTAACAGTGTAATACTGGTTAAAAGTTTTTTTGTTTTGTTTTGGGGGGGTTTATTTTAAGGTCATATCAGAATTTTTATTCTTTTTTTTATTTATCTTGCAAGGTTTCTTTTTTTAAAATGATGCTTGCTATTTTTTCTGTTACAAAACATTAATAGATAACTCACACATAATTACAAGAGCTTTACTAATACATAAATTGATGTCAAATATGCTATTATTCTGTTGGACTGTGGCAATGTGCCATGGTTTTTTGGAGGGGCTTCTTTATGAAAATTAAAACGGCTCTTGCTCCTCTGCACAGCACCCAGGACACAAATAAGGTGCCACCTTATTCATGGCAATGATCCACTAAGACCTCTCTACAAAACCTTTTGTGCATGATCAAATAAGTGTGGGAACTCCCACACTTCATCGATCATCATTCACCCATGCACACCTCTGGAAAACCCTGCAGAGACCATCTATATTTCTTCTGGTTTTGAATATTGTGGTTTGGTGTTGTCTTAATACTGTTTTAGCAGGGCTTAAATAAGTACATGCTTTTCTGTATGAATGTTATTCAAAGCATTAGAGCTCTTCTTGAAGCTGGTGTAACTGGAAAAGCAGGATAGAAAAGCAGTACATTTAAATTTGGTGTAGATTTTATTAATTTATTAAACAAACCATGACACACACACACACTGAAAGAAAAACTTGCCAGTCTGGTCTGACCATTTTAAGTAAAATAAAATAGATTTTTCTCTCTTTTCTTTCAAATTCTCAAACTACTGAAAGGTTAAATAAAGTGTAAAAAATGTATTAGGTGCAATTGTAAATCATGAAAACCTAGATAGCTTGTTTTAAAATATTATGAGACTTAAAGATGAGGGACTCTGTTAATCTTGTACAATGTGTTCTCTAAGCTCATCACATTCTACATAATGTCTATACACAGTGTGCCAAGAGTACCAAAGAATGCCTGCTTGCATCCTCAGAGACAATGGCAAAAAAAGTAATTGTGAATCCACACAATGACAGGGATGGACCAGCAACAAAGCTCTGATGGTATTCAACCACCCTGGATACGTCTACATGGGCCATTCCTGATGAAGTCAGGATACAAATGACAGGAAGATAATGCATTCTCACACAGTGTTGTAGGGTTCCTAATATCCACTCTGGTCTGGCATTGATGAATGAGATGACTGGCTGATGTGAAGGTGTATTAAGTGTGAGGGAAGAGAGAAAAGGGTGCAGAGAATGGACTGAGGCAGTTGGGTGATTAACCGCGGGTTGTGTGAATGGCCCTCTGATAGTTATTTCAAACATGCATTGTTAGGATCGCCCTCAACAATGTTTGAACGTGGAGATTTATTGTTCTCATGGAAGACATTCAGACTCTGTAAAGAAGGAAGGATGTTTTGTGTGGAGACATGTTTTTCTAGGCAACATTTTTGTGCTTTTTTTCTGAGGTTTCAACAACGCTAAACACTAGCTGCGTTTCCATCTACATTTTTATGGTATTAAGTATTCTGAAGTACTGTATTAGATGGAAATAACAAAATTTGAAACAACTTCAATTTTGCAAAAAAAAAAAAAAAAAAGTTTTTACAGTTGCTTGAGGAAGGTTTTCGCTTTTCCAAGAGTCAATGTGAGAAACGGGAGATGGAAACACATTTGCCGAACAAGTTTCTGACATAGCAAACATTTTACTCACATGCCTGATCAGCTGTCTCCACTGTCGGTGTCTACCCGGATAGTCCCATAACGTGCATTGCATTTCTTTACATCTCCAGAGAGCATTTAACATAGTTGACGTTCCTGAAAACCTCTTTACATTTTTCTCAGATGTGAGGTCCATGCTAGTTTGCAACCTCTACTTCCTGCTTATACAGGAAAATTGCATGAAAACTGTTGTTTTCTATATTTGTTAATGAGCAGTAAAAACTATAGGCTATCATTTATCTGAATCGAACTCACTCATAAGAGTTTGCACAGAGCCTGAAGACAGCATAAGCCATGGACAGGAACTAAAATTTGCAGCTTATACTTGAGTGTCACTTTGCTACCAACATAAAGAATTCAGATATGACTTTTTGCATAAAATGTTGAAACTTGACTTGGACTTGAGCACTGGTACTCAAGTCTTATGAAACATTTTTATCTCATGTTTTCAAGGGTTGAAAGTGAGCCAGAAAGTGGAGATTGTTTAGTTAATGATACATTTTTGAAATCATTTACTAAACAAGGATTTAAAACTCTGTAGAGTATTCGAATGTCTGATTGTTACTGTAACATTTCTGCACAGTCTGCGCTGATTCTCAAAAAAGATTTCTTGACAGTTTGTGCCAGCCAAGGAGACAACAGCCGTGTGTATTGATAAGTATGCCATAGACTGCAGCTCTAACAGAGATGTGCATATATTCCTGTTAAACAGTCTACTTTGTTTGCAAACAGTAGGCTATTAATGGTTCATAACAACTTGATTATGTTTGGTGTAGCATCATATTGATGACCACATGGATAGCTGTCAAACTGAACTCCGTATCAAATTACCTTGTTATTTCACAACAGAATGATCTTAATTTACCTCTGTCATCTAAATTTCTAGCTGTTCAGCTGGCACATTACAAAGGCAAATATTCTTTTCAAAATAAAAGCACATTTTGTTTTAAGCTGTTCTTTCTCATTTACTCATTAAACTGCTGTTTGTTTCTAAATTTGTTGCATACCTGGGAACATGTATACAGTTTAGATTTGTCAGCAGAGCTATTAAATGCGTATTTACTACATTGTCTCCTAATAATCTTGCAAATACTTCAGCCCAAAGGACTGAAAAAGCCTCTAAACTCGGTATAAATTAGTGGAGCATTAGAACATAAGGATTAAAATGGTTTATCTATGTCATTAAAATGCTGCAAATGATTTGTCTGAATAGAAGCACCTTCTCTTCAATTGTTGATAAAGTCGACACAATCAGATGATAATTAATTTCTATTTGCGTCCATTGGACACAAATCCTCTTTATATCTCAGGCAGATATTCATCATAGTTAATTAACTTTTTAAAATTTTCAGTGAAACACTTTTGAAAAAAACAAATAGGATGACTTTTGATGTTGCATCTGAGTTTAATAAAAATTTTTAGTTTGCAACCTACATCAGTTTTGTGGTTTAAATGTTTTAGTTTTTGATGTGAGAATGTTTTCTTAAATTCAGTTACATTTTGTAATTGTTTTTGTTTTAAAATTATTTAAAAGTGTTTTAAAAAAATATTTTAAGAGATCATTATTTTTGTGGAAGTCAGAATAAATTACAATGAACGTTTATTAAAATATAATAAACTATTTTAATAATGAAAATGTAAAAATAAAACCATAATCCAATGACTTTGGTTTATAGTTATTAAGCACAACTGTTGCTCATATAATAAAGGGTACATTTTTTTTTCCTTTTTCCTTCCAGTTTAAAATATAGGTTTCTCAGGTAGTTTGATGCCCATTTATTATCTGGGAGACTTTGGAGGATAATTATAATAGAAAGGAATAGTTCTACAATTAGGTAGAGACAAATATGAACCAGCAGCCGTTTCTCTTAATGTACCTCATATTATGTGCATAAAGGCAATGGTGCATTATTAAACTATTCCTCTAGTGTGAAAGAAGTTCATTTGAATAGATGTGTTAGACCACCTACAAAAATCACTGCCAGTCTTTTACCCAATTTTTTAACAATTATTTCAGGCCCAGATCATTTGTTGTTGTTCTGTAACACAAAAAGTCTTCTCTGGATTAAAATAGTGAACTCAATGTGTAATATAACGAATGATGGAGTATTTTATTGTCTACGACCTAGATAGCACAGAGTGAATGCAAAGTACCTTCAGGAAGTGAGTGATACCATTTACAGTAGGACAGCACATTAAGGAAATGAGAGCAATCTCTAAAATCTCTTAGACTTAGCCTGGCACACTTCTGTCTGTGTAAAATAAAGCTTTTCGCAGTTTGACCTCAAAGGCTATTCTAAGGAACTGAAATCCCCTTCTCAGATCTATAAATGGGTACCTCATAATGAGAATGATGACACCAAGCAGAAACACTGTACTGTTTCTCCAGGGAGTTCATACAACCTGTATTATTTTGTTCATCTGTTGCAGATCCAGCACATGTACCGGACTGCTCTTTGGTCAAAAGAATGATTAATTCACCTGTAAGCAAAGATGAAAATTAATAGCGTGTGAATAATGATTGGTTGATTACCATGCATGATGTTCGGAGAAAGCCACTCGTGGGTTTTTGTTTTGTTTTGTTGCTTTCTTTGTCTAGAATGTTGCTGTTCTTTGTTGTTAAGTAATTAAAATATTTTGTTTTGTTCTGAAGAATGAAAAACCTAATATGCCAATGTAACAACACAATGTACCCCATTGTCATTAGCTCTGTCACCTCACATCAAAAAGGTCGTGGCTTCAAATCCCAGTTTTGATACTATTGCGGGTGGAGTGGGGAAAAGGGGCGGAGTCTCTAGTGCTGTGCTTAATTAGTGCAACTCTTACCTCTGAGACTATAATTAGTTTTTTTCATTGCACAGTCATGAATTCGAGAACAATAGATTACATGTGGTGTTCCTCAAGGCTCCATTCTAGGGTAATTTTCTTAAACTAGCTCAGATTAGAGGGCATTAAACCCTCTTACTGATGACTCACAACTTTATATCTGTTTCACTACTTGACCATTGTCCGTCACATTCACTGAGCCGTGCGTCAATTATATCAGCAAGTGGCTATAAGATGGAAGTCATTGTTTTTGGTTGCAGAAATGCAGCACTTAATGAGACCCAGTGATGCTGAAAACCAAAGAGTATGCCAGATACCTTAGCAGAATTATAGACTCATACATACATTTTAACAAGGATACAATATCACTCAGTCTGCCTACCACCACAATAAATGCAAACCAGATACTGTAATCAGTAGTTTTCTATCCAAACAGGACAAAGAAAAAAGTACACCCTTTCATTTCACCAGGATTAGATTTTAATGAATAAGAAGCTGCAGCTCATATTAAATGCTGCCGCCAGAGACTTGACCAACATCAGGTAAATAGAACATATCATTACCAACTTTAAATAACACCCCTGACTCCCTGTTTATAAAGGTAAGGATTTTAAAATCTGTAAAGCTCAGAAGGGTCACAGGCTTGAATACATATCTGCTGCTTAAATTGCAATACTGTTATGGGATTTTTTTGTGCAGAATTTCTATGTGCTCCTATTGCGCATGTGTGGTGTTATGTGGCATATATATTTTCCTAAACTGATACCACTAAATTGTCTTCATGTGCAAGTGTTTGCATATGCTGTGTGATTAATTGGCTCTGTCATGTTGACCGCTCAAATAGACTCCAGCTTTCCTGTCCACTACCCAGAATGGATTTACCTTGGTACAGAAATTGGTCGGTACTGCTTTGCATTACAGGTCAATTAAAGCAACATTAAATAGGGGAGTGTTTCATGGTAAATACTAAAGTAAGAAATATTAAAGCCCCAATATATTTTATCCTTTTTATTCTTGTAATGGCATAGTTAGTCAAAATCATTTGTATATTTTCCAGATTCTTTTGTGATTGCAATGTAATAACTTTATTTTCGAACATGTTCTATTGTTTGTCTGTTTGTTTGTTTAATCATTTTTTGATTAAAACAGTTCAGGTAGCTGCAATCGAATGGAGGGAAATTTGTTTTCTTGTTTTCTATATCTGTATGTTTTCTAATTGTTGAGTTGTAGTAGTTATTCCATGGCAGCATCCGAAAGGGTCTAATAGGATTCTACAGCCAAAGTGGAAGAGCATCAGCATTAGACATGATAAATGCTCTCCAAATAGTGCAGTCAGTAAGGACGGAGTTAGAGCAAGGAGCCTGTATGCTTCCTACCTTTACTCCTTTTGCACAGGGAGCTCGAGAGTTTTTTTTACTGCCGCTAAGGAGCTATAAGGAATCCCACAATCCTTTGTATGGCATGACATATGAGCACAGCCCACCTCATGGAAATGAACAAATATGTCCGGAGAGAAGAAAGTGCACAGTTTGTGGTTCTTTTTTAGAAGGCTGTGGGCCCAGACTTGACTACAATCATCCATGTGCACTTCCGTGGCGTTGTGACTCAACAAAATTGGCACAGCAGTCCGGAGATCCTTTACTACCCACGATAGAGTTCTTACTGTTGATCTCATAAAAGGTCAAGGAACAGAAGCTAAGAGCTATAATTAGAACATTTCGGATGCAGCTCATGTTTCTGTTTTGTCATCAGTCAAGTCTCCTCAGCTCCTTAGCCTTGCTTCCTGCTCAGCTGCCATGCAATTTGTTAACTGTGCTCACCTGGTTTCCATTACCTGAATCGCCGCCATTCAACCCAAAGAGGGCAGCACTGAGACGGTTTTAAGACAAATATTGCAGAACTAAACAAGTTTGCATTAAAATGTAAAAAACTGCACAATAACATTAAAGTACCGCCCTTACGCCCAGTTTATAGTTTATCTGCAAAAACTGTTGATTACATAAAATCTTTATGTAATTTCTGCAATCTGCTGTTGTTCTTGCCATGGTTTCCGTGTTTTTTATTTCCTCATCGTCCTCAAAACATGACACATATAGTATATTTTTTGTTTATTTTGATGCTTTTCACATAAAGTTCAATTCCCTGAAATGTAAATCGTATTCAAGCAAAGTGACTTAAATTATTGATAGCGTTTGCTCGGGTAAATAAACATTACAGTGTGTTTTATTTTCATTGACTTGTTTTGTGCACAGAGGAAGGTTATGATGATTAATATTGCTTCCGCATAGGCCTGAGTGATGGAGTTTGGGAAACAGAGAGACAAGGACAAGACTTGAATGTTCCACTGCACACCGACCGTGGTTAAGTGTACAACCATGCAGCTTCTGGCAGAGAATATAAATGGGCTGATGGGTCCCTTCAATGTACTGTTGTCCAGGCTTCCCTTTCTTGAGCCAGATACTTTATTTTGCACCTTAATCTGTGGCTATTATGAGGATTAATTCTTGTAATACACAAAGAACAAATTAGTTTCAGTTCATGCATTTCAACCATGTGAACAACCTAACAGACTCAATGTTTTCGAAATTAAAACAGAGAAGAAGAAGAAAACAGATAAACCTGTACTTTTTTTCAAATAAAAAACAGATAGGAAATTGGTTTCATGTACAAATTTTTGTATTTATGATATTATTAAAAATGTTGCCCTGAAGAGGACTCTGTTTTAAAATTTCTTCTCACTTCCTGTTGATCTTAACTTTGTAGCTAAGGTTATACCATTGTGTGTTGTTGACGCTTTATTTGCAATAGACTTAATAAAAAAACATACAGAACACCTAATAACGTCTATACATACATAGTCATTGATAATATGGATCATTTATCTATATAAATAAATGATGGAGAAGAACAGTAGCTCTGTTTACATGGACAAATCGGAATAAAGGGCTGATCAGAATAGAAAATGCATTATGTAAACAAGCCAATCGGAATATTGTGATCAGATTAGCTCAATCCGAATGAAATTGTAATCCAAATGAGAGGGGTGGTTTAAGGCGATTGATAAACCGATCAACGTGCATATAAATGCTTGTCAGGCTCACGTTATTCCGAATGTGGCAAACTGACCCAAGCGCACACGTGGGCCTGAATTAAACATGACCAGAAACAGGGAACCCAGAATTAAAAAAGACAAAAAACAGACAGTTTATTGTGACGTAAACTGCTGCAGGTCGCGGGTAAAACACCAGCGTCAGGAACCGGAACCACTGGCAATGGAGACAGCAGGTTAATGACCAGAGAGAGACTTGCAGGTTGAAACAGTCACTGTATTTGTGGTCACTAACCTTCTCACTATCCAGGAGCGGGCTGGGAAGGTGAGTGCAGGCTCCTGTTGGTGGGGATGCCCTAATGCGATTTGGAGTCCGGTCCAAGTTCTCAGGGTTTTACTCCTGGGACAGGATAGGAGCTCAGTGAAGACAAGGCAGGCACAGGGTCAGAACCGTGATGGCAGAGTCAGGTAGGATGATCAAGGGGAATAACCAGAGTCAGAAGTCCGAGAGCAGGTTCCGGGTCAGAGCCAGGTGATCTGAGATCCAGGGAAAATCAGTCAGGTCACAGAAACAGGTCAGGAATCCAGGTAGCACAGATAATCAGGACCGACAGGGGAAAGGCAGGCTCAGAGAATCAGGAAGCAGGTCAGGTAACAGGCAGGCAGACAGGATACAGAAAACGCTGGATTAGACTCACCGGTGGCTCGTAATAATCTGGCACTAGTGACTGGTCAGAGAGCTGGTTTTATAGTCAGTGATAGTCAGTGGTGCAGGTGGATCAGGTGAAGACTGATGAGAGCGGAGCAGAGCTGTACATATGTGTCCAATAGTGAATCAGACCAGCACTAGTGCAAAGATCATAACAGTATTTGCACATACGTGCACATTATGATCGTATTAATTGATTGTATGTTCTTATAAACGGTACAATCCGATTATTTAATCCAATTGTGAAATTTTGTGGACGTAAACATAGCTATTATTCCGGGGGTGTTTATACTGAGCTGTTTTTATCTAGCGTTTTGACTGTTGTGGGATTCTAAATTTGTTTTGGGTCACACTGATAATGGCATAAAGAAATGGGGTTAGTGTTTTTAGATTTTTGTCAACTCCAAGACAGTCAAGAAATTTTCACCAGCATTTATTCATTTACATTTGGTTAAAATGCAGTGTCCGTGTGTACATGTGTGTTAGGCAGCACAATGCTCCTACGTGTTTTCTTTCTGTAAATCCTTTCTTCTTTGCTCTTCTCCTTTAACCATTCCTCTCTTTCTCTGTCACTCCCTTTTTCTGTGCTGCATTCATTTGTTTCAGGCTGTCTTTGATCATGAACTGGGAACAGTAATCCACTGGAAGCCAAGTGTTTATATCCAGCACAGCTGAGAATTGGGTCACACGTAATATCTGCAGCCCTGAGCCCGGAGAGGGCTCTACCTCAAAGTTTTCTCATCATTGTCCCTTTCCAATGTGTCAAGGTTTGTCAACAGTGACTCAGCAGAAATGATTCAACAGTGGGCTCGAGTACAAGATGCCGATACTCAAAATCTCTATGGTGTTAATGCACAATATAATGCTTAAACTGTGCTACATACCTATATATGTATGTAGAGTGGCTTGTAAGTATTCATACCTCTTGAACCTTTCCGAATGTTTTTTATGTATGTCATAGACCAAACCAAAGCAGTGCATTGTTGTTAGGTATAAAGACAGTGATCCATGGTTTTCAAATTTTCTTACAAATAAAAATCTGAATTGTGTGAATCACATTTGCTTCCAGTGAATACTTCTTAGAGGAGTGAATACTTTTGCTGCAATAATAACACCTGCAAGTCTTTTGGTGTGTGCCTCTACCAGCTTTGACACTGAATTTTTTTGCCCATTATTCTTTGCAAACCATAGCTTAGTTAGATTAGTTGAAGCGTGTCTATGAGCAGCAACTTCAAAGTCTTGTCACAGACTCTAAATTGGATCTAAGTTTGGACTTTGTTTGGACCATTCTAACACATGCTTTGATATAAGTAAACCCTTCCCTCTTTATTCCAACTATATGTTCAGAGTTGGTGTCCTGTTAAAAGGTAAAAGTGAAGACCAGTCTCAAATATTTTTCATCTTTTAAGAGGTCTTCCAACATTGTTCTGTATTTGGTCCCATCCTTCTTCCCATTAGCTCTGGAAAAACCTTCCCACCATGGTTTTCGGTTAGGATGGTTTGCTCAGGGCAACATGCAGTCCAAGTTTTATCTCCATAGATAGCATGAAGGCCAATAAAATTAAATGTTAGTTCCATCTGGCCAGAGCCCCGTCTTTCACATCTCGGTTGTGTTCCCCACGTAGCTTGTAGCAAACTAAAAAGGGGACTTTTTTATTGTTTTATTTAAACAACCCTTCCATATTATCTATATTTGTGGACCTCTCCATTAAAAGTCATAGTAGCTGTATTTACAGTCATATTCAGTCAGTCAATCAATATTAGTTTAATCAAGCTCAGTAGGTAAATATACTGAGTGAAACATTTTATAGATTAATTAAACAGAATGATGTTTTCAAGCCTTTACTTCTGTTAAATATGATAATTTTCCATTTACAACTAATGAAAACACACCATTTATTTTTTGGAAGATTAGAATATTATGGCAGACCAATAAAAAAGCGTTTTAGTACAGAAATGCGGGCTTAATTAAAAGCAGGTTTGATACCTCCTTAAAGGTTGTTATTTTCAAGGTACCCTTAAATTGACAAACAAGCATCATAGGAGGATCATGTGACTGTATACTCTTTTTGCTATGTGGTTTATTTCTGAAGACACTGCACAGTGCACTGCAGTGCTAAACACAACTGCTTGCCATACATTTCTAAATATTATGTTGGTAAATATTTGAAAAACCATACAACAATCTTTTCTTTTCACTGCACAATTATACAATGCTTTGCTTTTGACTATCATATAAAATCCCATTAGAACCCACAGAAGATTATGATTGTAATTTTACAACAAGTAAAAAAAAAATCAAAAAATAAATGAACAAAATGCTTTTTATTTGAGTGAGTTACAATGAGTTATAACTATAGTATAAAAATGGTTTAGGGAACTTTTTTCCTAAAAGCAGAAATATGCATGTAAAAACAAAATTACCCCATACTTTTCAATTTCATTGAAAAGACCCATGGGTGAAACTGTACATAGTGTATTTTTTATTTTTTTAAAGAGGTTTTATAATTTCCCCTAGCTGGTAATCTGCAAAGTCACCAGAAACATTCTTCAAAATATTAATAAAAAAACTATTTTACTAAAGCTCATCAAAGAGAAACCTGCAGCACCAATAGGCTGCAATTTCCATCTCAGTGTGTTTTCTGAAATTATTAATACATTTAACAAAAACACTTTGAAATTTGCCTGCAGACACCACACAGCAGGCTGGTGAGTTTTCTTTTCTGAATAAGTCATTTGACAGCATTAGGGTAAACTGGAGAGAATGAAAATTTGGATTTTTGTCAAACAAAGTGAAATGTCTTCATGGCTTCTTTTTATTGCCTTGGCCAGACAGGCAATCCATGGAAAGCAGCTCAGTGGCCAGACAGGGATGTCTGAACAGATATGTCAGGAAGGACATCGGCACATGTGCTGCCACAGATGTGCCGGTAATTATGGGGGAATGAATAGTGGTGTTTTAAGAGGAGATTGGGGGGCAATTACAGTGATTTAAAGCAATGGAGCAAGGCCATGAACACACACCTTCTAATTAGCCCACAAAATCTGACGGCGAGCACGACACTTTTGGCAAGGTTGCATAGCAAAAACAAAGGCTGCTGCGTGATGTTTATCTTTCAATATTTAAGGGCCCTGAACCTGTCGGCACTCGATAACACATTTGCGCTGTGATGTGTTGGTTTCTGCTGTTGACGCTGCTAATGACTTTGAAGGAGCGTGGTGATATATTTAGCTGCTAATCAGACAATATTAATCTAAAGTCGTTTGGAAATTTTGTTGCATTCCAATTGCTTGCGGGACTGTATTAGATAGGACTGGGTGTGGAGGGGGATTTATCCACAAGAGGCTAAAACAGGAATATAATTTCATTTGATTGCCACACTCATCAGGCCCAAATGAAGATTAATGAACACATGATGGGGGATTGAAAATAATAATATTCCTGTTGTCTTTAGGGCTCTAATTTGTTTGAGAACATGCTGTCACGCTACAGAGGGCTTATTGGCATTTGCTAATGGACTGTTCATTGCAACAGAAACAATAAGGGGGGCCATCTGAAAACACTGGTGAAGCCACACGCTGTGACGAGTAAGGGTGAAAAGTGGGAATGCAGTGTGTGTTTTTTAAGCATTGTCTGAGGTGGCTGCACCGAAAGAAGCCTAAAATCAGGAGTCTGTGAACACTAGTGAGTTGGAATATGCAGATGGCGGTGGCCAATTCCCT
The DNA here is from genome assembly GCA_037039145.1 of Fundulus diaphanus. Taxonomy (NCBI): domain Eukaryota; kingdom Metazoa; phylum Chordata; class Actinopteri; order Cyprinodontiformes; family Fundulidae; genus Fundulus; species Fundulus diaphanus. The sequence goes on along the minus strand of CM073132.1, from coordinate 25,541,483 downwards.
AAATAACTTGTTCATTGATCGCTGCAAGTAGATGCAGTATTGATAGTGTTGTTCACCCAAAGGACCCAGATCCACTAATAATTAATTGCGATTGAATAAGGAGGCAGGGCATCTATACTGCATTGCAGCTCTGCTCTGCACAGTACACTAGAGATACAGTGTGCATGTTCAACTCGGCATCCAGAGCTTAGCTCATTTGCAAAAGCAATTCGGTTCGTGACCAACAATGGTCTGGTTAGGGGTCCACTAGCACTCAAGAAAAAAGGTTTGGCTGCAAAAATCCAAACTTTATCAAACAATAGTTGTGCAAAATAATCTGTAAGAGCTGTCATTAGTTTATTTATTAAGCATGCGTTTATATTATTAAACATTGATATATTTAATATTAAACCTCTGTCTCTAAATATAGGTCTAATGACATCATTAACGTGAAATTCTCAATATATATCAGTAATAAACAAGATAATCCAAAGAAAGAAATACAATCAATCAAGGTGATCAGTTATGTGAAAAGAAATATGGAATTGCAAAGAAAATATAAAATGCTGGTCTTTTTACTCCATGTGCATTCATGGGTTCTCACAGGGTTCTCCAGCAACCTCCTCCTATCCAAAAACCATAACTGTTTAGTTGACTGGTCTCCCTAAATTGCTCTTAGGTGTGAGTGTTTGCGTGGATGGTTGTTTGTCCTGTGTGTCTCCAGGTTGCCCTGTGGGGGACTGGCGACCTGTCTAGGGTGTACCCTGCTTCTCGCCAAATGACTGCTGGAGACAGGCTTCAGCTCCCAAGGGACCCTGTATGCATGAGCAGGTATAGACAATGGATGGAGATAGAAATTTGTCTGTAATGTATACCTTCAGTTTGTTTGGCAGTAACAACGTTGTGAAGTTTTGTACGTGTTTCCTCTCCAATACCTTGAGAATAAGAACACTTCTTATGTGGCATCAATTACGCCAAAACAAACTCACATTGATGTACAAACCGGATTCCAAAAAAGTTGGGACACTAAACAAATTGTGAATAAAAACTGAATGCAATGATGTGGAGGTGTCAAAAACAAATATTTTATTCAGAATAGAACACAAATCGCAGATCAAAAGTTTAAACTGAGAGAATGTATCATTTTAAGGAAAAAATATGTTATTTCCAAATTTCATGGCGTCAACAAATTCCAAAAAAGTTGGGACATGGCCATTTTTACCACTGTGTGGCATCCCCCCTTCTTCTAACAACACTCAACAGACGTCTGGGGACAGAGGAGTCCAGTTTCTCAAGTTTAGAAATAGGAATGCTCTCCCATTCATGTCTAATACAGGTCTCTAACTGTTCAATCGTCTTGGGCCTTCTTTGTTGCACCTTCCTCTTTATGATGCGCCAAATGTTCTCTATAGGTGAAAGATCTGGACTGCAGGCTGGCCATTTCAGTACCCGGATCCTTCTCCTACGTAGCCATGATGTTGTGATTGCTGCAGAATGTGGTCTGGCATTATCTTGTTGAAAAATGCAGGGTCTTCCCTGAAACAGATGACATCTAGATGGAAGCATATGTTGTTCTAGAACCTGAACATAGGTCTCTGCATTTATGGTGCCTTTCCAGACATGCAAGCTGCCCATGCCACAAGCACTCATGCAACCCCATACCATCAGTGATGCAGGTTTCTGAACGGAGCGTTGATAACAGCTTGGGTTATCCTTGTCCTCTCTGGTCCGGATGACACGGCATCCCAGAGTGACTCATCTGACCACAGAACAGTCTTCCATTTTGCCTCACTCCATTTTAAATGATCCCATTTCATTGTTGCGCAGAAAGATACCATCTTGGCTTCAGAGAGACACTGACACTCTGAGAGGCTCTTTTTATACCCAATCCTGTTGTCAATTGACCTAATTAGTGTTAGATGGTCTTCCAGCTGTTCGTTATAAGCTCAATATCCTTTTCCCAGCCACTTATTGCTACTTGTCCCAACTTTTTTGGGATCTGTAGACACTGTGAAATTTTGAATCAACTTATTTTTCCTTTAAAATGTTACATTTACTCAGATTAAACTTTTGAGCTGTCATCTATATTCTATTACGAATAAAATATAGACATTTGCCATCTTCACATCATTGCATTCAGTTTTTATTCACAATTTGTTTAGTGTCCCAACTTTTTTGAATCGGGTTTGTACAGTGCAGGAATGGGACAGGATTGCTTTCGTAAACAATGAACTATTTCATGTTTTACCCAGAAATGTGAGCTTAAAGGGGCTCACGTTTGTGTGAAAATTCTTGTAATGTTACAAGAATGTTCTTCAAATTCCCTAAACCCTACTTTCAATGACGCCCGCTGTCAATATGAAACAACCCTGTGGATAAAATTCTTCATAAAAGCACACGTTTGCAATTGACCTGTGGTTGCAGACAACATATTGGGGGAGATTAAGCCAAAACATCTGAGCTGATGATGGTAACGTTTCATGACAAGGAAGAGTAAAGTATACACTAAAAAGTTAATGCCTCCAGTGAAGCATGGCAGTATGTTGGTGTTTATCTGGAGCTGTGTTTCTTCCTCTGGCACTGGAAATGTAGTATGCAGAAAATGCAAGATGAATTTAATAAAGTATGAGGAAATCCGGAAAAAGAAAAAGTAATTACACCCACGACGAAGGTGGAGCTTGGATTGAACCTTCAATTAGGACAATAATCTCAAGGATATCTCCAAGTGCACCAAGGTTTCACCTGGAATAAACTAACATTGCCACTATGACCTACTGACCTGAGCAGTATTGAAATCTTTGATTGTATTTGAGAAAAGCTGCTGCTGCACAGAACACCAAGAACATTAATGAACTGGTGTGAAATCATGAATGCTTCCAGAAGCTGGTGTCTCTGGATATGAATCAAGGTTGATGCTGGTCACAGCCAAAAAGGGTACTACAAAGAATTAAACCTGCATGTCATGAAAGGCTTTAATTATTTTAAAGATAGCAGTCATCACCAAAGGGGCCATTTTGTCTTTAATTTAGAGTAATTGATTATTTGAATTAATTTAAGTAAATGTTAGTTCAGACCAGCTGGCTAAGTTGTTTTTGATTAATTTATTCAGCTGCTTGTTTGTATGTTTTATCAAGAAACAAATCTTCTGTGAGGGTCTAGTAATTTTACACGCAGCTGCAGAATATGGTTAAAACATCTGTATTGGTTTGGTGCACGAGAAGGACCAAATTGGAAGCATTCATAACGGACTCCAAAAAATTAGCCGTAAAAGAATATTATCCGAGGAAACTGCAGAAAGTACCGTGCAACAGTGTGGTTTGTTCCTGTTAGCTCTCACTGTTGCCTCTGTGACTTTGCAGTGGACCAGGTGGTTGTTTTTATGGTGGTTGTAGAATAACAAAATTGATGAACTTAATGTTGTTGTCAAGTTGTCTCTGCTGCTGTCGTATAAAATAACTGATGGGGTGCGAGAGACTAATAACCGGGAAGTTTGGACATAACAGAAAGGAGATTAAACTTTAAAATATATTTGTAAAATCTTGGCTCCTGTGGGAAATGACACTGGAAACAAAAGTGGAAGTAGTATTTTTACAGCCTTGTTTGTGCTATGTAATTAAAAAAGAGGAGAGGAATTTATTGTCATAGTGGCTAATGAAAGAGTAAAAATTAAGAACAAACTAAGAAAACAGCCAGACATTACAGCTGACATGATTTAACTTTAATGTAAAGGCAGAGTATAGAATTAATAGCTTTACATGTAAAGACTGTCTAGTATCTATTTACTTCATTTAGAACAATGACTTTTGTAAGCTAATTGTATCACTGATTGCAGTTTTTTATTAGTTTGGCATAAAATGCTGCTTTTAAGCCATAACATGTATTTTTCATTCTGTTAATAAATCCTTTATGTTTGTGTGAGTTTATTTAATTCTCTTTATTTGGCACACAATAATATTTCTTTTTCCACATCACTGGCCTCTGCGATTCTGTGCTAACGGCTAATAAAATATACATCTGTGCTTTTTGATTTGTGCTGAGTGTCCTGACCAACACCCCAAGCCCCTGTGAAAAGTCTTTGAGTTTAATCTTACATCATTTTATTTATTTATACAGAAGAATCTGTTTTGGAGACTTGAGTCTGCAAATGGGCTCAATCAGCCATGCAGAGTGACTTTCTGTTCTGGATATGAGAGATGTACCAATATTTTAATGATCTTTGAATAAGGATGTACGATATTTATCATTTAAAGTGAAATCTAAATTTTTATTTTAAAGCATAGGCATATGCAGGATCTCGTTCCCTTTTCAAGAACCATACAAAAGATCTAGCAGGAAACATATGAAACATGTGAGGCTGTTTGACAACACCTGCATCCTCTAAGGAAGAGGTCCCCAAACACCGGGCTGCAGACTGGTAACAGATTGGGGGTTGTTTAGCAGAGAGGGGCCAAAAAGACGAGTATAATGTTAACTGACATAGAGGAGCTAGCATGTTTATAGAAGCTATTATTACCCAGCAAATAGGCACTTCACCACAGTCCCAGTAAAGGCCTTTTTAGCTTTTATGAAGTAATCTGAGCTTGGGATGCAATTTTTCAAATTTTAGGTGGACTTCCAATCTATGCTGCATTATTTTAGCCAATTCCAATATCCACTTAGAGACTTATACGATGAAAAAACATTTTTTCTAGCATTCTTGCAGTCAATGGAAGTTTGTTTATATATATAAACAAACTTATATATATAAACAATATATATATATATATATATATATATATATATATATGTTTGTGCTCCATATATATATGGAGCACAAACAATGTGATAAATAGCAGTTGCTGTGAGAGTTTGGAGGTAGTGACTCAAAAAAAGTTTGAAATACCAAGAGAAAGTAGTCACTTACTTTAGTTATAAGATTTCCAAAAGGCTACAAGAATCTCAAAATCCTGCATTTTTTATGACAATGGTTGAAAGTTCAAAAGTACAAAACAGAGCAGCTTGTTTGTAATCTCTGCAGCCTTCCTGTTAACTGCTCAAAGTCTTGCTCTCTCTTTTAACTGTAATAACCCGCAGACACGTCTCGACATTTTATAAAAAGATGTTTCCATTTAAACAGCTTCTCATGCCTTTTGTGGAGAAAGATCTTTTAACTGGAGAAAGATCAGATTTTTAATTTTCCAACCAGAGAGTCGCCAGTCAAGGGTGAGAACAATGAAAATTGGCAAACTCTTTGCAAATCTATAGTTCAATTTTCTGTCATGGTTAAATTTTGGCTGCAATTTGACTGTCAGCAAGTAAACTAGGCCAGTGGTTCCCAAACTTTTTTACCCACGCATCCCCTTCATTGTTCCAACTGGGTTGACGCACCCCCAATCTTAAAAAAAACACAACAAAAAGCCTTTTCTATAGCCATATTCAAGGCGGCCTGTTTAATCATGCTCAAAAGACCAGAACAGACATAACAAAAAGAAAAAAAAGAAAATTGCAGTTGCAATAACCTAACCATCATAACAAAGGTTATGGAAATAAAATTAGAACATCATTTGAATTAAATTGCATTAAAGTTACACACAACATCCACAACAAGATCCTGAGGATTTTCAGGAGCATCGGTGGCTCAGCCTGGAGCCAGTGAAAGAAAGAGACACTCAGACCGCTCACACCACCACAACCTGAAACGTCTCTGAAGAAGAGACCAACCAGGTGGATTTGCGGACTAAACTCTGATGATCTATCAGATTATCTGTGATGAATTTAGGAGGACCCAAGAAATACCCGAAAACAAGTGAGTACAAAATATAAACAGTCTTTATTTTGACGCTGGCGGCGCGGTCCCCTGGCTCGGCTCGCACTCTGCGACTGGCCGCTCCTGAAGGCAGAGTCGCAGGTTAGTGACCAGCAGATACTGACAGGTTGGTGAGAGAGAAGTAGGGTCACTAACCTGGACGTGCTGAGGGCAGAACTCTGACTCCTCTTGTCAAAGGCGTCCGAGAGGGGGTTATCCAGGGCTCTTTGTCCAGGTCCGGTCCGGGTCTTTGTCAGGGGGAAATCCGTTTAACACAGGCAGCGGTTTCCAAGGGAGAATCCAACAGAGCGTCCAGGTCCAGGTCCAGGTCACAATCCAGAAAGCACAGACAGACAGGGGGCAGGCGAACTCGTTTTACTCACGGACAGGCTGGGTCAGAAACACAGTGAGGCAGTCCAGTTCTCTGAGGCTGACAGGCAGGACCCAGGCAGGCAGACAAATCCAAAAGGGGCAGGCAGGTTTCCAAAAGACAGAGGCAGAACAGGTCGAGAGGCAGACAGGCAGACAAGAATTCAAAAATGCTGGAAGCGCTCACCGTATGGCTAGAGACGTTCTGGCACTGGAGGCTGCGAGGAGCAGAGCTTTTAAGCAGCCAGGGCGGAGACAGACACAGGTGTGCTGATTGCAATCAGCAGCTCCAGTGCCAGAAACGTTACAGAGCCCCCCTCTCAAGGGCGGATTCCAGACGCCCCAGGTTGGTCTGGATGGGCTCTGTGGAAATCCCTAATGAGGGATTTGTCCAGGACGTGGCGAGCCGGGACCCACTGCCGCTCCTCAGGACCATAACCCTCCCAGTCGATGAGGTACTGGGTGCCTCGACCCCATTTACGGGACTTAAGGATCCTCTTCACGGTGTAAACCGGAGAGCCATCAACCAGGCGGGGGGGAGGTGGGGGCGTGGTGGTGGGAGACAGACTGGAGGTGTTGACAGGCTTGATACGGGATACGTGGAAGGTGGGGTGAACCTTCATGGTTGAAGGCAGACGGAGACGGACCGCCACTGGATTGATGATCTTGGCGATGGGAAATGGTCCAATAAAGCGTGGCGCCAGCTTCTTACTGTCCACCCTCAGAGGAAGGTCCCTGGTGGACAGCCAAACCCTATCTCCCACTCGATAGGTTGGAGCAGGAACCCGCCGACGATTGGCTGCACGGGACTGATTCTGAGAGGCGGCGAGTATGGCCTTCCTGGCCCTTCTCCAGGCTCGCCGACACCTCAGAGCAGAAAGACGGGCGGACGGGACTCTGGACTCGACCTCTTCTGTGGTAAACACTGGCGGTTGGAAACCGTAAACCACATAGAAGGGAGAGAGGCCAGTAGAGGAGGAGGGTGTAGCGTTTATCGCATGTTCCACCCAAGGTAAGTTCTGCGCCCATTTAGAGGGGTCCGCCTGGCAGAAAAGGCGGATCTTCGTCTCGACCTCCTGGTTCATCCGTTCAGTTTGTCCATCTGACTGGGGGTGGAAACCGGAGGAGAGATTTACAGAAATCCCCAGCATCGCACAGAACTCTTTCCAATAACGAGCCACAAACTGGGGACCCCGATCTGACACAATGTCAGAGGGCAGACCGTGCAGCCTGAAAACCTCCCTGGCAAGGATGAACCCCATCTCCTTGGCAGAGGGTAGCTTGTTTAAGGGGACCAGATGGACCATCTTAGAAAAACGGTCAACGACCGTGAGGATGACCGAGTGACCGTCAGAGGAGGGGAGACCCGTGATAAAGTCCATTGAGAGGCTGGACCACGGTCGAGGAGGGACTGGGAGAGGATGAAGCAAGCCAGAAGGGGGACGACGAGACACCTTAGCCTGGCTGCAGGAGGAACAGGCTGCAACAAACTCCCCGACATCTCTGACCAGAGACGGCCACCAGAACTGAGACCTGATGAGGCGAATGGTCTTGCTCACGCCTGGATGGCCGTATAACCGGGAGCTGTGACAGAACTCTAGCACCTTTGATCTGAGTTCAGGAGAGACAAAGAGCCTGTCCTTGGGGCAGGCTTCGGGCATCTGGACAGAGGCGAGGGATTCCCTTACCTCCCTCTCAAGTTCCAGGCGGGAGACAGCACACCTCACAGAATCCGGCAAGATGAACCCCCGTTCCACCTCCGGATCCCCCTCGTTAGCCTCGAAGACCCTTGACAAGGCATCCGGCTTGGTGTTTTTAGACCCCGGTCTGTAAGAGAGGGTGAAACTGAACCGACTGAAAAATAGTGCCCACCTGGCCTGCCTGGGGTTGAGTCTTTTAGCTGTCTTGAGGTACTCCAGGTTGCGATGATCAGTCCAGACTAGAAATGGTATCTTGGAGCCCTCGAGCCAATGCCGCCACTCTTCAAGGGCCAGTTTAACTGCCAGAAGTTCTCGGTTGCCCACATCGTAGTTCTGCTCAGAACTGGATAACCTCCTGGAAAAAAAGCACAGGGGTGCACACGACCATCCTCCCCCAGCTGGCTGAGGATGGCTCCGACTCCAGAGCTAGAAGCATCCACTTCTACTATGAACTGCTTCTCAGGGTCAGGAGAAACGAGGACCGGGGCTGAAGTGAACAGCTCTTTAAGGCGCCTGAAAGCCTTGTCTGCCTGTTCATTCCACATATACTTAGTTTTACAAGAGGTGAGGGCGTGGAGAGGAGAGGCTACCTGGCTGTAGTTTTTGATAAACCTCCTATAAAAATTAGCAAATCCCAGAAATCTCTGGAGTTGCTTACGGTCCACCGGAGTAGGCCACTCCGTTACGGCCCGAACCTTGGCTGGGTCCATGGCAATCTGCCCAGGCGACAGAATAAACCCAAGGAAGGAGGTAGAAGTAGTATGAAACTCGCATTTTTCTGCCTTAACGTAAAGTTGATTTTGAAGGAGGCGGAGGAGGACAGAGCGGACGTGTTGCTGATGAGAAGCCAGGTCCTTGGAATAAACGAGAATATCATCAAGATAAACGAAGACGAACCGGCCGATCATGTCCCCAAGAACCTCATTAACCAGGTTCTGAAAGACTGCTGGGGCATTAGTTAGGCCAAAAGGCATCACCAGGTATTCGTAATGGCCGGTGGGAGTGTTAAAAGCGGTCTTCCACTCGTCTCCCTCCCTAATCCGGACTAAGTGGTAGGCGTTGCGGAGGTCCAACTTGGTAAAAACTTTAGCCCCTTGGACCTGGTCAAAAGCAGAGTTCATCAAGGGAATAGGATATCGGTTTTTAACCGATATGTCATTTAGGCCCCTATAATCAATGCAAGGGCGGAGGGAGCCGTCCTTCTTTTCAACAAAGAAAAATCCCGCCCCAGCTGGAGAGGACGACGGGCGGATGATGCCAGCTCTTAGGGACCCACTAATGTAGTCCTGCATGGCCTGGGATTCTGGAGGGGATAATGAGTAAAGGCGGCCTCTGGGTGGGGCGGCGCCTGGCAACAGGTCGATCGCACAATCATATGGGCGATGAGGAGGTAAACTCGTGGCCTTGGCCTTATTAAAGACCTCCTTTAAATCATGGTATACGGAAGGAACTCTGGACAGGTCCGGGTAAAACTCGTCTGCTTTACCTTCGGGAGAGCGGGGAGGGTGAGCAGAGGACAGACAGGACTCGGAGCACGAAGAGGCCCAACCCGTAATCTCGTTACGCCTCCAATCAATCTGGGGGTTGTGTTTGCAGAGCCAGGTAGCGCCCAGGATCACTGGAACCTGCGGGGAGTCAATAACCATAAAGGTGAGTCTCTCTTTATGATTACCTCCCAAGGTCATTTCCACCGGCTCCGAGACGAGGCGTGATTGGTTGAGCTCGTGCCCATCCAGGGCGAGAACACTACGGGCTGAACAGGCGTTCTGTAGTGGGATGTTAAGCTTCCTGGCCAGACCCTCACCCAGAAACTCAGTGTCGGCTCCTGAATCAATGAAAACCGAGAGCCTGTGGGACTGTGAGGAGAAAGACAAGATAGCAGGAATTAAACGGTTAGGTGGGACAGCAAGCTTGGTGTAGCTCAGTAGGGATGCCCCACCCCCTACTGAGCTTGGTCTTTTAACGGGCAGTTCCGGACTCGGTGGCCCACCCCTCCACAGTAAAGGCAAAGTCTCTGCTGTTGCCTGCGCTGGTACTCATCCTTGGTTAGGCCCACCTTACCCAATTGCATGGGCTCTGGCTCTGAAAGCTTAGGCGAAACCGGTGACGTAACAGGGGAAGGAGCCGAAACTCGAGGGGGAACAGGAGACGTCGAACGACGTTCCCTTCGCCGTTCCATGAGGCGGAGATCCACTCTATTAGCCAGCTCCTCGAGCTGCTTCAGGGATTTAGGGTACTCTCGAGTGGCAAGCTCATCCTTAATCTTATCGTTGAGCCCAAAAATAAAAACGTCCATAAGGGCAAACTCGTTCCAGAGGCTGTCGGCAGACAACAAATGAAAATCAATAACATAATCTGCCACAGACCTATCTCCCTGTCTCAGGGTCAGAAGCCCCCTAGAGGATTCCCGGCAGGGCAGCAAGGGACTGAAAACTCTTACAAGCTCCGTGGAGAAGTCATGATATGAGTGGCAGATGCGTGAGTCATTCTGCCACTCGGAAGTTCCCCACAACCTGGCTTTGCCGGCAAGCAGTGAAATCACGTACGCTACTTTGGACCGGTCTGAAGGGAATGAGGAAGGTTGCAATTCAAAGTGTATCTCACACTGTGTGAGAAAAGCCCTGCAATGTTCTGGATCACCGGAGAACATTGCCGGCGGGGAGAGACGGGGCTCCGACGAGAACGACGTCACCGGAAGTGACGGAGGGCCAGAGGAAGCGGCTTGCGGAAGTGAAGGCTGCGTGCTCCCCTGAGTACGAAGATGGCCTAAAATCTCCGAGACGCCGGCTTCTAATTCAGAAATGGATTTCTCTACCCCCGCGCGCCACTGGGTTTCGGGTACAGGGTCCATGTTTGGCCAGAACGTACTGTGATGAATTTAGGAGGACCCAAGAAATACCCGAAAACAAGTGAGTACAAAATATAAACAGTCTTTATTTTGACGCTGGCGGCGCGGTCCCCTGGCTCGGCTCGCACTCTGCGACTGGCCGCTCCTGAAGGCAGAGTCGCAGGTTAGTGACCAGCAGATACTGACAGGTTGGTGAGAGAGAAGTAGGGTCACTAACCTGGACGTGCTGAGGGCAGAACTCTGACTCCTCTTGTCAAAGGCGTCCGAGAGGGGGTTATCCAGGGCTCTTTGTCCAGGTCCGGTCCGGGTCTTTGTCAGGGGGAAATCCGTTTAACACAGGCAGCGGTTTCCAAGGGAGAATCCAACAGAGCGTCCAGGTCCAGGTCCAGGTCACAATCCAGAAAGCACAGACAGACAGGGGGCAGACGAACTCGTTTTACTCACGGACAGGCTGGGTCAGAAACACGGTGAGGCAGTCCAGTTCTCTGAGGCTGACAGGCAGGACCCAGGCAGGCAGACAAATCCAAAAGGGGCAGGCAGGTTTCCAAAAGACAGAGGCAGAACAGGTCGAGAGGCAGACAGGCAGACAAGAATTCAAAAATGCTGGAAGCGCTCACCGTATGGCTAGAGACGTTCTGGCACTGGAGGCTGCGAGGAGCAGAGCTTTTAAGCAGCCAGGGCGGAGACAGACACAGGTGTGCTGATTGCAATCAGCAGCTCCAGTGCCAGAAACGTTACATTATCAGAGTCTGACTCACAATTTAGAATAGAAACATGAAGAAGTTTAATATGATTTGTGTCCGATGACGAGAGAGAGAGAGAAACAATAACATAGCGCTAGCCTCAATAAAGTTGTTATTAATCAGAGAAACCAAAAGTTTTTTTCTTGATTGTTTCTCAGCGGTTACTCTCAGCAGGTAAACACGCCCGCCCACGGCAACACACCCCAGCTCCCCGCAGCCCCACCGCCTGTTGCCGGTTTCCCTGTTCCGGTCTGTATATGTGCTAAAACTGCATCTTTAAAATGAACTGCACCTGTCTGAATCACAATGAAAAGTATTACAGCTCTGTGCGTGAACATAGTCAAGAAACCGCGTCTATCACCAATTTTCCCACCAGCAGCAGCGGTGTGGGTGTGAAATGCGCATCAGTGTAGCGGTTCAGAGTCACAGCACCATGGGCTGCGCTGTTTGTAGGTGCAGCGCTATTGATACAGATACAGAGACTGTGTCACTCAGTTTAATCTTGTAAATAAAACTTTTGGCCCAAATTCTATTTTTCCTCTGCTGTAAACGACGTGAAGTGAGGAGAGAGGAAGAGACATTTTCTGATTCCCCCTTGTTTTCTTCTCCCGGATCCATTACAAATCTCTCCTATGTTGCCTCAAATTCCTCACTCTCTTGGTTCCTGTCCTCCTTCATCACTAACTTTGACCTCAGATGTCTCACCTGCATGACAGTTTCCCTGATTTCAGACAACTGAGCATATTTGCGAGAATGATTGAAGTGAAGGCCACAAGCTAGGTGCACATATACAGCACAATGCATATGTTTCATCTTGAAGCATGTGAAGCATAGAAGAAGATTTCTTCTAAATAAATACATTTTCGTGTGAATACTGTGACATTCCATTATGACACCCAAGCACCAGACCGAGGTTTTGCTGCTAACACTTTATTTTAGGACGAACAGAACGGTACAGCTTTCACCCCGCCAGTCCCCCGAAAGCCACACATCTCTTCCAGTTTAAACCCAAAACAATCTAACTTAAAGAAACAGTAAGTGTGCAACAGCACTTAGCAATAAAGTCTAATACGGATCATTACAATATATTTTACTTATTGATTAAATTTACAGTTTTTGATTGTGGTGTGGGAAAAAAAAACACAGTCAGACCGCCATTACATTTTGCATCTACCGCACCTCCTAGTGGCACTTTGGAAATCCCTGAACTAGGCAATGCACTGGAACAATTGACTGTCCCTTGAATTGAACCTCTAGAAAATACTGCTAATTCATCTCATTGTAGATTAACTAAGCGCTTACAGTGGCTATAAATCCTCTGTATTTACCATATAAACATGAATACCTTTGCAAAGAGCTAGCGAAAGCGAAAAGAAGAACTTAAAATCTTACTCGACGTCATCCACTAAAACATAGTTCAGTTCAATGGCTATACCCACTCTCTCCCTTGTTTCATCTATTTAAGCCAAGCAACGTTCAGTGTTTTGTGCGCGGCACAACTCAATAACAACATCCGTGTGCATATGAGTTATTAATAACAGGAGGACTTCGGTGCTCACACTCTCAGCCTTTTTTGGCTGAGAGTGCAGCCGCACCATGTATCATTCCAAGCAGCGCTGTCCAAATTAAAAGCATGGAAGAAGCCCAAGGTTTATGAGTTCTGTTGCAGTCGGGGTCTGGGGATCACGTCCAACACGCAGCTGCAGATGAAATGTGTGATTCGAAAAGAAGGAGATGGCATCCCTATTAAGTCTTGAGTCTTCTAGCATCCACTCTAATACCTTCTGTCTGTCTTTTATATCCTCTCTCCTTTCACTCTCACTGTGTGTTTAAAATATAACTCCGTGTCAACTGCTATTTCATTATTCTGAGCAATACATTGTTTGGCTCTCAATTCAATACAAATAATCTGTGGGTATTATATAGCTCCCCCTTTTTCCAAAGTCAGAACTGGTTCCTGAACTTCTTTGTTGTTCTATCAAATGTTCTCAAAGGCGGACGGACGCACGCTTTGTTGCTTTCACGTTTCCGCTCAAAGAGCAACATTCCTTCTGCTATTTAATACCTGGGAGATAATGCGTAGGCGGATACTTTTGGCAACGTCCAATCTCTGCACTAGCCTAGACAGAAGAAGGTGAAAGAAGAAAAGAAAGGGGAAGAGAGTATAAATAACATAATCTATAATAAAGAATGTCACAAAAATGTCAGCCACATGACCTTTAGAAATGCAGTGCTGTTATAACGCAGACTTATTGTCAAGCAGGGCAGAATAACATTAATTACCTTACATCTATTTTTAACACCAGATTCTGGAGATATTCAAAAAAGTAAAAAAGAAATGTATATAAAAGAAGCACCTAACCCCCCTGTCCATGCCTCCGGCATTAGAAAGGACGTCAAAACACTGATAATAAGATGGGTCACAAAAAGTGGTGATTCTTGTATCTTTCTGCTCTAGTGATATGTGAGACCTGAACGATGATGGATTTCCTTTTTTTAAATAAGCTTATTTGGTGTTTGTTTTCTTTTTTCAACTTTCATGAATGGGAATATGCTTTGTTTGTCAGATTAAGGATACCTTTTGAAAATAACAACATTTAAGCAGGTAGTAAACATACTTTTTGTTAAACCCACATTTCTGTATTGAAACGTTTATTTTATTGATTGTTTGATTTAGTATTCTAAACTGAAATGCAATGCTGTAGGTGCAAAATCTTCACAATTAAAGCTTGAAGACACCTGTCTATTTGTAATGAACCTATATAATGTGAATCAATTAGTGAATTAAGTTACTGAAATTAATTAACTTTTCAATGTTGTATTAATTTATTGAATATAACTGTAAATGCAGCTGTTGAAACATTTAGAGGAGCGCTCCACAAATCTAGACGACATGAAAGTGTAAGTACAAAGCCATTTTTGAAAGAAAACCATAGAAATGTCCCTTTTGCAGTTTGCTACATGTTTGGACACAGCTAAGACAGGAAAAAAGGTGCTCTGGTTAGATGAGACCAAAATTGATAATGATGAAAAAATAATAAGTTTTTGAATAGGACTGTACATGCGTGAAATATAGCTTTAATTCATCCATCCTATGTAGTGCATAATTGCTATGGTTTTCCAATTTCTTTAACAAAAAAATCTGAAAGGTGTGGCATGCACCCCTAAACAAAACCCAGTGCTTCCTTCAAAAGTATATAAATAATATATGATTAGAATAACATCAAGAGAAATCTTATTAATGACAAACTTCAATTATGAATACTGATAATTAAACATTGTATTATGTCTTTAGTGTCCTATCCTATGATAAGCAGTGGAATGATTTTGTTCATTTTTGTCATTGAATTTACAGTGTGCCTTGGGCAATAAAAACCAATTAGAGAGGCAATTATTTTACTTAAAAACTGTTCAGATTTAGTTAGGATGAATTAAGTTGAGTCATTAAAGGGTAAATCATCATTAAGCTGTAAGTGCCCTTCCCCTCAAAAAAAAATCTCTTCTTGTTTGAATTTGCAACAGTTGACAACTCTAATCCGAACTCCCCCAAAATTAGAACCCGTTGTAACATTATTGAGCTTTTTTTCAGAGCAAGTAAACAGACCTTTCCGCTGTCACCCCACTGATGAGGGACATAGACAGAGGGCCTGTCTCAATTCAGGGTCTGCATCCTTCGAAGGACCCGGTAAAAGGAGAAGACCGGAAGAGATCGGCTTCTGAATTGGGATGATCTAGACCCCACTGGCTGTCCCCGTCCTTACCTTTAAGCTACTCATGATGCCGAGCAACCGAGACAAAAGGTTAATCCCGTTGTCTCCACTGTAAATAACTGTACACGCTTTTTATTTTCCTCTTTACATTTTCATTGTGGCCCACAATCTTTTATTTAAAATGTTGCTTTATCATATTTGGTTAGGTTTTAATTCGTCAATGAGCCAAATGTTTAATTATATGTTGAAATATATCACAAAACAAATTGTTGACAAATGCCATTTGTGTAATTTAATAATAATTAACTAACCAAACACTGACATTAGATATCTAAATTATTTCTCATAGCGGAAAGCCATCAGGAATTGAAAAGCAACGTGCCGGGAGAAAGGTGTTCTCTCTCGGTAAAACTGAGCCAGCTGGAAGCCGACGAGGTGAGCCAGCTGCGGTCCGAGCACGTACGGGCATTTTTGTTTTGCATTTGTTGGGATATCAATCGAACCGAGCAGATATTTTGGTTTAACATAGCTAACTTTTTAAAAGTTACTTTTATGTCACAGAGACTGTAAGATCTTCAACCTTATTCACAGCTTTTCACTCCCTTCCTCAATTGGACACATTTGTTGTGCCGGGAGAAACGTGTCCTTTCGGCAAAAATTAGCCAGCTGAAAGCCGATGAGCCGGGCCGGCTGCGGTCCGAGCAAAGGGTACAATCGGACCCATCCTTCAAATCGGGGAAAAGAAGGACATTTGTTGGCTGCATTTGAAGGAGTCTTTGAAGGATTCGTAAATTGGGACAGCCTTCGTCGCTGCGCTGTGATGTAATCGGCCTACAAATACGTCCTTCGAAGGATGCAGCCCCTGAATTGAGACACACCCAGAGGCTTAATTGCATGTTCGCAGATCACTTAACACTTAATCAGGTAAAATGTATAAAACCATACCTAACGCTCATCTCATTCCACTGTATTTGTTCCTTCCATTTCAGTGGCATGTATACGGCTTTAAGTAAAACACCTACCAACTTAGCATTTTTTGCTCATCTGCTGCTGTTGCATAATTCTGCAATTTGGTCTCTTGATGAACAAAGTTTCCAAAGAGTTTTGTGTCCTGTCAAAAGAGTCTATGGGATAACCATCATAACATAAAAGCACCACATATACTGCCAAATTCTTTGACAGCATGAAATAGATTTCAGTACTCTCATCAGACCACATCAGGAGACCTCATGTGCACCTTTTCCATTAGTACCTAATCTATTCAGGTCTGGAAGGGCCCGGTCAGTTCAACACGGTTTGATTAATTTTCCATTATAATTGAGTAGCATCTCAATGGAGGCAGGATCTTTAATAGCAAGGCGGCCCTACAGTCTGATGCACCCACACAACAACAACCTAGATTGCTGCTCCGTTTATGGCTGTTGTCAGACTCAGAGTGAAAAAGGGAGTACTAGAGAAGGCTTTAGGCAGCTAGATGAAGCACTCAGGATATGTACAGGGGAGAGAGAGAAGAAGAAGAAGAAGAAGAAGAAGAAGAAGAAGAAGAAGAAGAAGAAGAAGAAGAAGAAGAAGAAGAAGAAGAAGAAGAAGAAGAAGAAGACGAAGACGAAGAAGAAGAAGAAGAAGAAGAAGAAGAGTCACAGCATATTTTAATGAAGTTATTAAAACATTGATGTGTTTTAATAATGTATCAATCAGTGATCGACAATCTTCTGACATCGCGTTTTCAGTGCGACTCGGAACGGTTGGAAGAGCAGGCACTAAAAATATTAACGGTTCTTCATAAACAGTGAGTCGACTCATAGCAAACCGCTCTGAGTTGGTTCTACAGGAAAAAGGAGAAAGGGTTGTGTGTAGAGTACTTAACCTATGGTTCAAGGTGCTCAAGTGATCATTAAAGGAGCAATAAGTGATTTTTTTACCACTAGGTGGGGATTGAACACTGTCTGTAGACCAAAACAAGATGTGTATCAAGCCACGCCTCTCTCTACCTCGCTCCAGCTGCAACCCAGCCCCCATTTCCCCTTCTCCCCCGTCAGCTCGTATGCACATATTTGCAAAGGATAAATACACCGCAGAATAGCGTCACCTTTCAGAGGAACATGTCTAGCGAAGAAGTAAGTAACCCATGATTTTATAATGGTGTTAGCAAGAGAACGTTTTGATCCGATGGGCATGCTCTCCACCATTTTGTACCTGGCGGTGGCATTTTATGGGAAGGGAGGGGCTAAGGCCTGAATGGCAGCTGTTGGCCGGTCAGGCTGTGTAAGCAAGAGACTAAAGAACGGCATGGAGAGATGGTGTGTGACGTCAAACCATAGTCCATCTTTAGTTCTTCACAAAACCATTTTTTAGTTCTTTCTATCTAAAATAATGAAACTTCGCTTATTGCTCCTTTAAATATGGAAGATGAAAAAATAAGATGTTAAAATACTAATTTAAATAGATCACAACTGATTGCTTTCATACAATTTAGTTACAAAAATAAAAACATAAAACTTGGAGAATCACTGGTGAGATTTTGGTGTAATTGCCAGCAACAGTGCTATTTATTGTTCTTTTCCCCTCAGACAAATCCAACAGATAATATATGTTAAGCTTCATATTCCTGCAACATTACCCAGTGTGCCTGTTTAAATTGAGTTGTGATTGTACTCTAAATCCAACCAAGAAGTACCCTGAAGCTAAATATAGTAATTTTAAGAAGCAGATCAAAGGTATAAAGTAATAAAAGTTGAGTAGTAAATTATTTTTCCTTCTCTGAATGTTTACCTCTGGTTATTTTCATGAAATGTATGTAATCTTAATCTCTTCACGTCTATCATTTTCCAACATGGGTTACTCTACTACAACTTCAAAGAGTCATCTATTGCACAACAAGATAAAAGACAAGGAGCCTTCTGTCTAAGAGGAACAACGCAGACTCGAACACGAAAGCTTGAGATGAACCATTGTCAGCAAACCAACCAATATCCTCAATGATGAAGTTCACTTTTGACCCATCCATGTGTTGCCCAAGAGTGAAATAGCTCCGTGCTTCCCCGAGCTGAGCGCAGCTGAGAGTCAGTCATGCTATGCGGATGCAAGTGCAAAAGTTAGTAATTTAAATTTTTGTGTAGGCATGAGCCAGTACGAAACTCAGAATGATAACTTTGAGTAGAAAGACTACAGTTTCTCTATATTATTTGTTTTACATCATTTAGAAAAAAAAGTTTTTATTGTATTTATTTACCTTGCTATATTCTGTCTTTATTTGTTCCCCTGGATAAAGCCATTGAAGGAGCTTCTGCTGTAATAATTGTCATCCAGAGTGAACTACTGCCTCAAATCTCATCCATTTAGCTGGTTTCTCTGCTTGATGAAGCCGTCGACAGAGCTGCTATACCATTAACTCTGTGTGCTGTTTTTCAAAACAGACGGTACTCCAAGACTAGTGCTCGTTTTAATATTTCCTGTGCGTCTGCTCTGTTCTCTCAAAACCCAGCTAGGTTCTTGCAGACATCTGCTCACAGAGAGCCTGGGTCTGCTGGAGATTTCAAACTATTAAAAGGAAGTTGTTGCTTTCTACTGCTGCCACGTGCTTGCTCAGAATGAGGGATTGCTGCAAAGTCAAGGACTCTATTTAAGCAACAGTTCGCTGTCATCACTGTTTTACACATAGCCCCACAGTCACAGATAATACCAGCATTCAATAAAATAATTTTAATGCCTTAGTGAGCCTGCCATGCCCACATTGGGCACTGTAAGTATACTGCAGTGTGCCGAGAGAATAACAAACATTTCAGTTTGAGCTAGTCCCTCTTAGGTTCTTCAGCCCTTTGCCTGCTGCTTGTCTCTTCCTTCACCTTCTCAACAGGGACAGAAATGCCAATGCTTTCACGTGACACCCTGACATCCTGGACTTAAGTCCACAGGTGGACAAAAGTAACATCTTCCCGGAAATCTTCTCAGCCCCTCGGCAGCCTGCGCCAAATTTGGGGGCAGTGTTTGCATGTTTGCCCATCTTTCCTGCTCTGCTGTGACTGCAGCACAACATAAATCTGGTGGGAACAGAAAAAAAAAACATGATACATTAACCTCTAAATGTAATCTGTAACAATATATTGATTAGGATCCTTGTTGAATCGGATAACTGAATAGTTGCTTTCTTTGGCCAGCCGACAGCAGTGATTTTGTTAAACTCTTCTACCCCACTTCTTGCTAAGTCCTCTCCATGTCAGACAGGCATCCCATCTGCTGTCTCTCATCCATCTCAGTGTCTGCTCCTGTGTGAAGGGGAAACCTGGGAGAGAAGCAGGGGCATCAGAGACATGGCATAGATTTATAGGTTGAAAGGCTCAACAGACAATGTCTGTCTCTAAACACTTCAGCCAGATGGCCGCTGTCTTCCAGGGAAAGGGCCAGCTCCCTCAGGTTCACACATGCCACTTTAACAGAAACACACATTCTGCATGTGAAGCACTGCGATGCAGCGTGATTGAACTATGATAAACTGCATAAATGTTCATAATCAGCATCACAGCACATCAAAAACATTACCGAAATCCCATTAGCAAGCTAAATTATGTTTTTTTTCCTCCCCTTCGGCATTTACCAATCGTATGTAAAAGAAGTAAGATTTCTGCCCATTTCCTAGGATAAGAATTTATTTAGAATCACCAAAAATAAATCAACATATAATTCAAGTTTTACAATATGTGTTTACAAGGAAATACGGTAATCAATAAGTCCTTTTTGTCGTTACTCACTAGGATCTGCTCGCGCATGATTTAATTAAGCAAAAGAAACTCACATAAGAAAGATACATTAATTCTAATGTTCAAACTAATAAGAGGGGGAAGTTTCATGATTAGCAATTTGAATGTTCAAAATAATAATTATTAAACTGATTAATGAATTAATATTTGTTAAGAGTTTAGCCGTCATAAACCAGAAGAAATTCCTTTTTATTACCTAATTTTGAACTACATTCGGATTGAGTATCTATCTAATCTAAGACATGAAAGAAAACAGGAGGAATCCCATATCTTGGAACCAATTGGATTTCAGCACCAGAAGTGAAGTTGGTGAAGTTGGTGAAGTTGGGCTGTTACTTACCTAAAGAAAGCTACTTAAAGATGGGGAGCATACATCTCAGGTATTTAGAAGAGACCATGGAGTCTTGCATTGCCTAACACGAAAGTAAATAAATTTAACACAAAACCAAACCAAAACAATAATTACAACACAATTTTGAAAGGGGAAATCAGTCCTGTCATAGATGGTGGGCAAGACTCCCTGATGGGTCTGTCTTACTGAGTCTTGTGGGAGGCCGAGGTTCTAGGGAAGGAGACGTCGCGGAGCACTCAACAGCCAATCAGAACCGGACTTGACGCACGAGAGGCATGTCAAGTTAGCGAGCCATAAAACAGACCAAGATGTCAACAATCTATCACTCTAGACATAATAACACTGGATATAGGTTGTTTTTACGTTAGCATTTTTTTCAAAAAAGATGTTTGTGTTTTTTAAAGATGTTTTTTTTTTTAAGTTACAACTAATCCTGAATTAATCATGGGTAATTAAAACACCTTCTTTTTTAACATAAAATAATTCATATAAGCTGTCAAAAATTCTTAATTTGTCTCATTCTCAGGAGAATCTATGCTCTGTTATCAGCTATCATTTAAACAGAAGGTACAGCAAAAACAAGCAAGGTTATCGTTGGAGGGCACCTGTAGGTAAATTAAGTTATATTAACCAGATCTAGATGTGCAGTGAGGAAATTTTAAAAAAGCAGTTAAAGCAAACGAAAGGTCAAATCTTGGGTATGTGTGTGCATTACAGCGATTTGTTTTACTTTGCTTTAAATTAGTTAATTCCATAAAAGATACAGTACTGAACGCAAATTGCAGCAAAACGTGCCTATATAAGCATATAAACTGAGGCAGCATATAAACTGAGCCAAAGTCAGAAGTACTGGAAGAATATGCAACCAAAAAGCACAAAGACATGTAAGACATATGTGTTTTTTAGGACCATATGCAGTTTTGTTGTCCAGCCCTTCCTTGGCAGGAATTGGTTGTGACATGACTGCCATGGAGTCCAAACCAAGTCCATGTTTGATAGTTTCTACCCAAGACTGGCTTCTTTTTCAGAGGGAGATGTAACGGTCTGTCAGCCCCTAAGATCAACAGACAGATGGAGACTCTCATCTTTCCTCCTCCTCCCCTTCTCTCTCTTCTCCCAGGCAGAGCTCTTCATCCTGCCCCGGGGAACATATGTGCTGTTTCGAAGGGGGAAGTGCAAAATTTCGCACGTGGGCCAACTTTGAGATCTGGCATGTTTCCCAAGTGGTTTATTTATTGTTCTGTTGGACCGTTTGTCTCGGTGGAAATGCAGGCTTGGATTCACTGCCCCACATACATAACTCAGGGCACACAAGGACACGCGAGCTTATGCGTTAAACCGACAGACTATAACACACAGAAAGCAATTAAGGTTGAAGTCACTGTCCGACAGCATATGAGGTTGCTTTTTTTTTCACCCCGTACGAACACTGTGCACGTTGTTAGGCTTTACAGATTGCCCCTGAAAGCCAATTACTTCATATGATATCCCTTTCACTTTAACAACCGCTAAGAATAATTGAATGCAAATTTGTTGGAGAAAGTGAACTTTTAAAGAGCCCCACCTCTGCGTTGTTAAAATCAGCTCCCTATTTAATGGCATTAAAAATGAAAAATTACAATCAAACTTGTAGTAGATTTTGCTTGGCTTTCATTCTGCTTTGCTTTGCTTTCTTTTTGCAACTTTCTTCAAAGAAAACCTCTTTTACTTTTTTGTCTCTATACAGGCAAGAGTTATGTAGTACCACTACAATACTTGAATAGACACAAATGAAGGGAGCATGGCTCATTGTATTATTGCAAGTTAATGCCAAGTTATTAAATGTGCTGATAGAAGGCTGATGAAATTGTTTAATGACAACCTCAATGCAGATAGCAGAAAAGCAGACTTTAGATGACTGTAAGTGGCTGTATGTATGTATGTATGTATGTATGTATGTATGTATGTATGTATGTATGTATGTATGTATGTATGTATGTATGTATGTATGTATGTATGTATGTATGTATGTATGTATGTCTGTATGTATGTTCATTCGTGATCAACATGACAACTTCACTTTAACCTGCTGAAACCTAAGACATGTCACCCACATAAAAAATACAGTATTAAATACATTAAATACATTACAATATTTTGGTTCTACTCGATGTGCTGACGGGTAAATTTCATATCAAAAGATATGAATCTTTGTTGAGGTCATTGATAATGTTGGCTGACCAGCACCTACTTCTTGAACAAAGCATTGCTTATTGGAGTTATTGGTTCTCTTCATGCTTTCCTGACCTGCGATGACATTTTATCGTCTGTCATATAAGTAGGCACTCACAATGTTTCCATCTTTAAATGCTTTAAATACATGAGTTAATTAAATGTCTTTATTTATTTATTTATCTTTGGAGTTTAGTGGAAAATCAGAAAAAACGAGTACAGAATACAAATTATAAAAGGTATTCGTTTCACAAATGAAGTTATCGCCCTGATGGTTCTTTTTTCAGTTTACGTGGGATTTTTATACCCTTGTCACACTATTGTGTATGTGACTTAAATGTTTATGATGGTGTATGAACATACACCGTTTTAAGTAGGTAAGGTTGGATTTTCGTCTTTCTTTCCGTCTGATACTTTGAATATGTGCTGTATTCTCAGCTAACATTTTTTTAATAATAAAATGACTTAATCTTATACTGAGTCATTCATACAGTCTGCAAGGATGAATAAATATGTCTGCTGACATGGCAACAGACTTGCCCATGTCTAATTCAGCAATGATTTATTTGAGCATTTAGGGGTACATTGTGCATATAGGACTGAACTTTCAACCTAAGAAGGGCAGGTGACAAAAGATACTTCATAGATGTAACAGGACTTTTCAGACAGTGGGCTTCATTTCTTTACATTTGGACCCCCATTAAATGTGTTTTTAGATATGGCTACACAAGAAGCAAATGAGAGAGTGTGTGAGCCAGTCAATGAGCCACTCGATGAGGTAAGTTTAAATTTTTACATTGCAGGGTAATGCAAGGAAATGGTGGCAAATGTCTGGCTCTAGAAGTTTTTGCAATGTTTTCTTTGTTTTTGTTTTTTTTTATGATTATCCAGGAGACAAAAGTGACTTTAATCCAACAGCATTTTCTTAGCGAGTCAACAATTAAGCTGAAGTAGTACATTTATCATTTAATCGATGAGAAAATGCTGAACAATGATTTGATTGAATTAAACATCTACTGCGAAAAAAGCTGGCTGGCTGGAAATATGCTTATAGGTTTAGGATTTAAAGGAATTGTGATTTGACTTTTTTCTACAGTGCGACTGAGATGAATGAAGGCAAATTCCATTTGTGCTGGTGAGATCTGTAATACAGACTGTCAGGGGAAGGTCTGTGTTTGAGCGCAGATCACACAAGTCATCACGGTTCATGACCGAGTGTGATTCTAAAAGGCACCACGGAAAATTACCACACAGCAAATTAACTCTGCAGACTGTGATTAAAAATATTTTTTGTGAAACTAATTTGCACTTACTGTAGCATAAAATTAAGGTTGGGTTGGAACAGTTCGTTCAATTTTCAGAGGACCATCAGGACTTTTGAAAATTTAATGAGGATCCAAATAGCCTTTCTCTGTCTCTGAACGCATCGTGTGGTTGTGACGAGCCAACGCACTGCTGGTCTGTGAAAGGCCAAAGATTAAAGATAAAACAGAATAGATCCAGGTGGAAGATTTGAGAAAAATTTCCATAATATTTATAGTATCTAGTTGGGGGCCTGGTACCTGCCAACAGATTACTGGAGTCGTAAAGACTATCAGTGGTGAAAAGAAGGATAAGCACAGACAACTGGTGAAGCACTTTAAAGGTGAACAAGAACAAGAAGATAATTGTCTTTTTCTTAGATGAGTAGCGATATATGAAGCTTTAACACTTCATATACTGAATCTTCAACTGGACTAAAACCCACTTCTGGGTTCATAGGATCTAGCTCAGTGGTGTCCAAAGTTTTCGGCACGTGGGCCAAAATTGTCGAGGTGAAAGTACTCAAGGGGCAACAAAGGAATAAAAAAAGAAAATAATCCAAAAAATATGTTGTGGATTCTTTTTACCTGCTCTACAAAGTTTGACCATTTTAACTAAACAAAATAATTTGATTTTCTGTAGGAAAGGGACTTTTAAATCTTTTTAGATCCAGAAGATGAACATGTGTTTAGCTCATTTGCCTTATTAAAAGATGGGCCAGTTTGCAAATTACTTTGGGCTCGATTGAAAAAAACTCTGTTCCTTTATTGCTAAAGCAAAACATTACTTTTTTTTTTTGCTTTAGCAATAAAGGAACAGGATTTTGGTCAGTATTTCTTTGAAAACACTTGTATCTAGCCTATTTTAACAAATTAATTCAAAGCAGATTTTATTGCACCAAAGTCTGCACTGGAGTAAAAGCCATCAGATAGATGTGGAACTGTTTACCATGAAATTAAAGAGCAACACAAGTTATTACAAGACGAATAACTTTTGTTGTACCTAACATTTTCAATTGTAAGATTTTATCTTTTCTGTAATAATTTTGCCCTAACTGAAAATAAATAATAAATGAGTTTCCATCTGCACCAGCCACCTGTGCTGGTGGTCCAAATCTGTCTTGAAATGCAGTTGGGAGGCCCCCCCAAAATAAAAAAAAATCTGTACTGGGGCTACAAATGGCCCTGGGCCCCACTTTGGACATGCTGGATCTAGCCGGTGCATGTTCATGAGGAGGTTTGGGTCCTTAAGAAAGATCTTCAAGACATTAAAGCTAAACAGGCTTGTACTACCACCCCACCCCCTTACCCCCTTTATGGATCATTTTGTCAGTCGACTGCATACAAGTCGATCCTGCAAGAACACCTGGGATTTCAGAACATGCAACTGGAATCATGAAATCAAAGGGCGGTGGCCTGTTTCTCAGCAGCTTTCACCTAAATGAAACATGTGTTTAGAGATTTCGAAATGCATTCAATGCTTTAAACACGAGCAAAATTGTGCGCCATCCTCGACATGTTATCTGTATCTCATTCTTTAGATTAACCTTTTTCTCTGATTAGATGGTTGCTGGAGGATCATGAAGTTGTGCTACTCTCCTTTTGCCCCCAGACTGGACCGTTTCCGTCTTTGCTTTGTGTCGTCTCGCTACGTCCCACTTGTTCTGCGACCCCGTCTCACCCTTTTGTCTCAGGGTCATTACGGTTTGGTGAGGACTTCTGAAGATGGATCAGCCACCCAAATGTGGTGGGACAAGCTTGACCACCACCATTCGGTACCGACCTCTTTCACCAGATTCCAAGGCATAAAAACATAATAAACATTTAGCTCTCTGACTTAATATGTGATTACCTCAACACATAATCACAATAAATCTGTGTTATAAATTGTTGAGAAGCAAAGCAACTGGACAAGCTTGAGCATAATTCCACTCCTGAGCGTGCTTTATGTATTGTTGTAATTATTTTTGTATTGTTGCTTAGTTACATTATTATATAACAGTGCTTGGTAAGATTGTTTGGCAAAAGAAACTCCAAACAATTAATACTGTCAAAACTGCAGTCATATGAGTAGAAAAGAACTTTATGGAATTTGGTTTCAAGCGACAGACAACAGATTTGGTTCAAAATGTTTTAATTCTTGATTACAACCACAGAGAACAAAAATAATGTGACCCCTCACAAAAATTTGTTAGCAAAATCAAATGACTGCATCCTGCCACTTCCTAATTTTATCCTGCTCAGATGGCATTTAAGGAGAGAAGAGCGCAAATCCATATAATCTTAATGAATATGCATGTAATCAGGCGTGAAAAATGCCCCCTGGCAGAATAATTTTAAGTCATTACAGTGAAAGTTTTTTTTTTTTTAAGAAGTAAAAAAAAAAGAAACTGACTCTCGGTTTGTGTGATCCACCCATGAGAGTGGCAGTAAGTGTACGTGCTGCGTGCCTTTCCCTCTTGTGGCTGACACAAAGATTGGCCTATTTGAAGTGAAGAAAGTGGATCTTTATGAGTTCCTCATGATATGACAGGGAGACATCAGGGTGACGGGTGTTCTAACCCATTCTTCTCATGGTCATTGTGTGGAAGAGAAATGCTGGGAGATGACAGCGAAGGGAGCAAGCAGAATATAATCATCCTTTACCTCTGCGTGGCCTCAATCGAGCGGAGCGGGCCTTTTCTTGTCCTCTCCAGTCATCCCAGGTCTGTCTGCAATGACAGGATGAGAAGGCTTAGCTCACTTGTAGGGGAAGACAAGGATAGCAAGCCAGCTAAGCTGGTGTGCCCTCTGTTCATAGACCGCAATAGTTAGAAACAGGGAATTAAACCATACAACGTAAGTACTAACATGAAAGCAGAAATCCAAGTCGCTGATTATAAGACTTGCAAAGTCTGCAAATAATTAGAGATGCACAGATCGGAGTGATGTGGCTGATTTATGACCTCAGGTTTTTGAAAAACTTTGAGCTTTCTATCCAGATTTCAGCCGATTTCTCTTTCCGAGCTTGGCGTGACGGCAGCTGTAAGATCGCTCCGCCCACGCGAATGTGTACCCCAGGCCAAGCTAACCCCCGATTACAAAGACGCTGTTAATGGCGGTAATACTGAAGCTCACAGCATTAAAGGAGGCATTTTTGCATTATCTACCAACATTAGACGAGGGGAAAAACTCCAAACACATTGGGAATCGTATCAGTGAAGTTATTTCAAGGTAATCGCGGACAAATTAACGTTAAAGCCCAAATTTAAATACCCAACTTAAAATATATATTAATAACTTCAAATAGTTGTTTTTAATGCTGCCATGAAGCTAGCCATGGCAAGAATTTACGGGGAAATTATGTATTAGGAGTGCAAATTTGACTTTACACTATTTCTATTAAACGCTTTGTGCAAAATCGGAGTCCTGTTAACTGATTATACCTGACAGAGACTCAACGTATGCAACCAGAAGTCACTACATCCATATATCCAAAACACATAAAACACAGCAGAACCAGCCTCAAGCATTACCATCTAATTTAATCACCAAGCATACAATGTAATTATGAACCAAGATTGGGTTTCCTTCATATAGACAAACGTGGTGGTTCACGTCTCATGAGGCTGGCTGCTGCATATCCATCTTTTACATTTTTCTAGGCTCCTTTCAGGTTTAGGTAAAGGGGAAAAAAAATTTCTACCCTCTAAACATTTGTGTCTTAATTATACATTCCCTACTAACAACGTTTACCCATTTTTCTAACTGCAATGTATCCGTAATGGTACATCCTGGGATCTTGTCGGAGGGAAAGGGGGCGAGCAGCTTCTTCAGGTAAGAGGCATTTCCCTTTGGGGCAAATTCCCATCGCTGATTGGTTAGTTTCTGACGAGCCTCCAAGATTGATTGAAAGGTGGCATCACATCAATCAAAGCATTCAAAACCATTTTTTCTAGCCTTCACACAGTAGAGGAGGATATCTATTATGAAGCGATGTTGTACAGTGTGTGTGTGACAGAGAAGTGACTGTAAAAGAGGGTTTTGTTGTCGATTTAAAGGACAAAAGGATTATAAAGTTGCTATTTTAGATCCGTCCTAAGCATTTTACATTTGTGGTTAGCATGGTTAGTATTATTAGCTGCAACTATCAGACTTGTGCATTTTGTGCATCCCCACGAAACTGAGATTTCCTAAAAAGGTATCAATGTTTTTTAATCCGTTATAAACCATAACAGAAAGAATCTCAATGCGTTAAAAGATTTTTTTAAAGGCATACTATGCAACATTTTTCAGTTAATTAATGTGTTCCATACCGTTTTGGATGATTAAATGAGTCATTTCAGGTTGAACAAAGGTTTTCTCGGCCGCCCTGGTGGTCTGTGGGGGAAATACCGCACTTGCAATTGCAGGAGCTCTCGGCCCGCACCCACAGGCTCAGAATCTCGTGCAAGATCGCGAGAGTCGGTCTTGCTTTACGGCGAGAACTGCTACACGCCCCCAGTGAAACGCATGCTCGGTGCTAGCGCAGTGGCGATATCTGTGCAGTTATCATGGCGGAACCGGCGATAAAACAGCGAAAGCCCATGCAAGAAGCCCATGCAGGCAAGAAAGAGGAAAAGGGCTCTGGACAGAAAGAGGAGTCGTACACGGGTGAACATCGGGAAAGCTTTTTCCGAATGGCGAGAGCTAAAAGAAAAAGAAGGCTGCAAGGCTGACGCGGACCTCGCGTTTCTGCTGATGCGATTGTAAGTAACATTGTAGGGTTTCCCTCACGCTACCGCCTCCCAACATTCCAAAAAACAAAACTAACTCGATATGCGCGCAAAGCTTGTCTCCCCCCGCTCCGCTCCGCCGGTGATCGGCGTAAAGCTTGTCTCTCCTCCCTCCCCCCCCCGCCGGTCGTCCGGTAAGCAAATTCCTAGGGGAAACACTGCATTGGAATGGTTTCTCTCTCTCTCTGTGCATGTTCATACTTTCACTGTATCAGTCATTGTTTGTACTTTTGTTTGTAAACAACCGCGCCTGGCTTGACGGAGAAACCAGGAGAACAGCTGAGCATATTTACGACAGTGCACTTTTACTTTCGCCCTCTGGGGGGAGCCTCGCTGCAAAATCAACCCCGGTTGCATAGTATACCTTTAAAACAGAACGCTGTATATCGTTAGGCCTTTTTTTTCCACAGAAGTTAACTGCTTCTTTAGAAACAACCTCCTCTGTAAAAACAAAACAAAAAACAAAGCACTATTCTTTGGAATATTTTTATAAATCTCTGTACATCTGTGCCATGAACACATTTTAAACACCTTGATGATAAAGAAAACAGCTAACTTTGAGGGGGTTTTATCAGCAATACCTTACATGCTAAAGAGTTGTAAGCACAACCTGATAGTGCTACAGTTTGGAGCATTCACTCAGCTGAAAATTATCAGATTTTTTTTTGTTTTATTTAGGAACAATAAAGGTGAAAAATAACCGGTTTTGTCCACAAGTTGATTTCTTTCTACATCTCTAGATGTCAGAGGGATAAAAAACAAACACATTCACTTCTAACTTGGTAAGAAATGTCTCTTGCCTGAAATAAAATGCATAAATCACTATAATTACTTTTTTTTTTGTTTGCACTGCAGCCGCTTAATCCACCCCAAGCAGATACGAGTAACAATAGTATCTTTATGGTATCAGAATAAACTGTCTTCATCAAGGTAAGAACTGGTGTGTCAGTTCAGCAATAGCTTCTTTTCCACCTACCTGATTCCAGTAGCTGCATCATGCAATATCATCCTTTCAATAAAAATTATAAAGTGTTAGAACCATGTGATCTGGTCCAAAGATGAAATTATGCATTACTATGTGTTTCCCTCTCTTAGCTTCACATGTGCATGTCTAATTTGGAAATATTCTTTTGTAGTCAAGTTAGTTTTGCTCTCTGGCCTTGTTTTGCTCACACTTGTGTTCAGCTAATCAATCCGCTCTCCGTTTTTAGCATTACAATCCCCAGCTTTGTTGTTTTTAGTAGTTTTTGTTCTGAGTAAGTTTTATACTTTCCAATTTTTTGTGCTGTTTTCTTTAAAGCCTTTTTTTATAGCCATATTCAACCTCTGGATTCAAGTGTCCTAACCTAAAATTCCTCAGTGAAGAATGGCAAGATGATACTAAATAAATGAATTCAAAGCGAAGAAATCTGATGCTTTGCACTTCCTGAGAAAGGCTAAATCACACCACCTTCGTGTTTTTATTTCCAACGTAACTGACAAGTTACCCTTACTTTAAAAAGCAGCTGGCAGTCAAATCCTAATTGTGTGTTAACTCTCTTATCTAATATCATTACTATTGAATAATAAATGTGGGTGTTGCTTTATTTTTTATTACGAAAAAGCAAATCACAATCTTACAAGAAATGCTGAAAATGTTGCAGTTGATGTTGTTCTGAAATTCTGCATTAATTTTATGCCAGATAGCAGGTTTTACAAAAAGTCAATAAATTAATTTATCCAAATTCTTTCATTAAACATCATGAGTCAGGCCTTAATGTTGTTTTAGTAGCAGTATTGTTATTTTTATTCAGACTCTTCTGTGGAGGCCATTTTTGCCTGTTCTCTGTTTTATTATTGACTCGTCAATGCTCCCCCCGACCTCTGCTCCTCTGTGTTTTTAGGTGACCTCCTGGGTCTGTTGTTTATGGTACTTTTGGAATAATATCTATAGCACAGCCTCCCCTGAGAAGGTTCCCCAGTGTTCTCCACTTGTAAATAATGGCTTTCACTGCAGTGAGGGCATCTCAAAGCCTTGGAAATGACTTAGCAACCATTTCCAGACTAACAGATGTCAACAACGTTATTTGTTAACTGTTCTTAAAGGCCTTCAAATCAAGGCAAGATGTGTTGCTTTTGAAGATCGCTAAGCCTACCTCATGTTTTCAGACATTGGTTGTACTTTCTAATTAGATGTTTAAAGCTGCAGTAGGGCGTTTTGAGAAAAGTGTGGACCTGAAAATTTGAAGAAGGTCAAAGGTCAAAATTGTTCCACAGCACAGTAGATGATCTAAATTCGGGTACCAGAGGATTTTTTCTGTTCTGGTTTACAGTGGAACTAAAATAATTTAAACAAAATCAGAAAACACCTATTGTGATTGTGGGTAACCTTGTAGCCACCGGAGGGCAAGTTTCCTCCTTCGCCCGCTACAGACAGCTGAAAGACTGTCTTAAAGAGATGTAATGGAAAGACGTGAGCCCAGATGGGAATAAAGCAGTGAATGTTTATTCCAAAATATATTTTACAGTCTTTTTGGTTCAGCTCACACCAGCTTAAAAAAAACGACTTTTTCAAAGATTTGTTTAGGTCTGCATTTTAACAGCATAAGCAAATGTTAATGAGATAATTGAAAATGAGGAGGCTACTTCTTTTCTTCTTTTTCCTTATTTTTTTGGTAAAACAAGAAGCTTAAAGAAGACGATAAATTGTTTGGTCTGTAAAACAAGCTGGGACTGACTCTCAGTACACTCAACAAGACAAGGAAGGCAGTATTTTAGTAACGTGCCAGGCCATCTGGAGCTTGCAAAGACGTTTCGACAAGACAGACAAAGAAATGACACCGACACCGTTGTGGCAATCAGCTGCTGCATGTCAAATCTTATTAGATAAAACAAAATTGTGTTTCTTTGCTCTTGGAGAGCTTCTTTCTTTTTCCACTGCATCATGGCTAATCTTTGGATCAAAAAAAGACCCCTGAGTGCTTTGGCTGCCCCTCTGCGGTCAGTCCCCTAACCTCAGAACTTCGGGTCCCGGGTGATCAGCTGCCTCTCCTCTCCTCTGTGACAAAGTCTCCTCCATCCAAAGTTAATTTTTAATGACACACTTTGTTATGTGAGTCCACAGGGGGCTTTTAGCGGCTGTGCTTTAATAACACGAGTCTCGCTGCTTGTTCCCATCTGAGAAGGATTCATTAAAGGTAGTGGAAGAGAAAGAAAGCACTTTGAATTCCCAGATTTGAGCCAATTCTAACTTTATATTTCTGTCCATCTGTGTGTCTGGCATTTTGATGGCTTGGTTTTCTTTTTTTATGTTGAGAGCCATAAATAATCGAGATATTTTGAATGAAGAATTATGAAGGACTTACTGATGGCCACTTTTTAAATTGGCACTCCTGCTGTGGGTTTGTTGAACAACCCCCTTTTTCCAGCAAGGCACTCCTTCATCTTGTTCTCATTTTGCAACAGCAACTGTGGCTCGCAGGGTTAAGTAATTATCTGGCAATCAAAAGATTATGGGTTTGATTCCAGCTTCCATGGACATGTCGACGTGCCCCAGAGCAAGGCAGGTAACCCCAAGTTCCCTGCTGATCTGTGTATTGGTGTCTGAATGTGAGGTTGGGTGAATGATGCTCCAGTATAAAATGGTCAGTATGACTAAAAAAGTGCCTTATAAATTTAATCCATTTGCAGGGTCTAAGCTTACATTAGAGATCTTTTAACTAGTCATCTTAGTGCAATCTAAATCTTATACTCCTCCTATGTGTTGTCTTCAACTTGTCCCACAAGTTTTCTATTGAATTTAGGTCTGGGGTCTTGGATAGAAATGGAAAAAGGTTGATTTCGATTTCTTAACTCATACCGTGTGGATTTGGCCTTCTGTTTTGGATCATTTCCCCTGCATAAATTCCCAGGAAGATTTTATTTTCACTTTGCATGTGAATTCCAGCAGATTTTTATTGAAAAATGTCCTTGTATTTGAAACAGTTCGTGGCCGCATGCGCTTGAGCATGTCTATCCTTTGCCTCCTGCTCAGTCTTACTCTCCTCTGATCAAAGCAAACTAGTTCCAGTTAAAATCCCAGTAGGTGCTTCCAGACTTTGCACGTTTACTTTAGTTTGTTGTTTTATCTTCATTGTTCCGCTTGTTCTGCAGAGTGTCCTTGAGTGCTCTGAAAGGCCCTCTTAGAAAAGATGTGTTGTTATTACGTTTGTGATATTTCCTGAGCCCGAATGCTTCTGTTGTCCTGCATGAAAAAGCATCAACTGGTTGCCATGGAGACTTTGTCAGTCTTTGTTGTAATTCTCCAACAGTGAGCTTTGGTGACTACCTCCCCCCCCCCCCAAACACACACACACACTGAAGGATACGCCTGTCATATCAAATTTTTACTACAAGGAAATAGTTCATGGAGACACTTTTTAGCATTGAAAAGTAAAGTACAATTTTAATTATGGGTTCAATGATGCAATGCTGGCACCAGGGATTTTTCTGTTAATAAATTAGTTGAGGTTACAGTATACTGTACTTCTGCAATAAAACATTAATTGAAATCCTGCTGCCTTGTGTACCAGAGACATCCCTGCCTAGATTTGTTCACACGATATTGAGCTTGCAAGAATTTAGTGGTGATGAGTCTTTTCTTCTAGATAAAGATTCGCCATGATGAGGTGATCAATCCAAATTGCAGATAAAATCATGGCATAGAAATTCACTGGTCGCTCCTGTTCCTCGTCAATATTTTTTGATGTGAGGTCAAAAGTTTAATTGATCAGTTTGCCTGGTTTCAGAACAAAGCTTCACACTCAACTGGGCCAGCGGGCTTGGAAATAAAAGCAGATGGTGTCAATTCAATGCCAAGTGGGTCTAATTTCTTGTTGGCCCACTTTTTTTTCCTTTTGGACGACATGCCATGTACAGTATCATAAATTTTGATTATTGCTTATTTTATCAGAAAAGATAGCAGCTCTACATCTTGCAGGGTTTATACAGGAATGAGTAACCCCAATTTAATGCTTTTTAATGCTCTTAGAAATAAATTTAATGCCATCAACAAGTACCCATATATATATATATATATATATATATATATATATATATATATATATATATATATATATATATATATATATATATATATATATATATATATATATATATATATATATATATATACATACATATAGAGAGAGAGAGAGAGAGAGAGAGAGAACTTGTTGATGGCTATGTTCAGTACCTGAACATAGCCATCAACAAGTACCTCCGCATGCAGTGTTGCATTGGATCCAAATGTTGTTCGAAGACTGTCTGATTTCCCGACGTTAGTGGCAGTAGACTTTGCTCCAGCTGCTGCTGTGCTGTTTGCGGTAGCTAATGCGGACGTGACAGCGTTGGTTACAGAAAAGTAACTTGACATTGTTAGCTGTTGTCTGCCCCTTGCAGCTGATCTGTGGCTGTCTGCAGTGGTGTAGTGGTCCCTGGAGAAGTGGGTATACTCTCAATGTTTGCCCTTTTAGACGCAGCTCAGAAAAATGCTGTTTTAGAAACAATGACATGTAACACTGCTCTATTTAGTTTACCCAAAAATCCATCACTAAGGTTTACTCATTTTAGCCTAAAATATTTAGCCTAAAACATTTAGATTACAATATTTCCTTGAGCTACTACGTGAGCTGTGAAAATACTGTTGTCTCTTTTTTAAAGATTTTATCCAGCTTCTGGCAGGTAATGTAAAAATTTCTTTGGTTTATATTGAAGGAATTCCTACACTACATCCAGAATCAACATTTCATTACTTTACTGTAGGTTTTTCAATATAGACCTAGATGATAAGGCATATGGAAAGTCCTAAATTGAATGAGAAAGAGAATCTATAGAAAGAGATAAAGTTAATGACGAGGAGAACATCAAAACTCAAATCTCTTTGTCTTTGCAAATGAGGAATTGTAAAATATACCAGTTGAAACATCCAAACAACTGTTGATCCTGTTAATTTAGACACCCTGACAATGAATGTTTAGCCCCTCGATTTTAAAATGGACGGTGATTTTAAACTTGACAGTCAAAAAGGGGCCTCAGTTAAGTCATTTTTATCATTTAAGGAACAAAGCAAAGGTAAAACCTATTCTTTCAAGGCAGAAATATGGAAACACTACTCTAAGCCTTCATTTCATCATGACTGGATTTGTGTAATTCTCTTTATCTCTGAATCGGTCAGTCCTCACTCAAACGTCTGCAGCTGGTTCAAACGTTGCTGCACACCTTTTAATGGAAAAACATAAAATAAAGCACATTACCCCATCCTGGCCTCCCTTCACTGGTTGCCTGTTTATCTTAGAGTTCAGTTTAAAGAATTTCTGTTTGTTTTTAAGGATTTAAACAGCTTATTATTGTTGTTTTAAACTGTTGATTCTTTACTCAAGTCATTTTATTAGATGTTATTTTGTTTTACCTCGTGTTAAAGTGCTCTTTAAATAATGATGACAATGATGATGATTATGATCACAAGAAACTTTTGCATCATCACCCAGAAGCTGGAAAGAAAAGAGACAAAAAGATTTTTCACACCTCACTTAGTAACTCAAGGAATTACTTTAAACTAAATATTTTAGGCTAAAATATTAAACTGTTTATTGGTTGTTGTTTTTTCTTCAATCCCACCGTTATGTTTAGTAATTTCTGCCAAAAGCTCCAGCATTTTCATTTAATCCATCTGAATGCAGTATTTGCAAGCCCTACTCTGATTGGATGGAAAGAAACCTGTCTGTGATTGGCTGGTGAGTTGGACAGTTTTTTTTTTTTTTTTTTTTGAAGACAGTTTTTGAAGTCAAGAGCGCACAGACAGAAACCAGCGAGCTGCGCACAGCTGGTGTTGAACGTGGAAGCAGCAGGTCACGGGCAGACACGGAACCGAAGGCGAGCAAAGTGGATTGAGAAGAGTTTATCAGTTTAGAGCGCGTGACGTTTAAACGCTTAATATCTGTCTCACTGCGCGCTCAAACAAAAGACACAAATACCGCTTCAGAAGTTGATATAGGCAATGCTGACTGAAAAATAAGTGGCTATGCGCCGTATACACCCTGGACTACACTGTCCGACTTCGTGTGAGACCGTAAAGCATTGACACCCATTGTGCAAAGCTTAATTTTTTTTTACAAACACGGCAAAATCCTTCGTCATCTTTACCGTCAACAGGCTGCAGCCATGTACCGAATTCCTCGTTTTCCATTCGCTTTTGTTGAAATTAGCATTTTCCCAGTCTCTAGCTCTTTCTCCGCCTCGAGTCCCTTTTCCGAACATTGTAAAAACATACGGCTTTACGATGAACCGGAAGCAGTTCCGCGCACAACGCGGAATCAGTTATATCTGACGAAACTGTTATGACCGTATTTTTTTTTAGAAAAAAATAAGCCATTTTTAATGCCACAGATAACCACATTTAATGACTTTTAATGCCAATTAAGGCCTTAATTTTAGAAAATTTCATTTAATGACTTTTAATGCCCCGCGGAAACCCTGTCTTGCAGTCCATCAACCATTGCTTAGGAGATACAATTGAATGAAGTAGATTTAGATTTGTAGGATTGAACAATTATATCTGTAATGTATCAGAATTGGACCCAAGATTCAACCACGACAGGTCAGTGACTTTACAGACAGTTTATTTATAAGCAGGGTAAAACCAGTGTCGACTCTCGGGCGTGCAGCTGTCGTTACGGCTGGAGCTTCCCTGGAAGCAGAGGGACAGGTCAGAGACTGCTGAGGCAGGTTAGCAAAGTAACAAATTGACTAACCTGATAACGAGAGCTGCCAGGGCACGGAGAGACAGCTGGGAGTGTTCGGGGGAGAAGCCGTCCGCTGGTAGATGGGAACGGACCATAGAGCGGCCGGCAGCAGGCAGACGACGAGGGGTTTTCCAGGGGCGTAAGTCCAGAGACAGTCCGGGTCCGGTACCGGTTAATCCACAACTCCAGCAGAGGTACAGAGGGGAAATCCAAAGAGGATCCGGGTCCAGATCCAGGTCCGAAATCCGACAGAGCAACAGGCTTAAAGGGGACAGGCAGGTTCCAATACTCACAGGCAGGCCGAGGTCAGAAACACGGGGAATCAGTCCAGAATCCAGAGGCTGCAAGGCAGAACTCAGGCAGGCAGGATAACCAGAACGGGATCAGGCAGGCTCAAAAAACAGAGGGCAAAACAGGTCGTTTAACAGACTTTTCTGGAATAGTGCTGGAAAGTTCTCACCGGTTGGCTCGAAGACGATCTGGCACTGGAGACTGACAAGGACGGGGTTTTTAATGCAGCTGGAGACAGGTGGAGCCAGTAGAGGTTGATTGCAGATAGGTGGAGACTGAACAGGTGTGACTGATTAAGAGCAGGATCAGCTCCAGTGCCAGAATCATCACAATTTCACATAATTTAAAATGTGTATGTTCAGTTATTGGTTACCGTGTATTTCTAACTTCACATTTCCATTTATTTTTTGCAAATGTTTAAGGTTTGTCAAACCAGTTTGTAAAATCTAGTTGTGGAAGGGTTGGAATAATTAATTCCCGGTGTTTAGGAAACAGATTTGCCATAAAATTTGAGGTTATTCTTTGGAGGTGTTGTGCTGAGCTGTTTTGTCAGTGCATGGCTGTGGTAATGTCTAAATGGAGAAACAGAAATAAACACAGCACCATTAGGGAACTAAGCATTTAGAGGCCATTCAATACTTACTAATATTTAGTAAGTATTTAGTATTGACTGTAGTGTCACACTGTGTGTTAATGTTACAACAGTTATCAGTCCTTTCTTACAGTTAAATATAAGACATGAACGTTGAAGCCAGTTGCTTGACTTTTTTCCTCGTCTCGCTTTGCAAATGTTTGTAAAACATTCCCCCGGCTTCGAGCATTACCGCTCTTGATTAAAAATGAGTTTGGTCGTCTTTGCAGCTGAAGTGAAGAGATGTTGGGGGTTCTACAATGAAACCTTTTTTCAAATTCTCTATCAGGGAATCCCTGCCTCAACTCAACCTTCGATGCCCGTTGTTGATCTACTGTCTCTCACAGCAAGCTAAGCGGCCACAATTTTTAAAAGTAGCTGTTTTATTTATTTTTTTGTGCATGGCTTTTATGTCCAGATAATAGGCCGTGCACATAACTTTCTTAGTCTAAAAAGTATGGGCTTTCCCTAACTGTCAAAGTGTTTTCCTCCCTTATCTATAGCATTCACAGCGACGTAGGAACGGTATTGTCTGCTGCAGATACCTGAATATCTGTGCCGTAGGACCTGCTCTGTGAGCTGCAGTCGGATCTCCCCTAGCAGCTTTCTGTTTTGGAAAAGGAGGAAAGTAGCTGAAAGGCAACCATTCAATTTCATGATGTTCAAAACAAATGTTGTATTCATACAGCAGGAGGAAAACTCTTTCTGCACACTATTACTAAATGAAAACACAAACACTTGCTCAGTGATTGAGTAGTTGTCTTGCAGTAGGAAGGTTGGGGGTTTGAATCAGCATCCCCATCATGTAAGGCAAGGCACTTAACCCCAATCTGCCAACTGGTTTGAATATCGGTGAGCACGTTAGTGGGTGTGGTGTGGGGAATGTGGCTGTAGTGTAGAGTGGTCAGTATGACGAGAAAAATGCTGTATAAATTCAGTACGCTTACGAGCTAAATTATGGGTGAGTCGTGTAAAAACAAAGACCAAACATGCAAATTATATCCTAGCACTTTAGCCAACTGGTCTACATAATAATGTAATCAGCGGGACAAAGATGGGAGTTTTTTGCAGACCGTAGGTGTAATGGTCACTTTTGTAATGACTTCAGAATAGAAAGGCCTTCCTGCAAAGACTTAAGCATGTGCAACATCTTTGGTGAATGAACTAAATGTAAAAATGTCAGGAGGAAAACCCTCATCTGGATATGCCTGGTTTGTGGTTTTGTTGAGAAATTTTTTAATCCTGGATATAATAATTTGTCAATCCTCACAGCATCACAGAAGCTAAATAATCATCTAATGATCGAATCAATGTTGTGAAATCTATGCACAGAGAATTGATAAAGTGAGCCAAATGTCTTATTTTAAAAATCTCTTTACCCACACCTTCCTGGCATTCTCGATCGACTGGAATATAAGAATTGAATATAACCACAAGAAGACATTTTGCTAAATATAGCTGGGGGGTTTTCTGTGTCACAAACATTAGGGGATATTTTTTCAGAAATAATTGTTATAGTGTTGAATGTTTAGACTTGTTGATTTTTTTATTTTATTTTTTGCATATACACCCAGTGTCACTTTCCTTGCTCCATTTTACCTTATAATATACTCTTCTGCTGTGTGATCATTTTAGACTTTATTTCTGTAAATCGATGGCAAATGCTCTCTATTCTTCTTCCCATCATTACATCTTGAAATGTGACCAAATCAGTAAAATATTCATCCCCCCTCGTTGGTTTAAGAGCCACATTAACAGGGTTGCCTCCATCAAATGAACCAGAATTATCCTCTATTGTACCGTGGCTCTCTTGGAGAACACGTCTAATTGCAGGCAAGAACATGCTTTCCTGATCTCAAGCATCTTTCTGAGAGGATTACGAAACACGAAAGCAGCAGGAGTCATCTTGACAGTAGAGTGAAACCAGGCCTGAGTGAGTAAACAAAGCTAGGAAAATTAACATGGATCTTATGAATTAGGCAGAAAAACAAACAAGCTTTGGTGAACAGACCTCCCAGCAATCAGTGAGTAGTGAACAGCGTGAGGTGTGAAAATGAGAGGGAAGTCTCCTTTTCCATGGTCTTGCTTTCACCTGAACGCAGCTGGTCCACAATCACTTCCAGGTAAAAACTGAAACATGGGGGCAAGAAAGTTTTTACAGCAAAACAATAAAACACAAATCATCCGCCCAGTCCTTCTATTTCCGACTACCCGCATTTCAAATTTGTTCACTACAGTGGATATTTGTAAACCAAACATCTCTGCACCTCCCAAACTACTGAGCTGACTCCTTCTGTTCTATATAGACATATTACTAAAAAAGACCATGTTTGTAGGGACAGTGTTTTGGCAGTGCCGCTTTTCTCCTCAAAGAAAATATTGTCTGTCACTGTAAGAAATTATTTCTAAATTATTTTTTTCACCTAATTTAACATCTTAAACGGCAGACTAGAGAGAAAACGTAGATAGAGGGACAGATGGATGAATGCTTTACAACCCCTACCATGATGCTGTCAACACCGTGGTATATAAATCCTCTTCCAAAAGCTTGTGCTAGCAAGCTATATATAAACAAAAACATTTTTATCCACCCAAAAGTAATTTCTCTAACTACAAAAGCCCACCACGACTGATTGTGGTTTGTTATGTCGTCAGCCCACTGAACAATTTTCCCTCAGATGGGTATTTTGGTATATTAGAAACAGGTTGTGCTACCTGTTTTTAATGACGCAGAGAGGACTTTGAAGTTAAGTGGAGCTGCTAGTAATTATTCTCTATGACAACTTGCACTTCTGTTCCCTGCCAAAATGAACACCTGGCTCTTGGCTTGTTCCTGCAATAATGAAGGAGGGGGAAAAAAGGACTGCAGCTGTGCTATAGTTGTATTTAGCAGCTAGATTAATAAAAATCTCCCTCAGGCAGTAATGAAATTGATCAGACAGTTTATGGAAAGCGTCTCCATACTTGTATTTTGTTTGTTTCCATCTCTGTAAAGATCTTTCTTTCCTTATTCTTTTCCACTTTTCTACTGAGATAATAATTACTCAAAAGATAAATGGGAAAAGTAAATGAATGCTAACTGTAAGCCACTGGAGAAACTGTCATTATTAAGGCATAAAAGAACCAGGTGGTTTAAATCAAGCTTTAAGGTCACTGAGGCAATAAGGTGACAAAATGAGCATCATATTAACCTAGTCTTTGATAGAATATTGATGAGTTTATGGGTATGTTGTAATTTCTAGCGCAGGTTTTTAAAAATGCTGCCATTGTATTGCTGTAGGAACAGAAGAGAGCTTTCAAGCTCCGTGTGAATTACAGCTGAGTGAGCATGCCATCTTTGTTAAAATTTAATTTCTTTCTTTCAGTGCCAAGCAGAAGAGAAAAAGGCCCATTGTCATCGTGGTGCAAAAGCACACAGACTTAAGACATGTTCGCTTTCAATTTTGACAGTGTTGAGTTAGATAACAAAAATTCAATTTAAGGTCAACGCAGCACTCACGTATTGATTTGACTTATTTACAATGCACTTCTTTTGCATCGTACAATGAGAATTGGGCAAAGTTTTAAAATTATTTATCATGCTCTTCTGTTTGTACATCTGAAAAACCTGCCATTGTGCATGTGCACATATTTCAGATTGTATGTCCGTTATGCTAAAGGACTTTGACTTGTTCTCCAGCCATTTTCAATCATCTTTATATTTCTACCTGCGATAAGGTTCACTGATTAATATAGATTGTTTTCGGGCTTCTTCCCTCTAGAAAAGTGTTAGTTGATTAAGATTTAACCAAGAAGGGCTTGAATGATACAACAGGTGTTGTATGTCGGCTCTAGATAGCTCACTCCAAAGCCAACACTTGCTCTGCTCTCAGTTTAATTCATGTAATTCTGCACCCCAACCCTCCCCGTCTCACAGGAGGGAAGAGCTGATTGCAGTGCTCTCCCTGTCTTTTCCAATAAGCCCGGTTCTGCCGCCGCCTCTCTCGGTCAAACACATGTGTGGAGTGACTGTCAACCCGCCAAGGCTCATTTACTCCAGCACACACAGCATCCGAGCTCCCTGTGCTGTCTGCATCACAGCTCCTCCTACACCAGCTCACTTTCCACTCGCAGTCACATTTGGAGGCTTTGAACTTTTGAATTTAGCTCACCTCCAGCCTCTGCCCCACAGCACCATTTCCACTCCCTCGTCCCATCCCTCCTCCATATCTCATGACTCCCCCTCCTTCCCTGGAGCTCCTCTAGAGGCGATGCAATAACACACTTTGGAGGGAACCGCTTCCCTCCCCCAGAGCAGCCCAAACTGTGAGCATATTCCCTCTATCACAACAGCAGTGTAGCAAAACTGCTGTCACGCCGAGTTTGCCATGTTAATGTGGCTGTAAGCAACAGTAGCCTGGCCTTAATATACTTTGATGCCGTGCTTCGTGGAATGGAGGTGTGCGAGGAGGCTAAAAAGAAGCTCTTCTGGGGCAAAGGAGCAAAAGTCTGGCGAATGGGGGTATGCAGATAATGCACATAAAGGAAGCATTTCCTCTTCTAAATGCTCAGAGCAGAGCAAACTGCATAGACACTGATGCTAGAGTAGCTCCATACGTTCTACTAAATCTACCCTTTGAAAAGGGTGAGACAACAGGCTTCAAAGAGCGCGATTGACATCCAGCGAAGCTTTGAACCGTGTCCTTGGACTGCCACGTGGAAAGGCATTCACTCCCTTTAATCAGCCACTTACAAACAGCATGCATTAGGACAGACAGATAGTCAACATGTCAACATTGTTAAACCTACACAAACAGCTTTCTGCTGAGCCGGTTGACAGGAAGAAGTATAACAAGGATCCTGCCATCAAATGGGCACCTACCTCCAGCAGCACTGCCACCACATTGACAATCTCTGCAAAGTCACGGAAGCACCAGTGCGCCAATTAGCTCTCACTTTTCTGGGTCACAAGTCGGCTCGTTTATTCGGTTTCTTTGTTTCACATTTGTTGCGCAACAAATCACTATGTCTCTTCTGTAAATAGTTGCAATATTGTCTTTTGTTGTGATTCCTTTGAACATTTTTTGATAGAAATCACAGTCATTTTTAAAAAGAAACATCATTTGTGTGATTGCATTTGTGCAAAAGCTTCAACATTTTTAGGAACCAGAGGCCCATTTCATTTGGCCACTGGGCACCAGGCTGGATGAGCACTGACACACAGCGGCCAGGAGAATGGAGAGGAGATTTTAAAAAATCTCTAAAGGTTGGGGGTCACCAAGTCTCCAGGGCACCCATCAGAGACTATCCACATGTCAACCACAGTGTTTGGGAGGCATGGCAGAAAAAAAAGCCCTTTCACTCCTACCAACACAAATGTCAGTGTGTTGAGTTTTCGTCATGGTAGTGTAGCGTCATGAACCCGTCACATTTGGACTTTTCACTCGCATTCACTCCTCTGATCAAGACTTTTGAGAAGGC
Source organism: Fundulus diaphanus (assembly GCA_037039145.1). Lineage (NCBI taxonomy): Eukaryota > Metazoa > Chordata > Actinopteri > Cyprinodontiformes > Fundulidae > Fundulus > Fundulus diaphanus. The sequence goes on along the minus strand of CM073132.1, from coordinate 25,498,832 downwards.
CCTCATTGTGACTTTAGACTGAGCTGTGATCATTTTTTATCATGCAGTTGATGTCCGGGCGATTGTTAAAACATGCAATGTGATCCGAAAGCATCATGATCAAAAAGCTTTTTATTCAGCAGCCTGTCAAAAACACGTTTTTCTCATATAAATGATCTGGTTCAGTTAGTTCTGGAATTTAGAAACTTTAATATGTCAGTACGAATTCATCATTATTCATAATTCATTCATAATTACCAATCATTTCAGGCTTGATCCCCGTAGAAGATTCAGCTGCTGCAAAAAATGTTGCTGTTGTTCACCATGCATTCAGCCATTATGTTTCTTTTGTCTGAAGTTCCTGTAACATTTTATTTTTCTAAGCGCACACCTGTCAGATAAGAGCCAGCTTATGGGGAAGGTTTCCTTTTGCCCTGGTAATCCCTTGGTTCCAAACTTAAAGGCACCACTAGGACAAGCAACCAACAAAACCAAAACCAAGGGCCTTCCTACTTTTGAGTGACCTCCCTGCTGGATCCGAGGCTGGAAATCCCTCCAGTTAAGAGAAACAGAGACAGACACAAAAAGCCAAAGCAGCAACCCAAATTGGTTCAAGAAAAGTAAACAGCTCCAACAATCTTTTACTTAAAGTGATAGATATAATTTGTTTTTATAACATTCAAATCTCATTCTTTTAAACTGTGCAACCAGAAAGGCTAAATGTTTACTGGACAAATGTACATTTTAGACAGATTTTAGATACAAGACTCATAAGCTTTGATTAGGGCTGGCAGATAAGTTCATTTTATTGATTACTTTGAATTTATGTATATATACAATATATATACTCAAAAGAGGAAACTTTTTTACCCTAAGACGAGGGTTTCAGCTTCATGTATTTGATTGTGGCGCACTGCCACATCAAAAATAAAAGCCGCCACACCGTCAGAATGAATTCAAAAGATGTTTAAACAATGTAAAGCATATGATATAGCATAGCTATGGTATATTTGCACACTTATTCTAACCATAATCAGAGTTTAAAATTAATTTAAAATTTACTTTATTTTGAAAAACCAACTCCTCTGGCTCCTGTCTGTGTCACTGCGCTAGTATATGAAGCTACTGGTAGCTACTGCTGCTCTCGGTTGGTAGTGAAGGAAAACTAGATACGACAGTCCAGTATTTCCTACTTAGCGACTCATATTTAGGGACTTTTCAGACCCCTCCAGCAATTTTGTTCAAAAAAGCAACTAGAGGCAAATCTAGTGAGTTTTTTCTGTGTTTTTGGCGATTTAGCAGCTTCACTTGAAAGCACCAATCTGTGTATCGTTACTCACAACTGCTAGCGCTGCGTGGGGCTCCCTATTCCCTCAGCGCTCTCTCACAGGCACAGGCAGTTGCTGTGTGAGTTTTGTGGAAAGTTATTGCACTATTAATCACAATAGGGACACTCACCTGCGTTCAAGAGAAACCTTTTATTTATTTTTGTCTTATTTTAAAGGTTGCACATCAAGCCCAATGGGGAAATTTATCTTGGTTTGTTAATTTTTTGTGTCAAATAAAAACTAAGTTTATTTGAATGATTTCCTTGTTGTGTCTAAAAAAATAATAATAATAATTCGTAAATCGGATGTATAGTGAAAAAATCGAATATAATCCAACATAGCCTTCATCATTGCTGCAGTACTGCAAGACTGTACCTGGAACAGTGCGGTCTGATGAAATTACAGCTGGGTTAACACTGTGCAATTATGGGGTGTCTTGGTCAAAACCTTTCATCATGAAAGATGATCTCCAGTGGTGAGCTTGAGTTTGTGGTCTGTGGTCATACGCCGCCGTTTTAGAGTTTCCACGCCCTGAGACGGCCAAGACAAATATCTGGCAGTGTCTGAAATTTTCTGGGAAAATTGTGTAGCTAAACTGCTCTGCGGCCATGTCTGATTCTGGTCCTCTTTTGCCCTGACGTACGCTTGAGCTGCAGTCTCCTTTCCTTCCTCCTCTTCTCTCTCTTTCCAGCATCTGTGTCCAATAATCAGCGCATTAACTACCGTCAGCAACATTTTGCTGCAGCAACAAGTCGTGGAGTCAGGCATCTTCTAAAGTGCAGCGTGACAAGAGTTAAATCCATACTAGGCTTGTGCAGTGTTACATGTTGTGGTCCTGTATGATTTTGTTTCAATCAGATTGAGTTTTTTGGCAATGAACCAGGATGCCTTGAGGTGAAACAAAGGATAATTGTGCAAAATAGGCCTTTGTCCATCAACTGTGGTTTGAGGTCAGTGATGTGTTTAGGAATCTTGTTATAGAGTGTTACCATTATGGGTTCTTTAAAATATCAACATATTTGACATAAAAATCTACTAGCTTCTAACAGTAAACCGAAAATAGTTCATCATTGGGTACTTATACAAGACAGTAATCCAAAGCCAATGGGCTAATCGACGGAAAAATGGTTCACCAGAAACATTATCCCTTGGCCATCTCAGTCCCCAGTCCAGAAGAAAACATGTGGGGGTGAGCTGAAGTGAAGAAAGCATAGGAGAGGAACCAGGACTCTGGAAGGTCTAGAGCAGGGGTTCCCAAACTTTTTCAGCTACTAACCCAAGACATTGTACCAGAATGAACTCTTGACCCAAACTATTGGTTGAATGTATAAATATGTCTACAAAATCAAATCACCATGGGTATTATAATAATAATGCAAACAGCATCAATAACCAATGTGTTTGGTTTTAACTATTTCTGAGTGATGCATTTATATAATTAAAAAATATAACATGAATATGGTTCACCTTTATCGTTTTTATTGCTTAGTTTAATTTCTGTAAAGGATCTCAAGACCCTATACTTGTTATCCATGACCCCAAGTAGGGTCCCGACCTCAACTTTGGGAATCAAGGGTCTAGACTAGAGAGTTATCTCTGAAATGTCAAAGTGCTGTCCTAATGCTAAAAGGTTTTCCCAAGTATTAACAGCAGGGGTGCCAACAATTGTGGTGCCGCTGATGTGTTTCCCCCACTGGATAAATGCATTAAAATTTAAGGATGGATTTTTTTTTCATTAAATTGTGTGAGATTATGTCAGTGCCATAAACTATGAATTTATTTTTAACATTTTGACACATATATACCAGGGGTACCTATAAAGGCTTAGAGTGCCATATTAAATTAAACCCACTTTCCTCAACACACTGTACTACCAACATGACAAAGAAGTCAAACACTAACCATCAGTGCAGTTTTTAAGAGAAAAAAGAGTGGAAAAGAAGAACATATTAGAGGTTTATTCCAAAAAATATGAAGCATCATGAAAATGTTAATTTTACCAAAATCTGTGAATACTACAAGACCATTTTATAGATTTCTTGTTGTACATTGAGAGTTAAAATATTATAGCGTCTTTTCAATAAAATTAAAATAGTGTATTCTGCTCTTATTTAAAAAAGTTCATCCTAAAAAGTTTTCATTAGAGAAAATCCAAATAAGTCCAGTTGAGGTGTTGATGATTACAAACGTCTTTGTGCCGTCATTATATTGGCATGGGGACGGAAAACCAACCACAGCAGGTTTGGAGTAACATAACCCAGTAAGTTGATGGTGTGATGGAAAACACACCATCGGTAATTCATGCTGCTGATGAATAAGTGATCTGATTCAGCCTTGAAGGCCGTGCTTAAAGGCACAGGGCATATGGGTATGAAGAGGGCACAGATGCTCCCTAAGGCCAGAGGGCAAACTTAAAAGGGACACAGAGAGTGAGTAGGAGACATGGATGAGTGATGAAGAGAGAATACGAGTCAAAGAGAAACAGGAGCTGTGTACTTTTGATTCCACTGTTCAAACTTGCTCTTCAAATCCAACTTCTCAAGTGTTACTTCGGGGTGTTGCAGACGTATTTGAAGGCCCTGTCTATATCTGACCTTCAGCCAGACTAACAACCTCAGAGATCAAAAGTTATCTGGTGTGACAAGTTCCCCTTTGGAAAAGCCCGACGAGGAAACACTCTGAGATCAAAATTTCTACAAAAACCTTTAAAGAAAAGTCCACAATCCCAGACAGGATGCAGACGTGCAAACTCACACAAAAGCTTATACAGATTTTGGCAGAGAGCATCGAGAGGATCTCAGCACCATCTGCTGGTAGCTTGGTTATCAAGCTGCCGCACAGAGTCTGAAGGCAAATAAACAAATCAGTTCCCTAAAATCCCTTTTTTCCACATCATCTCTGCCAAGCCTGTCTTTGCTTCCATTTAACACCTCCTTAAAGCCAAGAAACTAATCTGACTTGATTAGTTACAGTTTGCAACTGCAGGAGTACACTATCTTTTATCATCTGTCAAAAGGGAAAGAGGTGGTTTTGATGAAAATCTATCAAGCATTGGAGAATAGTGCCTGCTCTTTGAAAAAAGGCTGAAACCCAAAAAGGCAGAGAAAATACATTAGCTTCCCTGTTTATTAAAAAGGAAACCACTGAAGTCCTAGGTTGCTATTGTGTAGGTTTTCTTCTGTTTTCGAGGCACTGAACCAATTGTTATAGTTAAAAAATAATGTACAGCACTCTCCACATTTATTATAACCCATGGTAAGAAAATGTGTGAATAAGCCATTTCACCGCAACACCATAAAACTCTGAAATGTTTAAAAAAGATAAAATTAGTGAAGAAAAACATTATTTTAGTTTTATACAAAACTACTGGTGGTAAAATTTGAATATTAAGTACAACCCACTTGTCCCAATACAACTGATTTCAGTCTGGAAGTAAAATAATCCCACAGTATCACAGATCCTCTCTCATACTTAACTATGGTATGATGTTGGAGCCAAAATTGAGACTTGCGAAACCCCGGCGGTGGCGACTTGCTTCTCGCAGGAGTCTATATCCATTTCAAAGCCAACTACTGATCTGATTAATGATAGCCCCACACCAGTAACTGAGCAGGTGGCGCTGGCAAATTCTTCAGTAACTTATGGAAGCAAATCCAAAAATGTGTATTACTGCAGTTTTTTCCAGTTTACAAATGATTTTAAACGCATAACACGCATTTTACATTTTTTATTTGTAAACATTTTAAATATATCGAATTTTATATATACCAAGGGTATGTCTGTGATTGTAATATATATATATATATGGAATATAAGTCATATCAGTCAAAAAATGTGTCATAAAGAAAAAAAAACATATATAAGTTGCACTGGCCTATAAGTCCCATTTATTTAGAAATTATTTCACAAAAAACAAGACTAAAAACTGACATTTAATCTGGCAAGGCAACTTATTCAATTACACAATTGCATCCACAACAGGCTGAATAACATGGTACATACCTAGGAAGCTGATGGCCCGCTAAGCCAAAAGTTGTCTCAAAATGACACTGAAATTAGACCATGTGCTACTTTCTAAGCTAAGAGTATGACACAGATGTTTGAGAGCAACACAGAAAGATCAGTAAAGCTCTTGAACATGCATCAGCGAGGTTGTAAACTGTCCGGACAAAATAAGCTAACGCTAGCTGCTTTTGCTTCACAGACAGCCCAATGATGGGGTTCTGTCGCGGTCTGGGACCCCCTTCGAGCTGCACCATGCGACACTCTGATGCGTGAATGACACTGAAACAGTGAAATAACATTGTATTCAGTCTTTGTTGTCTATAAGTTAATGTTTCAATTAATTTTGAAGTGGTATAGGAGCAGCATTCAGTTTTCACAAGCCAAGAGAGCCCCATTGCGGCTATAGACGGTAATGTTCACTCCTTGGTTGGTGTTGGTCAGTATGAATTACCATTTAAAAACATGTTATATATTTGATACACGTCACACCTGACTATAAGTCGCAGGATCAGCCAAACTATGAAAAAAGTGCAACTTATGTCTGACTTCTTGTACATCCCAAATAAGCATCACTAAGTGTTGGTCTACCAAACAAAATCCCAATGAAATTACATTGAAGTTTGCAAATGTAATGTGCTAAAATCTGGAAATGTCTGAATACTTTCACCAGACATTGGCCTAGGTACTTTAATACTTTACAAATGCTTTAGACTTTAGTCATTCAGCTTGGATACTATCTTAAATTATATCAGCTGCCATTATGCTAAGCTTATCAGTGCTTGTCTATAGCAATTGGTACTCAGCAGAAGAAGATATTGATGGTTCGTCTTGATCAGCATGTCCTAGTCACCCAACATCTAAAGTGTAACAAGTTAATTGCACCGACATCCGATTCTGTGTCGCGTCAGTAATGCATTTCTCTTTTGTGCATCTTCCAAGGCTCCTTGAGGCTCATATGTTGACTTGGATCTGAATCAGGAGAACTCAATGCAAATCTGTGGCAAGCTGTGAAGACCTGCAGAGAACAGCGGCCAGACAAAGCTTCAACATAATAGTGTATGTTGTAAAAACCACAACCAGGTCACTCCAACTCAGCTACTCTTGGAACAGATATTGAAAACCTGCTCCATGTAGAATGGACTCCCAGCAGTCATCAGTGATGTTATCGAACAAAAAATAGCAAGCCATTTTTTCAAAACTGCTACTTACCTTGAACACAGCAAGATCTCACAGTGCCATTCATACTGGTCAGATATTTTGTTGTTGTGAAGGGGAGTTTCTTTCTCTAAGGGACCAAGACTTTCTTGATAACATAGCTCCCTGCCATTGCATAAAGCTATGGAGAAAGGTAGAAAAGCCCTAATGGCTTCTCAGTAGATGATATCTAAGGTAATTTGCACTGAGCACATTCTCTGTGGTATCTGGACCTATGATTTTCACCCAGTGTGCGTCTGTGATTGCAATAAAAAAAAAAAAAAAAAATATATATATATATATATATATATATATATATATATATATATATATATATATATATATATATATATATACTGTATATATATATATATTTTTTTTTTATATATATATACATATATGTTTTTTTTCTCCTACTGCCAGCAAGTTACTGTATAGTGCCTTGCAACAGTTAATTTTAATTTAAGCTGAATTTCTCCACATTTCATCACGAAACACAGTGAAACTTCAATGTATTGGGGGGGGGGGGATTTAATGTGACAGACAAACACAAAGTAGTTCTTGTTTGTAAAGTGGATGGAAAATGAAATGTGGTTTTTAAAATTTTTTTTACAAAACCCTGGAAATTGTGGAATGCATTTAAGATCAGCCCCTTTTTAGTCAAAAACCCCTTGATATATATATATATATATATATATATATATATATATATATATATATATATATATATATATAATTATATATATATATATATAAATCTATGGCTTGGTTTCCTTTCACCTCATAATTATACACGTCTTTGAATACGTCATTCACATACTAATGTGGAAAAGTTCAAGGAGCATGAATACATTTGCGTGGCACTGTATGTGGATAGAAAAGGAAAAACCAAAATAAAAAGGAGATGCTACTCAGTGTTACTAATCTCTTTGATACACACGCTATGACATTTCATACCAGGTTGAGAACAGCCCCAAAATATTCTTTTCATTTTTTATTCATGACCTGCGGGACATCCTGACTTGCCCTCTCACTGCTTAGCCCCAAGTCATACTCCCTCCTCCCCTTTCTCCTCTTTTCTCTCTGCTGGATTCTCCCCATTCTTGCATTTTTCATACCTATAATCAAACCATGTGTGATATCTCACTCAGCTCATGCATTTGTGACTGATTACTTATTTGCATAAAACATATAGGGCAGCGAGGGGGTGGCGGGGGTTGAGAGGCATTACTGAGAGCATTAGCAAGTATGTGTTTTGATTGTGATTAACCATAATTATGCTTTGAAGCAAGACGTGTCCATTTGAGAATTCAGTCTAATTATGCAAATACTGCCAAGATTAGTAAATGGATTGCTTTTCCTCCAAGAACAATTAGTTTAAGATTTATTTCCAAACTTTAACCTATTATGTCTCCCTAATTACCCCCAAAAAAGCCAGTACCTTAATGGTTTGAAAGTGAAATTAGTCAGGAGGTGGTAACATATTATTTCCACACTGATTGCTTTGAAATTAGTTTCTGATCTTAACATTTTAACCAAAATAATTCACATGCTGTCACAATATAATTACTGTGAAATAATTGTCTGAGTTTGCCAAAGAAAATAAATAATGAACTAAATCAAGACACATGTGAATGTTGCGGTATTTGCAAGGTGTTTGTTCAGACTACAATTAATTCCCAACTCAAGTTTGTGCACCTAAAGTCAAAAAGTTCAGTTTTGGTCTCATCTGATCTGATAAATTATTAGACCACCTGCAGTCATCAAAAACAATGGTTATGCAATCAAGTGCTTACTCCTGTGTGCATCATGTGACTGAAACAGACATGGAATGTGAAAAAGCCCTGTTCTTGGCAGTATAATACCTCAGCTACTGATGTAAAAACATAACGGATTTTGGTTATTATCAAGAAAACGGCTAGATATCAGCTCTTAAACGAAACTCTCGTGAGTTATTTTTTTTGTTATCATTATATCTGTCCAAAGAAATGGACCTTCAGTCAGAGGTGGGTAGTTACCACTTACATTTACTCAGTTACTTTTACTTGAGTGACTTTTTGAACAAAATGTACTTCTGGGAGTAGTTGTACTACACCATACTTCTTACTTTTTACTTGAGTAAGTATCACTATTCTTACTTGAGTAAAATCTCTGGCTACTCTATCTGCTATGAGTAACTTCACTGAATAAAGAAAAAAGTTGTTTCAACCAGAAATGCACCAGAGAGACACACATCTACAGTTTATATTAAGGTGAGACTTCTTGTTTGTACACAAGTTTTGTTGTTTTAATAGTATTTTCTATCTGCTGAGGTCATCGAGCCATTTACAGGTCAATTAACCACAGTAAACAGTGGATACTGTTATTGGAAGTACTTTGCACTGTCCTAACTTACTGTTTACATAGTAATGGCTTGGTTTCATAAGTTTTTAGTGGAAAAAACATTGTTTAGAAAAGTGTTTCTTCCGCCTGAATTAGTTACTTTTTCATTGTTATTGTTTGTAAATTTTTTATGTTAGTTGTTAAAATGCCAGAATTTGTACATCATTTACTATTTTTGCCTGACAGATTACATAATTTTTAAATATTGAATCAGTTTTTATAAATATTTACTCAGTGCTTGAGTAGCCTCCTTACCAAATACTTTTTTACTCTTACTTGAGTAATTTCTTGTTTCGGTACCTTTTTCTATGACTTGAGTAAAAACATGTATATGTAGTGCTACTCTTACTTGGCTACTACCCACCTCTGCCTTTAGTTGTACCAGACATTAAAATGAACAAGAAATTAAAGAGAATACAGGGTGATCTAACAACTCTTTTTCCTATGACTGCACGTACTTACATTTTAAAGAAGACAAAAACTTGGAGTTCAATAAACTTTTCAGCTTTTTTCCAGAGGTTAGCATTTTTCTGTCTGCGATTTATTATTATTATTATTTTTTTTTTTATCTCTCACAAAGTTACATCTCTGCAGGTTCATTCCTAATGTTGGTTCTGACTGGGTGAAATAATTTTCTGATCCTGCTGGCGTCTCCAGCACTGGTGTTTGCGGAAGCAGATCTTCCGCATGTGGCTGTTTAAACTGAAGCATCTGAGCCTTCCCAGAAAATACAGTCTGCTCATTTCCTTCTTGTGCACAGCACCATCACTGTTGGTCCTGCTGGACCTCAGTCTGCTCTTTATGTGAAATACAGACACTTGTGCTCCTCAGCCTCTGCCTACATCGTTACATGATGCTGATGCTCTTGAAAAGAAAGCTTCCTGATGTCAAAAGTCTTGGTCTCGGTGACCGAGGAAGATTTGTACTCCACAAGTTTACTTATACTCCAACTCCTTTCCATTTCTGATGCACCCTAGCAGAGCAGAGAACTTCTGCAGGTGGCTAAGCTGTTAAAAATCTGACATGTTGAGAGTGGACAGGAGTGGAGAGAGGACCACCCTCATGTGGTGTTTCTGTCTTACTAAGCACTACATCAAACTAGCAGCTGCCCCTAGAAACAAACTGAGGCATGTTTGACAGAGGTTTTGTAACCCTAGACACAACAGATACACTGACACCTACCGTGAGCTGTTTCTCACTTGTCAGAGGAGACTTGGCAAAGGGACATTAAAAATAAATATAGAATAATTTTTTTAAATGTAACATCCAAGAAAAAGGTGTTGGCACTGCGACATGATGGATACCAAATAAACAGTCACTTGAGACTTTTTAGCAAACAAGGAGGGCAAAACCTAATATCTGCATTTTGATTTTTGACGTGTTGAAAGATCCAGTGAAAATCACATATATACATGTGGTGTATAAAAAGCAGCATTTTATTTCTCATTGCATAACATCATACAATGAGAAAAAAAATGAGACATCGTATTTAGGTCAGTCAGGACGATCACGATGTATTTCTGTTTGCTGAATTTCATAATATTGACAGAGATTTTTTTTTTTTATTGACTTTTTGATTAATTACAGTGCCTTGTGTGTGAAACCCAACACAGAGGCTCACACACACACCCATCCTTGTTTAAAGTACATACTGAGGACCGTGCCTTGACTTCAATTCATCTTCAAGCCTTTCTGTGGCCTGACCCAGGCCCTTGCCCTGATCCTAACCTTTACGGGTTTATACCTAACTCTAACCTAAACCTGTCATGTTTTTAGATGAACCCGAACGTAACCACACACAGACTACAGTTAAAAAGAGAGTTTATTGAAGATGATGAATTGTGGAGGAAGATGACCAGAGTTCAGACCAGGCTGGAGCTGTAAATGGCTGGAGCTGGCAAGCAGGACAGAGCCGGAGCATGAAGACAGCTGGACCAGCAGCACAGCAGCATGGAGGCTTGAGAACCAGAACTTGATCAACAGCACAGCAGAATAGAGACTTGTGAACCAGGCTTGATCAGCAGCACGACTGGATGAATACTTGCACGACTGGAGTGAGAGCAGGACCAGAATCACAGCAGACAGGCAGAGAACTCAGGCTGGATGAGAACAAGATGAGGTGAGCAGCGAAGAGCAAAATCAACAAGAGTAAACAGAAACCAACAGAACGAACCGACAGGGGAGGACTGAATGCAGGGAGCTTAAATAGAGAGGCTGACAGGTGTGCTGAGTACTGGCTGATTAGTGACAGACAGGTGTAGATGATTACTGAGCATGGAATCAGGAGCTGTATGGAAGGTGGAGAGTGCCATGAAATGTCCATGGTGCAGCAGGTAAGGCTGCACCATGACAAAACCTAATTGATACCTTAGTACTAAACCTAACGCCTAGCACAGAAAAAAAGTTTTTTTTCGGTCCTCACTTTACATCAAAGGCCTCACTTTACTGGTAAAAAGGACAATATATATATATATATATATATATATATATTAGTGCTGTCAGTTAAACGCCTTATTAACGGCGTTAACGTAAACCCATTTTAACGCAGACAATTTTTTTGTCGCCGTTAATCGCGTGTCAAAACACACACACCGTTCCCTAATGTTTTTCCCCCCGCCGCGCTCTCCGGACTGTGCTTCTTTTACCCTCGGTGCTTTCCGTAGTTTCAAGAGTGCTAGAAAACTGTAGCAAAACAGACCCACGCTCACTGTTGCCAACAGTTTCTTTTACCCTCGGACACATGCGACTTTGGGCTTCTTTTTTCTAAAAGCGCTTCTAAATTTCATGAGTCACGGGTTGCGTTTTTTTTGGCCAGGTTTCTGAAAGTGAAATCGCTTATTTGGGCTCTAAAATAAGTGACGAAATAGGGGTTATTATGAGACCTGCCTGCACTAGACGCTTTGAGTGTATCCAGCTGAAATATCCCTCCGCCATAGGAAGTAAAGGCAGACAGAGCAACTCTGCTCGTATTTTCTGCAGTTTACGGTGCAATAACCAGTGATAACTGCTGAAAGTAGATTAGGCGGTGCAGATCACCATTTTAAGCAGAGATTGGTTCTGAAGATGAGCTTTTACACGTTGATAACATTGCAGAAACCCCAACCAATAAACCGTACTTTAATGCTTATTAATTTGTTGTCTCTGTATTTGACAAACCAAGGATGAATCACGTTGCCAAATGAAGTACCTGGAGTTACTAATCAGTTCCTAAACAGTCTCTTTCAAGGGTATTAAGCTCCTGGCCCAGTTGCAAGCAAAGTGTAAGACTGGAATGACCTGGAAATTTAAAACCTTTTTCCAGGCTTAAACTCTATGAATATGGATAGAAGCAAGCAAAAATATTCAAAGAAATCATTGTTGTTGGTGTGAAAGCTCAGAATTAGATGTGTGTGAGAGAGAGAGAGAAGAAATGAACAAAACTTATGACTTTATTAAAATGTACAATTTTTATTAATTTATATGTTTATGCATAATACCATGTATATCTTTGTTTAAGAGGCAAAAAAAATATATCGGCATGAAAACAGGTATTTATTTACACATTTGTTTACACACTGTGTAAACATCAGGGCGTCATGATTAGTCATTTACCCATTATAGTCCAGAGTTTAACATTGACACCAGGATATTTTCATTCCAATTCTGAAAAGTGCTTGAAAAATAACCAAATAAAAATGTTTTTTGTACAAGCATGTATTTTTTAGTGTCATTTATTGCAAAATTGCATATTAAAATGCCCAAACAGGCTATTACACTTTCAGAAATAAAAGGATAACATATGCGATTAATCTCGAGTTAACTATCGACATTATGCGATTAAAATTTTTAATCGTTTGACAGCACTAATTATATATATATATATATATATATATATATATATATATATATATATATATATATATATATATATATATATATATATATATATATATATATATATATATATATATATATATATAGTCATGATTTGTCTTAGATGAACCCGGACAGAGCACACACACTCATTGCAAACAGTGGGTAGTGGATGATGAGAACCAGAGTCAATTACCGGACGGGAGTTGAAGGGTGCAGGAACTGGCTGACTGGAACAGACCGGAGCTACAGACAGGATCAGGAGGTGGACTGCTGAGAATCCCTGTGGTGCAGCAGCGAGTGAGTTCCTTGGACGACGAGGCAACAGATAATCCAAAACTGAACTTTAACAGAGTTCCTTGGGATGCTGTAGTTAATCCCACAGGGCAGCAGAGGGAAATCCGGGAGGTACTGGGCTGCTGCAGAACCAGGACTGTTGATGAGGGAACACAAAGGCAAAGAAGCAGAGCTCCAGCATTGCAGCATGACGAGTACTTATCTAGGTAGACCAGGAGGAAGACGTGACAGACAAGAACGTGACAGGCTTGGTGTTAGTAATGACTGAAGACGAGCCGGCGACGAGGAACAGACTGAGGTGAGTTATATAGTGGTGTGAGCAGGTGGAGCCAGTCCATAGTTAATTGCAGCCTGACAGGTGATCCTAATCAGGGCTCCACTGGGAAAGGAGGAGGCAGGAAAAGCTCAGAGTGCAGCCATCCAGGCTGCACTCTGATTCTTCTATTGTTTTATATATATATATATATATATATATATATATATATATATATATATATATATATATATATATATATATATATATATATATTAGGGCTGGGCAACAATTGAAAACTTTAATCGCGATTAATCGCATAATTTGCCTGATTAAAGGCATACTATGCAACATTTTTCAGTTAATTAATGTGTTCCATACCGTTTTGGATGATTAAATGAGTCATTTCAGGTTGAACAAAGGTTTTCTTGGCCGCCCTGGTGGTCTGTGGGGGAAATACCGCACTTGCAACTGCAGGAGCCCTCGGCCCACACCCACAGGCTCAGAATCTCGTGCAAGATCGCGAGAGTTGGTCTTGCTTTACGGCGAGAACTGCTACACGCCCCCAGTGAAACGCATGCTCAGTGCTAGCGCAGTGGCGATATCTGTGCAGTTATCATGGCGGAACCGGCGATAAAACTGCGAAAGCCCAGGTCGGAGCAGGCAAGAAACGGGCTCTGGGCAGAAAGAGGAGTCGTACACGGGTGAACATCGGGCAAGCTTTTTCCCAAGTGGCGAGAGCTAAAAGAAAGAGAAGGCTGCAAGGCTGACGCGGACCTCGCGTTTCTGCTGATGCGATTGTAAGTAACATTGTAGGGTTTCCCTCACGCTACCGCCTCCCAACATTCCAAAAAAAAAAAAAAAAAAAAACGAACTCGATATGCACGCAAAGCTTGTCTGTCCCAACCCCCCCCCCGCTCCGCTCCGCCGGACATCGGCGTAAAGCTTGTCTCTCTTTCTCTCTTCCCCCCCAATACCCCCCCCCCGGTAAGCAAATTCCTAGTGGAAACACTGCATTGGAATGGTTTCTCTCTCTCTGTGTGCATGTTCATACTTTCACTGTGTTAGTCATTGTTTGTACTGCCGTTTTTTCGACTTTTCGTTGCGTTCGCCTGTCTGCTAAGCTCAAAACAACCGCGCCTGGCTTGACGGAGAAACCAGGAGAACAGCTGAGCATCTTTACGACAGTGCACTTTTACTTTCGCCCTCTGGGGGGAGCCTCGCTGGAAAATCAACCCCGGTTGCATAGTATACCTTTAATCATGATTAATCGCATTGTATGCACATATTTAGTGTAAAGCTCAACTTAAACATGTAAAACAACTAACTTGTTTCTGTCATATTCGTTGCTGGAAGAACTTTAAACTGAAATGCTTGCTAACTCGATATGCTTGCATGTTTATTTGACGTTAACACGTGTTTTTTTGTTGTTGCTTTCTCGCGTGCATATAGTGAATGCCAGGGAAAAAACAGGCAAAAATACATGGATACTTTGAAGCGAGAAGCGACTTCACCGACGGCGTCATTTAAACTACGTTTAAATGATTTAGTAATCGTAGTTGTGATCTTTTTTTTTTTTTTATATTCATTCTAATACCATTCGAAAAACCAATACATGTGTGCCCCGGGCCTTGTGGCTACATTTTACAGATGATTCACTTCGCAATGGAGAATATAAATTCAGAGGTTGGTAACAAAGGAGAGGCTTGGATTTGTGTAAATGTCAAGCCACGGTTGTTGACAAATAATCAATAAAGCAAGTGTTCGAGGCATTTGGACTTTTAGGTCTTATGTTTATTTCAATAATGTTTCGACTGAGTTCCAGAGCTGTTGTTATAGATGACTACTAAGAGCCTGACAGTGAACTCAAAACCTGCTCTCTAGATTTATTGAGTCAGAAATGCTGCACTATGCATCAGGATTTATAGTCCCTGAACTTCTTCACATTTTATCACATTACAAATAACTGCATTTAATTGGGACTTTATGTGAACACAAACACAAATTATTAAGTGGAGGGAGATGGATAAATGGTTTTCTTGGGGATTTTAAAAATCAAAAACCTGGAGATTTTGCCCATTATTAGGCTCCTTTATTTATTTTTGATAACCCTTAAATAAAATCGAGTGAAACCAAGGTTTCA
The DNA here is from genome assembly GCA_037039145.1 of Fundulus diaphanus. Classification (NCBI taxonomy): domain Eukaryota; kingdom Metazoa; phylum Chordata; class Actinopteri; order Cyprinodontiformes; family Fundulidae; genus Fundulus; species Fundulus diaphanus. The sequence goes on along the minus strand of CM073132.1, from coordinate 25,483,399 downwards.
GAAGGTTTTGGGGGAACATTTAAAATATGAAACAATATCCTGATCTTTGGACATTTCACAGGGCAGTCTTCAGTCCATTATCTGAAAATGGAAAGAGCACAGCTCAACTGCAAACCTACCAAGAAATGGCTGTCCTGGAATACTGACAGTCTGATTAAGGAGATGATTAATCAGAGAAGAAGAAAAGAGCTCAATAGTAGCTCTGGAGGAGCTGCAGAGATCAAGTCAGGTGGGATAATCTGCTGTTAAGACAGCTATCAGTTGCACACTCCACAAATCTGACCTTTACATAACAGTTTCGAAAGAGGGTGCTTTATTCAGTTAAGACTAACAACAAATGTTTTGATCTACATTCAAAACAGTGTATGTGGCAGAAAGTCACACTGTACATTCTCCTAATCATACCCACTGTGACCCATTATATTTGTAGCATCATGCTGTGGGGATGCTTTTCTTCTGCAGGGACAGGAAGCTGCTCACAATCCATGGGTTGATGGATTGAAATACAGGGGAAGGTTCGACTTGGTTCGAGGTTCAACTGCTAGCACCACAAACAAATCTGAGTATACAGTTAGATCTACAATGCAATAGTTTAGAGTCATGGAAAAAGCCATTCCTTCCTCGTGTTGTGTATCAGGACTCCCTTGTTTGCCTTCAGCTAGTCCAAAATGCTGAAGCTCATCTTCTGACCAACACATCCAGAAACCACCGTATCAACCTTGTGCTTATATTGCTTTATTGGCCTCAGTTAATTTTCCAATTCACTTTAAGATGTTAATGTTTTCGGGGGGTTTATCCCATAAACAACCTTGCCTCATTTTATCTCTCAGAAATTCTCCCTAGTTTTAAAGATGACACTGAGGTCTTTAAATAAACCAACACATGCCTACCTTATAAACTAACACATTCATACCTTAGAAGTACCAAGGTACAGGTGATTGCTGTTTTGTCACAGACCCAGTACTAAAGCCAGAACTTAAAGGGGCCTAGTCACGTATTTTCCTGATAGTGTTTATTTAGTCCTTTTTGAGCTTGAAAATAATTTTGCACCAGGCGCTATCAGCAGAAATAATCATTGCTGCCAGCAGTACCCAAAACTATTAGAAATCAAGATGGCAACAATTGACACAGCTACTGCAAGAGCCAATGGAATGTCCTGCAATGCCTCACAGTAAAGCAACAGCTCAGCATGGTCGTGGACCAACCCGATACACAGGGTTAGTGTTACTTTATCTCTTTCTTTTCGCACCTCTGCTGGACGTTGCTGACTCCCTCTTTCTCTCCTTGATTATTCATTGAGGAATATCGTACTTCCATACATATGGTCTTGTCATAGTACATGTATACAAAAGCGTTTAGTTTTCAAACAAATAGAGAGAGAAACAAAGTGTAAAACACAGGAATATAAAAAGCCAACAGGGCACGACAGTCATAGTAGTCAGAATAAGTGACTAAGCCCCTTTAAAAGTTATTTCTTTAGATTAGCTTCTTATACTTAATAGCACTGTACACTTTTTATGTGCGACTGTAAGGTATTTATATTATGTTTACATGCTTTTGTTATATTTTTGTGTTTTTGTTTATTTCTGTGCTGTTTTTGCTGTAACACAACTTTTGAATATTGTAAAGCTCTTTATGAATAAATTGATTGATTGATTGATTGATTGATTGATTGATTGATTGATTGGTTGATTGGTTGATTGATTGATTGATTGATTGATTGATTGATTGATTGATTGGTTGATTGATTGATTGATTGATTGATTGATTGATTGATTGATTGATTGATTGATTGATTGATTGATTGATTGATTGATTGATTGAATTTAAAATTCTCCTTCTCACGTATAAACCCCTTAAGGATCAAGCTCCATCATATATCAGAGCTCTGATTACCCCGTATGTTCCTAACAGAGCACTTCGCTCTCAGACTGCAGGTCTGCTGGTGGTTCCTAGAGTCTCTAAAAGTAGAATGGGAGGCAGATCTTTTAGTTATCAGGCTCCTCTCCTGTGGAACCAACTCCCAGTTTTGGTCCATGAGGCAGACACCCTTTTTAGACTAAGCTTAAAACTTTCCTTTTTGACAAAGCTTATAGTTAGAATGGCTTATATTACCCTGAGCTATCTCTATAGTTATGCTGCTATATGCTTAGGCTACTGGAGGACACTCTGCTGAGTTCTCCTACTGTTCTCCAATTTGCATTGCTTGTGGTTATTTCATCTTTTACCTTTTTGTTCTGTCATTTTTTTCTTCATAGTAGGTACACCTGGTCTGGCGTTCTGTTAGCTGTGACATCATCCAGGGAAGACAGATCGCCGGCTATTACCATCTAATGTAGAACAGATTACTGGATCAATGTGTGCTTCTGTGCTTTTTGTGTCTCTGCTCTGTCTTCTCTAACCCCCAGTGGGTCGAGGCAGATGACCGTTCACACTGAGCCTGGTTCTGCTGGAGGTTTTTCCTTCCTGTTAAAGAAGAAGTCCGGTCAACAAGGAAAAATCAGGGAACCATTAGCTATAACTAAAACTAATACGTTCGTGGTTATTTAATGAACTTAGCTTTAATCAATAAGAAAATAAAAACATAAATTGTCGTCTGGATCACTGTGTATGGGGGCGGACATTACTGGCCATATATGGGCAGTAAGGGCCGCCTGACACATCCTTTGACGTGGGAAAGCGGAGGGCCGACGGCAGTTCTCCCCGCTTTCCAAGCAAAGTCAATACGAGCCGTTCTACACAGCTGCGATCATCAGCATTTTTTTCGGATTTTCCAGAGGACTTCACCATTGAAATTCACGACAGCTATTGTTGAAGCAACAATGCCCACGTGCATGGCCGTAGGATGTTCCAACACAACTGGTAAAAGTGGAAAAAACATTGCTTATTTCACCCTTCCGATTCATGAGCCACCACGGGCTCATCGCTGGATAGCCAACTAGAAGAGAGCGGATTTGCCATCTAACTTCTGGCTAGAGAAAAAACACGTCATATGCAGCGACTATTTCAAAGAAGAATGTTTTGAACATGACATGAGAGCGAGGATTTTCGGTAGGTTATTATTTTTTATAATTTAGAATTTGCGGGGATATTTGGTTACCGACCAGAGGGGCGGAGGGATATCACATGTGATGTGCCTTATCATTTTGTCCATCGTCTGGGCAGAGCTGGTCTGTGTGTTTTAGTCTTTAGCCTAATGTGCAGACCACCACAACTGTTTTGCAATGTTTTTCCCCGTGCATCCGCCTAATTCAGGGCTTCAGAAGCAAGCGAGGGAAACAAAGCCTCTGCCGTCCACTGCAGCTCTCGCGCGCGGTAGCAGCAGTGTTTTTTTTTTTTTTTCCCCCAACCGTCCGCGGACTGTGTTGGGGTTTTCCCGTCCGCGGACTGTATTGGGGTTTTCCCGTCCGCGGACGGGGGTTATGGGGTTTCCCCTCACCGTCCGCGGACTGTTTCTGTTTTGCGTTTTGAGGCAGAGGGATATTTCTGCTGTCGGCTGTAGTGCGGCAGTGTCGCTTGCTCAACAGGGTCCGCTTCGTGATGTCACAAAATGGGAGGTGACAGTACTATTGTTGACCAAGATGGATTTCGCCACATAAACACGATTAAATGAAAATAATTCTTAATTAAAAAAACGTATGATTTATTGCACAGTATGTAATAGTTTTATATTTAAAGTACTTTCAGCAGTTTGAATTCTGATTTTGACAGGACTTTTCCTTTAAAGGGGAGTTTTCCTCTCCACTGTCGCTTCATGCTTGTTCAGTATGAGGGATTGCTGCAAAGCCATGGACAATGCAGATAACTGCCCCTGTGGCTCTTTCACGAGGAGTGAATGCTGCTTGTCAAGACTTGATGCAATCTGCTGGGTTTCCTTATAGAGGAAACTTTTTGACCAGTTTGATCCAATCTGTATAACTTGATTGAATTTGACTTTGGAAAGTGCTGACTGACTGACTGACTGACTGAGAATCCACACATATTTATTTCATAGATAAGAAAATAAATAATCTCTAGAAACATAATCAAAAACACTTGCAACTAATATTGAAAAAGAGCAAAAGGTAGTTTTACATAGCGTTGACTGGGAGGTGGAATACATTCATTAATGTTATTTTGTATGAATGCTTTAATACTCTAAATAAAAAAATGAGTAAGAAGATCTATTATTCTAGCATTTAGAGAACAGAAATAATTTTGATAATGCTAAATGACTTAAAACAGGAAACTTCTAGGTCATTGTTTGATTTAATATCAAACAATAAAACAAAACGGGTTGTATGTGTTTATTTCTGTTTATTGGTCCTGGCATTATGTCAAGCTAGTGTATACGTTAAAGTTTAAAACCATTTGCTGTTTAGAAATCACATACATTGTTAATACAAGTTTTTAAGTTCACCAACCTATATAACCAAGTGTAAAGAAAACAGCAGAAGTCATCTTCATAACTTCATAATAAGTGTCTGCTCAGATACATAAATACACAACTGGAGCAAGGTCCTTTTTGACAGGTGGATCCCAAAAGTCCCTTCTCACCTTGTTTTTCCTCTCTGTGTCCCTTTTGAGACGTACGTGTAGCGACAGAATCATTTGCTGTTTGTGTGTAGCTCGGCCCTCAGCATTTTAACACGGTGACTTCTGCAGTGAAAGGACCACAATGACACTGGTGTATTTCACAATTTATGCAAATTATTCAGATCTCTGCGCAGTTTGTTGGGTTTCCTCTTTGTCTATTCTATCACTCTCTACTTTTTATGAGGACAAACTGACTTGCTTGAGAATCTTTTTCTAATTGTTATTCTGTATTTAACTAAATCTGACTGCATTTAACCGACTGTCACTGATTAAACTTGAATGTCCGCCTGACTCTTTTAGACTGAATTGCAAATGCAATAAACATGATTGTTGTAGCTAGATGACAAATAACTTGCTTATATTGATTACAAAATTAATGGAGCCCATAAAAATAACTGAATTGAACTGGAATTAAACAGTAGTATAATTGCAATTGTTTCATTGACTAATTTTGTCCTTTTTTAACTTAAGGAGAAAGTCAAGTTAAAAAAAAAGTTTTATTGGACAGACACTGAAAATGGGAAATGGATCAACGTTTAGGAGGGAAAACTTTGAGATCTGACCTTCATGGGTGCACAGACCCCAGTGAGCAGCTGACTGTGGCCATTGGCTGAAGATTATATGGCTGCCATATTTAGTAGTTTTAAGATCTTTTTGAAGGAGGAAACATTGTCAAATACCCTCCACACAACATCTTACCCAGATTTGAAAAACAAAATACTGAATGTAAACTAGGTTAGTAAGTTTACACGCAATTAATATGCTCAATAAACTGGGTTGTGATTGTAAACATACATTTACCAAAAAGAGGGGGGGGGAGAATTTTTTTGTTATTGTATGTTTTTTAACATTATTGTAAATTTTAATCTCCTTCAAATTTATTGAAAGAGGTTTAAGACCTTTTCTCAATACAGCTGCAATACTATCTAAATTTTATCTCAATGGGCTGTACGTAATCTGTGTAACAAATCTAAGAAAAGCTTAAAAAAATAGGAACAACTTTTTGTTTTTCATCACTGTGTTCACCTATATAAACAGAAAAGGAAAGAAAACCTTTAGTCAAAAGGTGGGGAAAAAAGTTATTTTAGCCCTGAAACGTTCCACATTTAGTCAAGTTAAAACTATAAACCTCAATATTTTTATTAAAATTTTATGCAAAAGATCAATACAAATTGTGATAGAAAATTATGGATTTAATGAAAATAATTAACAATTTTTGCAAATAATTATCTGGAATGGGTTTTGTGCATGTGTATTTAGCCCACTTTACTCAAATATTTTGAATAAAATCACGGTAAACCAACTGTCTTTACAAGTCTCCAAATTGGTAAAAATAGATTCTAACCGTGTGTACTACTTTCATCTGGGTATTAAAAAAGCTGCTCTATAAAGCCAGAAGAACTTTAGAGAACAAACAGCATCATAAGCACATCAAATAGGTCAGGGATAAAGTGAAAACGTGTGAAAAATATGCTTTGGCCAGTTGAGACCAAACCTGAACTTTTTTTCCCCAACGTGTAAAACGTTGTGTGTGGAGGAAAACTAAAACAGCACACAATTATCACACCACTCCCACAATGAAGCAAGCTACAGGCAGCATTGTGCTGTGGGGAGGATTTTCTTCAGCATGAATAGGGAAACTGGTCAGAGTTGATGGAAAAAAGAATGGAGCTAAATATTGGAAAATCCTGGAGGAGAAGTTGCGAGAGGCTGCAAAAGACTTGAAACTGTGATGAAAGCAGGACAAAGACCCTAAACACGCTGACGAACCAACAGAGTAAAATCATAGTTATAGTAATCATAATACCTACATATTTAAAATACAATATCAAAGCGTGTTATTACGTAAGCAATACGAAAATATTTGCTCAAGGAAGAGATGGTCATCTCTCTAGTCTCACCTGTGGTGTCCCCCTCCTGGAGCCCAATATCAGATTGAGTAGTGAAAAAAATGTTACCTACACTCCAGGTGATAATTTAACAGTCATGAGTTGCTGGATGGAAAAAAGGTTGGCAATGGGAATGTTGAAAAAACCTTCCCATTGCGGCAAACTTGTTTGTTGCTTTTGCATTCATCATTGTTCATGTTTTTCATTTGTTCAAAGACATGAGAATTGATCCCTTGTTCACGTTACCTGTGCCCTACTTAAAAAAATTATTTACTCTGAGCAGAAACATAAAAGTCTGCAAAAATAATTTGCGGACGTTCTGCAGGTTTGAGGATCTTTGGTTTTAATGACCTCCTCCCAATGAATCTTCCTCAGGAAAACAAAACTTTTTTGAAAACATTGTTCAGTTTCCACTGACATTTAGGATATTTTTTAGAGGTTTTCGTCAAACAAATACAACATGTAAAAACAGGACAAAAAAATAAGAGCTCTTCATAGGATGAATCCTGGTTCTGTATTACACTCCCTGTTGGAGATAATTTAGTTGGAAATAAAGAGAAACACACTGACAAATCATGTGCTATTGTTCATTTCCATGTGGGGGGCACCAGACAGCACTTGTGCTCAGGGCCACCAAATGGCTAGAACCGCCCCTGATCTTACCGGGGCGTTTGTGCAGCAGCAGGTTCCCTGTTGGATGCGCCAAAGCCAGATGAGTCCGACCTCCGTTTTCTTGTGTAGTGAAGGACTGTTCAGAGTTATCATTCACCTCTGCTCTGGTTCAGGTCCTCTTTGAGCCCTCATGGAGCCAGGTAAACATCACAGGCGTGATACTTTTAATTACTCATGGGTAGCGCCTACATCCACTTGAATGTACGGCAAGCGTTGTACGCCAAGGCAACAGGTTTCCTATGAGGCCATTTTTTTTTAAATCAACAAAAAGGCTACAAGCTGTAAGCTTAAGAAGGAAAATCATTAATTATTTTCCTTTCTCTTCACAATTGTATTAGTCAATCTCTTAAAAACTCCACAAACCTTGACTTAAATCATGTTTGTAATATGAAATGCTTTTGCATTACACTATCAATAATATTTGTGGAATCTACTTTTACAGTGTGTTCTTAAAAGTGCATTATGAAATGTCAAGGAAAATGGATGCTGCATCTTAACCCTTAACTAAGAAAAAACATTTTATACCAAATTAGGATTACATAAACACCTGTTGGCCCCATTAGCACCAAACTTTCCCAATCTCATCTTTTTTTTTTTTTTTTATGTGCTCTGTATTATTTACTTTTTTTTTTTTTTTGCTTTTCTCTACTGTCTCAAGCATGCCTGATTTTCAGTGGTAATGTGATCAGATTTGCACTGTAGGCAACTTCTGAATTGCAAGCATCTGTCTCATGAACTCGAGCATCACAGGCTTCAAAAGAAGTATAACTCTCGATTCAAGGTAACCTCACTGATCCTGTGGGGCTTTAAAATGCCAGCACGTCATCTGAGGATTCAGTCGGAAAACGTGTCCCGCTGTAACCTCTAAGCTGTTGTTTCCTCTTCAGTACACTTTGCAACGTGTGCCCTTAAAGCTTCTATCAGGTGCAGCCTGATCCATGTGGTGTGACAGTTGGTGAGGCTGACAGTAACTGGAGCCTTTGTGATAACGATGTCTGTGCTGAGGTACCTTCTGTCTTACCTCTAACCCCCTGACACAGCTACAGGAGGGTGTTCACTTGGTTATCCCATCTGTGGCCACAGGTGCACTTACACATGATGAAACCTTGACACACCTCTCCAATAAATGCACAGAAATACCTGCATGACATTGTTCATAGAGTTCACTGAAATAAGCATTTATTTTGTTGCGTTATTCCTTTGGTACAAAAATCTAAAACATATCTTCTACACACGTAGTCATGCACATTTTTTGTGTGAATCCTGACTCCTTTTGCCAACCCTTAACTAGAGATATGCAATATGGAAAAAAAAACATAATTTTCTTCTATGTGGAATGATTTTGAAAGCTTTCACCGTGGTAATCCAGCTTCTATAATAGCATCTGCTTCAATACAAACAGGGCAAACTAAAATGAATACTAATAAATCATGAGATCTAGTTTAAAAAACGGCTTCAAAAATATGTTTTCTCAACTAGCAGTATTTTGATATACAAAACCCATTCAAGATAGCAGACATGTTTTAGTACAAGTATGAAATAAATCAAGTTTAAATCAAAGGTTGCAATCTCTTCTTCGTTTTGTGAAAAGACCTAAATAAGGTTGGCACAATACCAGAGGCCTGATAGGTCTACCATTAGCTCTCTCATTGTTATTTTCTGTTTCTTTGCGAAGAATTAACCGCATCCAGTGGCAGTTCTCTCAGGTTCTTCACACCGTAAAAGTGGTTTTCTTTATTATAGACTTCTTTAGTAACAAAATGACTCTTGAAACAGAAACTATACTTTAACATATTTAATTTAACAAGCCAGAGGAACACTACAGCTTCAGTACTGGAATCTCATACATAAAAACAATGCAGGGTGGGTAATATCAGGAAGTGGAGAGTGACGATTATCACTTACATAAGCATTATAAAGAACCTAGCGTGTACACTCCCGTGCAAGGGAGGGTACCGTATGACATTGGTGTTGCAAACATGACATTGATGGAGAATATCTTACAATATTCAGGAAGTGGTTAAGCTGACCACTTTCCTTAATCAGTCCATTTTGTCCAATTGAAGTATGTCGTCTCTGAGTCCTCAGTGTCCGTGAGTTGTCCGTTGTCTCCCCATTTACTGCTTTCTGCAGCTCCAACATATCTAATCTCATAATCCTTAACTAAATTATTGTAAATGTTTTGTCACCTAGCACTGGCCTTGATCATCACAACTGTAGTTAACACACACCTTTGATTTGGCCTATTACCTAGAAGAGCTCTCTTTTTAGATTTAGAATTGGTGTTTTTTGTCTGTGTTTTTTTACCTTTAATTACCCAGATAAAAGAGCCACTGAGAGCACAACCTCTTTCACAACGGGTGACCTGGCCAAGAAAAGCAGCAGCATGCATCATGGTGAACAAGACAGACAACAACAAAACAACAATTAAGAAATACCAAGTTTTTGTTACAGTAACAATATAAAATTTAAAACAATAATGATTTAAAGGAGCAATAAGCGAAATTTCATTATTTTAGATAGAAAAAACAAAAAAAAATTGTTTAGTGAAGAACTAAAGGTATCCTTTTAGATGCACTATGGTATAAGGTCGCACACCATCTCTCTGTGTTGTTCTCCAGTTTCTTGTTTACATAGCGGGGTCGGCCACGCGTGAATGTACGTGCATGTGAATAGTTGCCACTCAGGGCTTAGCCCCTCCCTGCGTGTAAAATGCCTCTGCAAGAGCAGTGTTATGTAGCACAAGATGGCGGAGGGCACTAGGGCTAGATGATAATTCAATAACAACATATATCGATAGACATGCGGTTCAATAGAAAAAAAGGGGTCAATAGAAAGTTCAATAAAATAACAGTTTTCCTTCCTTTTGCATTCTAGCCTATCATGTAGGTTCATACTACAGTCATTACATCCTCCCAACCAATCACAAATGCAGACCCAGGAAAGCTCCTTCACCAAGCTTCAAAAAGTTCAGACAGCACACATTCTTTTTTTCTTTCTTTTTTTCTTTTTTAAGACTTACAGTTTTGGTAAAAGGTTGGTTGAATAAAGGGTTGTGTTTGAATCCATTTATTTAAAAATAGGTAATTAAGCAACAGCATAAAATGGCCAGGACTGCATTTGAGATATATTTTGAACTTTTTGATAATTATCAATATCGATTAATCTGATTTCTATTCTATCAATATGCTTTTTTTCTATATCGTCCAGTCGTGGAGAGGGCACGCCCTTCGGATCAAAATGTTCTCTTGCTAACAGCATTATAAAGTTATGAGTTACATACTTCTTCACTAGACATGTTCCTCCGAAGGGTGATACTTTTTTGCTGTGAATTTATCCTTTGTAAATATGTGCATATGAGGCTATGAGTGAGAAAGAGAGAGGAAATGGGTGCTTGGTTGCAGCAGGAGTAGAGGTAGAAAGAAGTTTGGCTTGATACACATCTTGTTTTGGTCTATAGACAGTGCCCAAGCCCCACCTAGTGGTGAAATATCGCTTATTGCTCCTTTAAGTTTTAAAACGGGCACTGTTTCAGGCTTTCAGTCAAACCAGTGCTGACCGCTGCAGTTTAGTTTTGAGGGCAATCAAAGCGGAGGGGCAGAAAAACTGAAAGCTTTCATTCCCATTTCAGTTTAGACATGGGGAGCAGAGGAATATCAATGTCATTTGATCTTGTGGCATGACGGCTTTCCGTTCCCTGAAGAAAAGTGCATAAATAAGTAGGAATCAGGCCAGTAAGAGAGTTGTAAACCAGAGTCATCCAGCGTGTATATGGCTACGTTCAGTTATAATCTCAGAACAGAATGGTACACTGGAGTAAAGAACTTTAGGCTACTGGTTGAAGTGCACATGCACAACATGTTGCCACAATAAGTGTACAGGCAAAAAAGTGGCTGTCATTAGAAGCTTCTTAGCTCTGTAGGAAAAATATGGCTTGTTTCTGTAAAATGAACAAACTTGATATTTAGTTTGAAGATCAAATATTTACGCTGAACTTTAAGATAGCGTCCTACATCAATAACTAATCCCAGGTACTTTTAACTGGTGACTATTTTGAGAGTTTTACCAATTGGACAGTTTTAATTGAAGGTATGTTTTCAAAGGAAACATGAATTTGAAAGTAGCATTGTTTTTGGTCTTTTCAACATTTAAACCCAGTTTTAGTGGCTCTAGATGGATCTTCACTGCATCAAAGGCAGAATGCAGAAACTTAAATGCCTGTGTGACAGAGTGTAAGCAGCTGTAAATTACAGAATCATCTGCAGAAAGATGGTGGGAAACATTTGATAAGATTGCGTACAGATTATTTGGAAAATGCTATATTTGAAAATAATTTCTAACAAGGGACCTTGATCAACAGTGTCAAATACATTGGAAAGGCCAAGAAACAGAACAACAAAAAACGTTTTTTAATCCAATGCCCAAAACACAAGTTTTAAAACTTTCAGGGTAGCAGTAGCAGTGCTCTGTTGCTTCCTAAAACCTGACTGAAGAGGGTTTGGAATAGTGTAGTTATTCACAAACCAACTTTTCAGATACTTTCACTAAGGATCACCTTAATTTCTTCACATTTAGACCTGCATTACACACTTTTTACAATACACCTTCATGACAAGATAGGAAACAATGTAAGGAAAGCTTTATTTTTATTTTCTTACTATGGAAACTGTAGTTTTGATTTCCACTATTTCAGAACGTCCTCATAAGTTGTTGCCCTGCCAAGACCTAGTCAAGATATACACACTCGAACACAGACAAACACAACCAAGAGCATCAGCAATAAATTAATATTTGCCGATTGTTTAGAATGCAGCACATCTCCATACGAGTCAGGCCCAGCCAGATGCTCATGAATACAGTTGTATCTTGGAGACCTGCGTGGGTTACGTCTGCTGAAGTTTCGGAAAGCTCAAGGTCACTTGATGTTTACTTGCTCTTGGCAGCAAACGTTTTTTTTTTTTTTCAAATCTGATTACTGTTGACCCTATTGTGCAAATGCTTCTGCGCTGACATGTACAGCCCAATATTAAATATATTCGCATTTGACGCATCTTTTTTCTGTCTTGAGAACGTTATCCGTTCTTATTTTAACACTTGTCCACCTGGAATTTTTGGGCTGCAGTGATCAAAATGTTCACAAAAAAAAACAAAAACAAAAAAACATCCCACAACTTCTCAAACAACCAAGTAGAGCAATTAAAATATACACATGTGCAAGAAAATGAAAACGCAAAACACACCAAACTCAAAGTATTCTCCTTTGTTAAAGGATAATGGATGTATTTTTATCAGTGAAACCACAAGAGAACAGGTTGAAAATAGATACTATTGTGAATATATTGTAATTAGCGCCAAACTTTTTAAAGTCTAGACTGTGTCCGCTCTCTCTTCCTCTGCCCTTCCTCCTCTTCTCCATCCCCAGCAGATGAAAACCTCTCAGTGAAATATAGAGGAAGAAAGGAACCAAAAATAACACGTCTTCTTGTGATCATTAAAACGAGAGAGTGGAGGAACAGCTGCTTACAAGAAAATAAACACATTAACACCAATGCTCCGCAGCGCGCAATCAAAGACGCTTTGCAAGGCAGCTGTCTGGTTTTAATTACAGTAATGCTCATCTTCTCTTGCGTTCTTCTTTTATTCATCTTTTCTCCTCCGTAATTCTTTCATGTTGTTTTTTTTCGCTCTCATTTTTTATTTTATTACATCACCCAAAATATAAACATTTCAGTTTCAATGTTCTGCGTTCTGCATTCCAACGTCTGTATGTTGATACATTTTTTTTTGTCGTTTTCTGTGGAAAACTCTCATGCAAGACTTTGATTCTTGGTTCTTTAACATCAGCCCTCTCCAAACACGCGCTCGGAGAGGGTTGTGCAACATGCACAGAAAACAGAAAGCCTTTTCCAATCTCAAGAGAAATTATTTTCTACATTGATCACACAATGCGAATCAGTAGCCTCTTTGAAAAAGCTCGCCAGAACTACAAACTGTTTCTTTCATTGACATTATGACGTAACTATAAGCACACAGACATGCAAATCCAATTTAAGACAAGACAGTGTTTGTGAACATTCATTAATTTTCATTAATCATACTGCCGGCAAGTGCTTTATGATACAGGAGGCATGTTCTCAGTTCACATTTCTTGGGCGAAATACAGGTGTTTACTGTGGTTGGAGTGAAGTCTTGTGGTAGCTGTTGTCGATTTATCTCAAATCGACAACAGTAGCTGACAATTATCTCCTGTCCCTAACTTAACACATGTTTGAACATACATACTGTACACTTACACTTTTGTCAATTTCTTAATTTTTCTTCAGCCTTAGATTTCTTGTGCAGGAACAGCCACCTGCTCTGGCATTTACAGCGTAGCTTGTCTGTAATATTAATATATAATAATTCTCTTTATTTGTCATTGCATCATACATTCCAATCAAATTTGTCCTCTGCATTTAACCCATCCCTTAGGGAGCAGCGGGCTGCCACTGTGCTGTGCCCAGGGAGCATTTTAGGGCCAAGGGTCTTACTCAGGAACCCAGAGTGGCACTGTAGTTGAACCAGGGATCTTTTAGCATCTCCAGGATGCTAATGCCTTGCTCTCTAACCACAAGGCCACCACTTCGTGTATTCAAGCTAATGGATTTATGTTCTCTTTTGTCATTCCTTTCTTCCTGTACATGTTGCACCACTGTTCAGTCCGGCAACTTGTTTGTCTGCTGCACTTGGGTTCTCCATTCATCCAACAATCTCACAGAAAGTCGCATAACTCCTTCTTTTTCAGGGATCTAGTTTCTGTGTCACGTGTTCGTAAATCACGAGAAAAAACAATGTTCCGCTTTCATTTTTTTATTTTTTTTTAATCTGGTTGGACCGAGAAATGTTAATGTAGAGCAGGTTGACTTTCAAAATGGACTTTATCTTTTCCTTTCTTTTTCTAACAGTTTGCTTGAAAAGACTTAAAAAAAAGCAACAACAACAACAATGTTTTACATTCAAAGCTTTCCAGAAGACATTAGAAACATTGTTTTTACTGCAGCACTTTTTGTCCTTGGAAAACATGGCCCAACAATAGAAAGAGAAAATGACAAACGAGGCAGAGCCTAGAGTTGTACAGGAATGATTCTTAATTGGAAACAAAGCTGCCATTTAGAGTCCATTGTCCTTCGTGAAAGTTTACAGACCGTAGCACATTGTGTTAAACACATCCTTCCTTTCTCTCTTTCTTTGTATTTTTCCTCCCATTTTCATGGCAACACTAGCCGTAATTTCCACAGTAATCAGTCTGTTCTCTTTTTTTTCACAATAAAGCTTTAATCAAACATCTCATGCCACCTTTCAACCAGAAATGCGTTATTCCGACAGAAAAACAAAAAAACGTGCAATTACAACCCGAGGGATCTGTCCCTCCTCCTCGCTACAGCTGCAGAATGGAGAGCAGTCTTCCAAATCAACCCTCCTCCTCTCTTCTGCCATACTTCTGTGCTGGAAAGAGGAGCTGAAAACTTCACCAGAGAGGATGTAAAGATTTGCTTTATGCATTCTACAAACGTTAACAAGCAACTTTACTGCTCAATTTAAATAAGTAAAGGCCACATGAATAACACAGAGAGCTTCTCTTCTCCTTTAACTTGTCCCAAAGTTGGACCAAACCGAGAGGAATCTTTGACTAATTTTCCACATTCTTTTTTTCTCGCCAGCTCACGCCACAGGTTTTCTGTGGGATTTAGCTCTGACTGAAAACGGACATTGTTAAGGGAGAATATTGGTAAATATTTCTGCGTCCACTTGGTCATTGGTTTTGGATGATTTGTCTGCCGAAGCGTCTAATTTTGTCCTATTTTCAACAAAGATCAATAGATTTTTATGTAAAAATGTCTGGTATTTCGTAGAGTCAGTTATGCCATGAGCTCTAACTCTACCTCCTTGTCTCCACAGTCCACTTGACTGCAAAACCTGTGTGACTTAAATCTCTTTTTCTGAGTTACATGATGACTATCTGTATGCTCTCTGGCACTGTCCACCTGTTCATGGCTTTTAACTAAAGGTAAAGACATGCCTAAATGCCTACATGCCTAAAGTACACAGCTCCAGTCTTCCCCTCATTCTGCCAGCTTGATGACATCAAGAAGGTGGATTTGAATACGGATGGATGCTGCGCAGTTTTTCCAGTTGAAGTAAGAAAGTATACACACTTGGCAAGAACCCACGCATGCACAGAGATAACATGCTAACTTCAGACTGACAAACCCCGGGCCGGAGTTCGAACCTTCTTGCTGTGAGGCTTAAAGTGCATACAACTCTGCCGGAAAACCCTAAACTCATCCAAGTATAGGTCACGTGGCTGACATGGTTGCCGTTTACGGATCTTCTCCGGCTCCCACAGCCAATTGAAGAGAGACTCCCAACTAATGATGACATAGACCCACTGCAATACGTTGGCTCACTGCGATTCCAGAGCCTGGTGCACCTCTCACTATCCTCTGACATCTGTCTGCAGCTATTTCATTGATGTGAGATTGCAGTGACACCCATTTCACACCTTTACTGCCTTAGCAGCAGCAGCGACTCTGTGCAGAGCACTTAGACCCTTTCTTGGTCAGAGAAAGGGCTGAGATAAAAAAATAATAAAAAATATTGGCCAAATGTATTATGTGGTCAATATATTAGCTGATCTCTAGCTGTGAATATTTGCATTTCAGAACTGTGACATGTTTATTTTGTCATCTGTATTTCTATTTCACCATGCTGTTGTACAAATTGGGGACAATCAGAAGCATTGATCTTCTGAGGTAGCGTCAAGTACACCTTGGACTTGGTAACACAGCTGTCTTGCGTTGAACATAAAGATTCATATTGTGAGATTTAGTTATGACATATTTACAGTCTTCTGCAAAAAAGTATTCACTCCCTTTGAGCTTTTTCACATTTTGTCAAGTAACAACCACAACCTGTTATTTATGTGACAGACAAACACAAAGTAGTGTTTAATGGTAGAGCTTCGCTAAAGATTTTACCCAAAAATAAAAATTGGAAAGGTGTGCTATTCATACAGTTCATGCAGTTCATCAGCTTTGCACATCTAGAAACTGAAGTTTTGTTTGCAAAATAGCTGAAGCTCACTCAGACTGGATTAAAGCATTCCTCTGTAGCTCTGACTTTAACTTTTTTATGTTTAGCGTTGATGGCCTATTGGAATGTGAACCACCACCCTGGTCTTAATTCTTTTGCAGCTTCTTACAGATTTTTCTTCCACATTTGGCCCGTATTACTATAATTAATTTGCAAAGTGAAATGCATTGTTTTTCTTTACACATAGTGTTTTACATGTAGGCTGAAAACCTGTCTGGCCCATCCATATGGGTTCTGTGCATATATATATATATATATATATATATATATATATATATATATATATATATATTAATTCTCATGATTTTTATAATCCTATAATTTTTTGCTTACACATGATGAAAACATGACATTGATTAGAATATTACATCAAACCGATTTAAAAGAAATATATTTACTACAGAAATGTGGGCTTAATGGAAAGTATATTTGATACTTGCTTATTTTCAAAGGGTACCTTTAATCTGACAAATCAGTCTCATTGGAACCCATGTTCTAATTTATTGAATATGACTGTGGGCCTACGATACGTATGCCTGATTGATGAATTAATTATTCAGACTCATAGCCCATAAAAGAAAAAGAAAAAGAAAACACACAACAATACAATACGACACACACAACAGTAAATACAACTATAAAAGATTATAGTACCAGTGCTTCCATAGAGCTGACTTGTAATGCACAGCACTGACACAAGGGCTCACCAGAGTCTTGATTAGGGTCATTTAGTATGCATATAAACACATAACAGTACATAACCAGGGTTGCGAATAGGGCCCCTATATCAGTTCAAGCTTAGGGGCCCATACCCTCCTATGGCTGGCCCTGTGTATAGGAAGCTGAAAACAAAGAGAGCACACTTTTCAGATCAAAAATTTTGAAAAATGTTGAAAACCATGTGTCATTCTCCATTTGTATTTTATTTGTATTTTTTTACAATTTTGCACTATTCTGGGTAGAATTATCACTTGCAGTCCCAAAAATAAATTGAAGTTTGCAATTGTAATGTGGAGAAATATGGAAAAAAAAATGTCAGAATACTTTTGCCAAGTTTACAAAAGTATATTTGTTGCTCAAAGTACAGGTTATTTATGTGCGCTGGGAACCATTTCAGTGAAATTCCTTGTCCGTACCCTCACGCTTGGCAAAATAAGGTTGGTTCTTTTTACAGCTTTCAATATGTTAAATGTCTGCTGTTTTTATCATATTCATCTCACTAATCTATTTCATATAGATATATATCAGTTAATGTATGATCTTTTAGCGCATGGTCTCTGCTATATTTACCTCTACAGCCCACAATAAATGCCACTTTTATGACGCGCAACCGGTATTCTACTAAAACGTCTGTAACGTTTACGGTCCGCAAGTTCGCCTTATTATACCGTTTAATTTAAAAGATGATCTTCTGACTGTTTGGATGCCATGACTTTATTAGTTTACTAAATATGTTGTTTAATTACCAAGCAACGTTTTTACAGTGTGTTTTTTCTTTTCTTTTTTATCAAACTGCACATTGTTGTAATTAGCTTACTTTCCTCCGAGCTGCAGTGAACATACCGCTGACACGCTTCCTTTAGCGGTCTATTCGGATTGGCAGGATTTCTATCTCGAAAACATGGGGGACGATTTGGGTGACGATTGGTGGAAGCGTGAAGGTAATAATCTAAACGTTTCGCTTACTTTGTATGTGATATTTAAGGCGTATCCCTGCAGGCTCATGCTGCTGTGAGAGAACAAACTATCCAGAGGCTAACTTTAGCTAATAGTTAGTGCTAACTGTAGCTTTTGTCGGCATGTAACAAGTAGGCGACACGTGGAAATCCGTGCGCCGGTGCGTTTGGTGTAGCTAATTACAGCGATAAGCTGTTCAGAGACGTTGGTAACGCGTGTGGTTTTAAGTAGAGGCTGTGTAAACACGTGTTTTGCTCCGAGTCTGTACAGTTGAGGCTAACACAGACTGCCCAAAGTTTCTCTAATGTCGCTCCTTGTGTCTTCCACGTTCTCGTGAACTTCAGAGTCGGTTGTACTTCACGCAGATCTGTGCTCTGATTCCGCTCTCCACGTGTTCATACATAAACTGCACACATAAACAGGAAGTTCCCCGCGGCTACTTCTCGCGTCGCTCACGCATGCTCGCTGCACACCGATAGGGGGCAGCCATGTAGTTCAAAGACGATCTGATGTTGTTGCAGAGCTGAGTGACGCTGTGTTGTGAGGAGATTCTGTAAACATGACAGTCCAGATGAGCGTATAGTAAAAGAGATGTGTTGATTTTTATTCAGGGTGCTTTATTGCATGAGGTGTTTTAATGTCCCATATATACGTACGTCCAAAATAAAACATTTTTTTGCAAAACAGCTGTGAGAACAGGCCAACAATATAACACAGCTGCTGTACTGAAGGTAAGATCATAAATGTAATGTCGTCTTTAGATTTATTGTCATTAAGATCTGAATAATATAAACACAACAGTATGTACTCAAAAACAACCATTTTGAGCAGGAAGGCCTTTGCCATTCTTCCCCTTTTGTGATTGACTTGCTAAAATGTTAAGATACTTTCAATTTCACGCAGTTCCATAAATAATGCCAGTAAATATATTTGCAGCTTTCTAGATGGCAATATTACTATTTTTATTTTTGATTAGATTATCTTGTTTTTGTTTTTGTGGTGATGTTTTGTAAAGTTCCCATATAATATTGAAAGGGTTCCAGAACTTCCAGGTCATATTGTACCTGCATGTTGTATCCCCTGTGGCCGTTTCCTGCCTTTCAAAGATGCCAAAACCAGATGTTTGGCCTGAGAGGAAGGTCACTGAATGAAGTAAAACTAAGAGCTCTCATCACGTCAGCCTGCAAATGCATTTTTTCTTATTGACATGTTCTGATTGCAAGAAAACATTATTTGAGTTTCTAGGGACACAATATTTAATGCATTAAAGGGAATATTCTTGTAATTTTGTAAAACTACTACCTTGCTGCTACCAGGGTCAGATAGCAGATCTGACCGTTTCCAGCACATAAAACCTGCCAAAATAATAATAATAATAATAATAATAATAATAATAATAATAATAAAAAAACAAGCCCAAATCTCAACCTCTCTTGAGCTCATGTTAAAAGCGTAGGACTATTACACACAAAATAAAGAACATGCCATTAGCACACAGCTGCACTAAAGAAAAGAAAAAAACGTTGCACATACAGGCTCCCCTCAAAATGTGCAATCAGGCAACTAAATGACCTACTCATAAAGGTCACGTTCTTAATTTTATACGAAAAGTCTTTCAAAGTATAGATCAATCTAACATTTCTCTTTCACACACACATATGAAATTTTAAAGTTGATCAGTCCAAGTCGGAACCACATTTGGGGCGTTTGGATCTGACATTAACCAATACCATTTCATAGTGACACTTGATTAACCAATGACTGTTAATCACTGATGATGTCACGTTCGACAGATTCTTGACATTTCAAAATAAATGTATTGATAAAATAAGTATTAGAAAACGGCATTTGTTTAAAATGTGCAAGTTTATTTTTTCCTTTACAATGAAAACTATTTTCATAGAATTTTCCTATGACCACTTCCTAAAAACCCGGCAGATGTTGTGAAAAGCAGCCCAAATTTTAACAACCCGTCCAAAGCTATTTTCATCCATAGCCGTACGCGTTCAAAAGAAACCCAAGTGGTTGGAAACCCACTCAATCCGGCTCCCTCTATCACAGAAGTTGCAGCACTTTTTTTTTTCATCTGTTGTCGTCCTTAGAAAGAAAAGGAAAAATCAAATTTGTCAAATTTGGAATTGGCAGGTCAGACCAGGAAAAGGTCGACGAGGAAACGTAGCAGTAGCAAAAAGAGCATCATTGCTGTTTATCCTTAACTGCATTTTTGTATAATCTGTCTAAATTCATTAACACATGTGAACATGTTAGATGTAACCACCTAAATTATGACTTTTTTTTTTAATTAAAAACACTTTTTTATGTAAGGGATTAATATTGTATCGCCCCTGGGCCTGGTGTGACCAGACATGCTGGCCCATAATACCCCATGATGAGGGAAGATACTGTTAACGATATAAGCTTTCTGTGACCATTACCTTGTCTGTCCTTTCTGACCCATATTTATACAACAGTGCTCTTTGAAACAAAATGCTGTAAGTCTGATAGCAAATTAACAAGGCAGAAAAGGAGCACTGACGTCTGCTACTAAGGGCATATAATCATCTTTTGAAGTCTGGTGAATGAATTAAGCAAAGATTTGCAATACCCATTGTGGCTGATGTTGTTGTCTTGTGGGTAAATGTTCACACTGATGACAGAGGTTTCCAAAAGAGCCTCTGCCAATTCCCTTGAACTGTCTACAGATGCCCCATGCCATCTTGCCAACTGATGCCATCAGGGTAGTTAACGTTGTCGAAATTTGTCACCATAATAACCTCAGGAGACGCCGTTGCATTCCCTTTCTAATGTCAGTGTTTTAATTTAGAGGACACAAGTCATCATTACTTTGTAACTAGATCTAATTAAATCTGTTTAGTATACACTTGGTGAATCAGGCCTTTGATTCCCCCCACCCTCCCCTGCTGCATGTATCTATTCTATCAGTTCCCACATGTTTGAAAAGGTTTGTGCTTGTTGTATTGCTTTGAAGCCCTTAATGCTATCAGTTTGGCTTAAATGTTCCTGCTAATATCTGGTTTATTAGAAATAATCGACTGACCCGAATACTTTGTTGTTTTTCAACTTATTTTTTGAGGTTGAAGGCTGAGATCAGATGCTGTATTCCTGGCCTCCTTCTGCATTTGTTCATTCATATTTAGATTTTGGAAATAATGTTCTTTATATTATAGTAATACTAATAATACAAAATATATATATTTTTTTACAATTCTTTTGTATTTTTAACAAGACAGTTCTGGGACTTAAAAAGTTAAATGGCCCTCAACGTATCACCGAAATTACACATAATGTTTTTTACACATGGTATTTTTATATTTGTTATTTAAGGGATGTACAGGTGTCATACACTTTTTCTTGATAGTATATTTTTCATACAAGTAGTGAAAAAAGAAGAACATTTTCATATTTTGGAAACTAGTGCAAAGTAATCCCATTAAAAATCCCATTTAGGCATGGGCCTAAAGGAGATTCTCACAATACAGCAGCCTTCGTAGTATTTACAGATATTTGAAACAGGTGTAACACTATCAAATAGCTTTTATTGTAAGCAGATAAGCAACAGTTTTTGTAAGTGATGCTAAATTGTACAACATATCACGGAATAAGATAACAAACGTACATGGCAAGCTATTACCTATGCAAGTAGTTTCTAGAAATATTTGCAGTATAGCCCTGGTTATGTTGGCCCTATTCATGTGGATAAGTGTTGTAAACAGGAGACAACATGAAGGTTTGGTTCTTTCAGTCGGTTGACCAGCAGTGCACAGCAACAGGTGGGGGAGGGGCTGAGCTGCGTTTACGCTGTGCTTGAAACAGCTAGAGGATACTGTGGTCACTCTGGAGCTTTAAACTTTAGTAACCTAATAATTTTAATAAAATGTTTCAAAAACTCTAACCTTTCTAAACCCAGATACCCATGATCCTGGTAACCGAGCCATGACCAGTCCTCATCAGTATAGTTGTAGAAACCAGATTGATGGATGTATGAAGGGAAAAATACAATGTTATTCCATTTGATGGTTTCAGATAAGTGAGAGTCAATGAAAGATTAAATTGTACTCAGCAAAGGTCTGACACTTTTCCTCCTCTTGTATATTTAATAAAGATGCTTTAAGTTACCTTTTTTTTTGCTGTTTTTACCTGGTTAACTTGACTGACTTTGTTCTGTATTGAACTAAAAAGCTTCCCAGTATCTCTAAAAGTGCTCACAAAATGAATGCAATGAACAAACTTTTAATTTGCAAGAAAATAATTGTTAATGAAACACGGAATTACAATAATTGCATTACACGATTAGTTACCAAGAGGTGTACAAAATGCAATTAAAATATTTGTAAAGGTTCTAAATAGCAGTAAATGGGCTTAACAAAGGCACTTCTGGGAGACTATAAAGGTTATATGAGAATAAACTCAAAACAAATTTGGGCATTAAATTACTTGTTTGCTGCTAATCACATAGTCCACTAACGGTGATGTTTGAGTGTGATGCATGAGCGTTAGCGGGGGATATAGTGATGCTGCTTGTGATCTTGCCAACACCTTTCACGTTACATCCGTTGGCGATTACTTGAGTCCTTTGCTCATGCCGAAGGTAGTACGGCCCAACAGGCGGTGGGATGCTTTGAGCCATACTATTCAGAGGGGGGCTGTAGGGCGTCCCCAGATGGATGTGGATCTTGCTGTCCTCTGTTGTGATGATACTGGGACTTGTGTCATTGCTGTTGGACATTTGACGCTGCCAGCTGTTCGGCCTCTCAGGAGTCTTGCAGAAGATAGCCGGATTTGCAACTTCTGTTGGCTCAGGAGAGCATGTCCTGACCGTGACAATCTGAATGGGTGAATTATTGTTGTCTGGTGTGACAGAGCGGGATGATTTTGAACTTAAAACTCGAGAGATGGGCGTTCCATTGACTGGGGAGAGGGTGCGGTCAGGACTTGAAAAGGGGCTTTTAGGATTAGCCACAGGTGAACCTGAGCTCTGAATGATGGTAATTCTCTGCTTTGAGGATGCCCCACTCGTTGGGATGGCGGCAGTGCTGGTGTCTCCAGAAGGGCTGGTAATCTCAAGTGTGGCTGTGCTGATCATGTGATGTGGTGTGACTTTAATCTGCAATGGCTGCCCTGGTGTGTGGGTAAGCATCATCACCTCTCCATTAACGGCCTGGTGCATATCCACTTCTGAATGGCTGCTCACGGCTGCAGTGTTGAAGCTGTCGACGCTGCTAACTAGTGTGCTTTCTTTATTTGTGACCTCGGCCTTGTGGTTTAGACGCTTGTCAGTGTTTTCTTGATTAAATCTCTCACTGTGCGTGTTGTGGTTGGAAACAAGGTTTTCTTCAGGTTCAGTTTGTACTTCTTTGGTGGTCTGGTGGAGGTCTGAGAAGTGTTTATTGGCACCAGATGTCCAGTTCTTGATTTGTCTGTAACTGTTGAGCTCACTCGTCAGTTTCTCCATGTGCTGGGCCAGCTCTTTGTTCTTAGCTTCCTGCTGGGCCAATTTTTTCTGCAATGTTGACTGATCCATCTGGACCTTGCAGATTGACTCCTCTGTGCCCATCAACTTCTGGAGTTTCTCCTTTAGGGTATCTACTTCTCTGGTTAGGAGTCTGGATTTGACTTGCTCTTTCTGAAGATGGCAAAGAAGAAGGTGCTCCTTGTTCACCTCCTCTTTTTCTCCATGCTTGAAGCTGGAAAGCTCCTTCTTTGCCTCCTCTAGCTCTTCTCTTAAAGATTGTGACCTCCTCCTTTCATCATTCAGTCTCCTTTCTAGGGCCTCGAAATCTTCC
Source organism: Fundulus diaphanus (assembly GCA_037039145.1). Taxonomy (NCBI): domain Eukaryota; kingdom Metazoa; phylum Chordata; class Actinopteri; order Cyprinodontiformes; family Fundulidae; genus Fundulus; species Fundulus diaphanus. The sequence continues at coordinate 25,459,650 of CM073132.1, read as the reverse complement.
TCAACCTTCAGCAGTTCTGCCTCCAAGACCTCCTTGTTCTGGAGTCTCTTCTGGAGCTCATCAAGCTCTTTAGTCAGCTCTTTAACTTTGTTGTCCTCTTTTTGGCACAAATGGGCAGTGTTGCTTGTACACTTCTCTTCTTTTTCTTTCCTGTTCTCAAAGAGGTTTAACTTTTTCTTCATTGTGGTTATTTTACTCTGTAGCTCCCTGTTCCTCTCCTCCTCTGTTTTTAGTCTGTCTCGGAGCTCATCCTTTTCCTTTATTACGTCCCTAATCTTCTCTTCTAAATCTGCCTTAGATCTTAGTGCCAGCTGCCTTTCCTCTCTCAGCCTCTCTGTCATCATTGCCAAATTACCATGCTCATTTTTCTTGCTCTCCTTCTTACTCATTTTTTCCTCTGCCTGTCGGAGCTTCTCTGCCATACTCTTTCTGTCCTCCACCAGAGCCGCGGTCAGCGCTCGGAGCTTGCCCAGGTCTTGTCTGACAATCATTTCACTTGTTTCTAGTCGACCCTCAACAGCCTCTAGCTCTCTCACCCTAATTCTAAGATCTTCGAGCTCCCCAGAGATCGTCTTGCTGAACTCTCTCTCTTTCTCCAAGGTTCTCTTCAGAATAGCACATTCCTGTTTGGTTTTGCCCAAAGCCTCCTCCATCCTCTCCATTTCACAGATTCTGCCGTGCAGCTTATCCACATCAAACTTTAAACCACGGCAGTTCCTGGTCTCGTTTGCTAGTCTGCGGTCAAGGTCTCGACACTGATCCGCCATCCGTGTCAGCTCTTCGTCCTTCCCCTCCATTTCCACCACCCTCCTCCTCAGCACTTCCACCTCTGTCAACAGGCTCGGGGCCGCCATGGAAATTGGTAAGCTAGGTTGATCAGTGTAAAGTCCCTTCTTGATATAAATGGCGGTGGTCAAAACCTTGATTTTATGTCTGCTCTTCCACCACAACACTTAATGTTGTTGCTTTGTTGCAAGCAGCAGTGCAAAAGCCTCCAGCTTGGTTACGTCCTCTTTTAGAGTTGATGTTTTGTTTTTTAAGTCTTGGTTTTGTAGTATCTTTTCTCCTTAACTAGAGCTTGAGTCTGTAGAGGGATGAATAAACATATTTTTAGACAGGCTTAGACCAGGTATCAAGGTAAAGGAGCATGAAATGATCATGGTATAAAAACCTTGAGTAAAAATACAAAGGTATCATGGTGTTTCCTCAAATACTTTTAACAAAAAATGTATATATTGCTTTCTTTTCAAAAGACTTTACTCATTGAGCTAAGAATAATGTGATCAAACATGTATTTATTTGTATTTCATACATAGACTTAAATATAAACTAGAATAAATATGTTCAATTTAGTACCTGTCATGTAATTAATGCTCATTTTTGGTGGTTCTGTTTTCGCAGTGTAACAAAGAATATTAGCTTTTAATAAGTTGGGCTTTATCCCTGTGTAGAACCTAGATTCAGTTTCTTAATGGGCTTTTCCTCCAAAGGGGTTCCAGTGCTTGAGCAGGGCTGGTGCTAGTGGCAGTTATTTTATAGTTCTGGTTCTGTATAACCTGTTTAATGCTTTGGCATATTTACTTACTACTATCACACTGTGATAATGTAATATCTATGGAAGACTAATTTGTTGAAGCTTTCATCAGATAACTCGTCCTCTAGTGTGTGTGTTCATAATTACCCGTATGGCCTAAGAGGTACCATCATTCAGCGAAAGTTCGCTGTTCCCTGAAAATGCAGGTTTTTTTTTTCCATAACCCAACATGCAGTTACCGCTGCATGCTTCTTTACTTTGGGGTATTTGCCTCTAGTGAGCATGTAATCTGTAGGATCGTTTGACTTGTACGGCAGATGGTCCCTTAGTAGGGAGTGTTAGTTAATTAAGAAGTTATTTTCCTCTCAAGTACCCACAGCACTGCAGCCACTAGCCCCCCCTCTGTGCACCTCGACGGCTACCAAACTTGCAGCTTGGAGAGGCAGGAATTCCCCCCGTTGTTCTTGGAAATGATTACAGACTGGCTACTTTTCATCAATAGATGTCACTCCTCAACATTTCCCTGGTTGCAAACCAGAATTGAACTTGAGAGTAGACTCCGAAAGTTTGAAAAAATAAATGCACACAGAACAGTTTAGTGAAGGTAGACTCACAGTTGTGATCTTTTACCCTTATTTAAACCTCGTAGAGTGTGTGAGTTTGGTCCGTTTGCTGTCGGTGTTGCTTTCCTAAGCTCAACAAAGCGCTGATATTTAGATCTACATGTTCCTCATTTTTTGTAAAGGAGAAAGTCAGCATACACTCTTAGGTGTTTAATATGGATTAGACAAATCTAAGTCAGCTATGTAGTCTTAAAATCAAACTTTTTATCCTTGGGTCTGTTAAATGAAATGCAGGGCTGGTCTGAAAGTAAGGGACAAATGTTTTAATTAGCTTACTGCATAGCTAGCTGAACTGACACAAAACCTTTGCTTGAGCTTTATTTGGTAGGAGTCTGCAGATATGCTCAAACATAAATTTTCAATGCCCTAAAGTGTAAAGATGTAGCGCAGTGACGACTTTAACTTTAACGTCAGAACTTAGACTTTGTTAGAGTCTCTGATTAGCTTTGTAAAAGTTCCTTTACATAAACCTTGTCGAGATTATTTGTCCGCAGCCCATCTGAGCCTATCTTGCAAGTATAGCTGTTCAAATAGAACAAATGATCAAAGTTAGCGTCTTTTTGTGGCAATAGCAAGTCTTGTTTCATACCTGTACAAAGAAGTCGTTCTTTTTCCTTCTCTAAAACCCTCGGAATACGGCGTTTCCCCGGTGATGTGGACATTCCATCCGGAAAACCAAACATTATGAGAAGTTCTCTCTGCAAACGGAGTCTCACTCACAGCAAGAGTCTGTGGCGCCCATTACATCATCAGCAAGTCCTTATATGGGACAGCACAGGCTCTGGTGTGTGTGTGTGTGTGTGTGTGTGTGTGTGTGTGTGTGTGTGTGTGTTTTCTCTGGACTTCAGCCCAATGATGAGGTCATTGTATAGCCCTGCCAAAGAGGCTAATGGGAAGGACAGAATGGGCTTGTGTTTATGCACATGCAGAGAAAACCTTTAATCACAGTTAACGTTTGAGAGGCTAGCGTCTTCTGTTTACAGATTAGGTAAAGCAAACACCTAAAGCATGCTGTGTTAAGCGTCAAGCCCTACTGTGGCTCATGTAGAAGCATGTGGACTGTATCATGTGGTGTGTTTGTGTCGAACTCTCATATGTTTGGAGAAGAGGGGCATGTTTTCGGAGTTGTTGAGCAGCTTTGCCTTGGGCCTGATAACCTGACTGGAAGATGACATCAGCACTTCATCGACCCTCAATTACATCCATATGTTTCTTTTGTTCTCTCGCTTCACTTTCTCAAACTATTCTTCAGCTCAATGTTTGTCATCTATTTCTTCAGCTTCTTTTTGCCTTTTCTTTTAAGTCTTGAACTTCTCACTGTGTAACTCCAATTTTTTATATGTTTTCGCCCTGCCTTCATCAAGGCATTATGTTGGAAAAGATTTTCTTTGTGCTACGAGTCAAAATTGGGTCCTCTGTGGAGCCGAGAGGAATGATTATGCACTCATTACTCCCACAACCTCAAAGTCCTCTATGTCCCAACAAGAATCCCAAAAATTGTAATTTACTTCTAATAATCCTGCTTGTTAGAGGAGAGTCAAGAAAGAGCAGTTGGAGAAATACTTCATTATAGGTCTGATCATGTTTCCATCTGAAGGCACACATTTGTTCCAACTTTCTGTGGGAACTACTTTTCCTTTTTGTTAGCTAAAAACACAGAGGCCCAGTGTTTCTCCCTGAGTTATGTTGCAATTGTTAATTTGCATATAAGCATCATCCTTTTAAGATCTGTTTTATCCCCTTTTTTCTTTTCCTTCACAAAATTTGACTCTTTACCTTGCTGCTGTTATCAAGGCATACCCCAGTCTTATAGTTTCTATGTGTTAAAGTACTTTGGATGAGATGCCAGAGAAAGTTGAGGTTTTTCTTGGCTGGGATACAGTAATGGAGTTTGCGGCACCTCCCAAACTTAGCGCAGCAGATTAAGTCAGTATTCCATGAGAATCTTTGACTTGATGGTACTTGATGATTTGGCACTTTGCTGATGCAAAATAGCTTTATGTTGCTCTCAAACATTTGTGTCGTACTGTTATCGTAGCACCACTACGCTCACAGTCTAATTTCAGCATAATTTGACAACAACCAGCGTAACGGCTGTTAAACTGAAATGCGCTAATGAGAACTTTCCCGGTTTGAGTTGCTGACTTGTTATGCTAATTTACCCTACTCAACCTTCCAGGTATGTTCCATATTATTCAGCCAATTGTGGATGTAGTTGTGTAATTGAATAAATTGCCTTATCACATTAAATGTCAGTTTTTAGTCTTGGATTTTGTGAAAGAAGTTTCTAAATAAATGTGACTTACAGTCTGATACGACTTGTGTTTTTTTCCTCATGACACATTTTTTGACTGATGCGACCTATATTCCAGAGCGAACAATACAGTACTCCAAAAACATATATTTCCATGTACAGAACATGGAAATTGAATTATTCCATCAAAATCTAGCTCAAACACAGTTTAGACCACTTCAAAAGGCGGCCATCTTGAAAAAATGGGGCCCATTTGGTTTTTCAATGTGGGTAACATATAACCTGACAACAGCCAGCTGCATGTCGCTCCGCCTAGCTCCACTCACATACATCTGGGACTCCGCCATAGGAATTGCATTTACAGAAGGCTGGGCCTTATCAAAAATTCTTGCATATGATTGGATAAGCCACTTGTCTGTCATCTTTATTGACGTGCTATTTCAACCACTCACACCGAAGCTAACCCGTGACGCTAATGATAGCGACGCAGGAAAAAAATAAAATAATAATAATAATGTGTTTGCGGCTCTAGTGGCACGAGTTTTATTGACAGTGAGCTGACAGGAAGAGGGGGGAAGACAGGCGGCAAAGCGCCGCGGGTCGGAGTCGATTCCGGGCCGACCGCGTTGAGGACTAAAGGCCTCCTAACATGGTTAGCGCTAACCGCTCCGGGGCGCGTCCGCGTCTGCACGTCCGCTGGCCCCGGAAAACAAAACTTGCCAAATCCGGTCGGGAGAAGGGCGAAAACATCGTTTCCACCAACAAAAGCCTTCAGAGGCGTTCTCTGATGTTCTTTTAATGAAACAATATTAGGTAGATTGGACAACACGGAAGAAATAGCAGCATCAATGCTAACGCTTGCTTCCTCGACGAGCCGCCATTGCTATCAAAACAGTCTCACGTCATGGTCGCGTCTCCACTACGTCACATATATGAAACTCCGGCCCTGCGTCCTGATTGGCCAGACCATAAATTTGGTTGGAGAAATCATTCTCTATCGGCGGTGTCCCAGATGTATGTGAGTGGAGCTAGGCGGAGCAACATACAGCTGGCTGTTGTCAGGTTAGGTAACATAAGCTCCATTTACATTTAGCCTGTTAAACCGATCCATGCCTAGTTCGGACCGAGATTGGATCAGTTAACCGTGCCGAGCTTGGTTCTTACGACCATTTACACATCACGCTAGCACGGTTCCCCGCCTCCTATTGACATGGATTGAAGGAGGGAATCAAGCAAATCAAAAATGCGGCGCCCGTAACATTCAGGAAGTTATGTCTCGTTATAATTGTGATATTTCATTGTTTGCGGAGAGTCAGGCGAAGAAGGCAACCTTTGGTAAATTTACTTGACAGAGTCGGCTTTTGGGAAGTGGATAAGACAAACGATAGTCTAATAAGGATTTACAGACGCAGGAAACAACAGACTGCTAAGCAGAATCATCACTGGAAATCGTGTGGCACGGTAGGAAAGCTAGTATTTTTATGAATGTCTGAATTTTCATGATTACGAAGGCTTATCAACTGTTGCTTTCATCAGTTGTTCACGTTTTATTATATATTTTTCGGTTTTATTCAAGTCTCCCTTATTTTTGCTTACAGAACTGTTTAGTCAGCTGACTGTAAGGAGATGACGCGGTCTGCTCATGCGCTCTTTATCAGAGAACCGAGCCACTGATGAACCGTGCTGAACCCTACTATCGAACTAGTACTAGATTTAGCATGGTTCGGTTGTGTCTGGCACGGTGCAGTTCAGTTGCATTCCATTTACACTCGATAGTTATCTCAGTTACCGAGCTCGGGCCGCACGGTTTCAAAAGGGTAGTGTAAATGGGGCTATACTTTTCTATGAGAATAGGTCCTGGAGCACGTGTGTACGGAATTTGGTGCTTATACCACCAAGTGAAAGATTGTTTCAGCAATCTGCTGTGCTAACACGTCACGGCACACTGCAGGTCAGCTGTGTGAAAGAAGGTTACCACACAGTTCCCACTTTTACAAGAAAGACACATCACCCACATTAAAGAAATGCTTTTTTAAACTACAGTTGGCTTCCTACTTGCAGCAAGTCTGAGCAGCAACATCCACGTAAGCTACCACTTGTTATACTTGTTACTATGTAAAGGGCAGAAAGACTAAAAAAGAGTAAATACTGTGCATTAATCAGCATAACGCTACTATTAGAATTAACAGCTGTTTATTCTGTTTAAATCTTTGTAACAAGGTAACGTTCAAGTAATGTTATGGACAGTACTAGCATGGCTGTTCTGTGAGAAGAAATGGTCTAAATAAAAGCAGCTGGTTGTCATACATTTTCATTTTAGTTTTTGTTAAAAGAAAACATAGTATAAAAATGTAAAAGGGATTCTGGGTAATCTTCTGGGTGACAGCTTCAATGCATTAAGAGAGAAAACAACACATTTTTGAGCCATTTTATTGGGATAGGGGGGGGGATCAAATTCCTTTATCCCTCAAAGGGGGTACAACAGTAAACATTTGAGAACAACTAGACTACACTCACTACAGTCAGAGAAGACACTGGTCATTCTGGCATGTTTTCTGTCACCTTTAGTAAAGGATATTGAACTATACTAACAGTAAGAAGGAAACGTTTTGCAGTTTTGAAACGACAACTTTTTCAAACCTTGATTTAAAGCATTTATACCGGTAACCGGCCCTCGTCTAGTTTCTTTAAAGTTGTTTTCTTTTTTCTTTTTTGTGAAGGTTCTCCTTGTCCATGGATGTTTAACTTGCTAGTTATGTAACAAACTGATGTAAGGTTAGTGTTCTTAGAATTTTCTTCTCCTTTTAACCCTTTAATTGATTCAAAGTTACTGTTGCAGCCTATTGGCTGCTTCGACAGCAATGTCTGTCTGTAAATCCATGCGTATCATTGCTAGTCCTCCGCTTTTGTAGAGGTCATCGCTTTCAGATGCATCTCAGTGTATGTTTGCATACTCAGGCAGAGTTACAAAGAAAACATTTACCTAGGGCTGGACAATATAGAAAAAATCATGTCAATAAAATAGAAATCAGATTGATAGATATCAATAATTCTGAAATAATTCAAAACATTTATTTTAAGTTCAGCCCTGGCCATTTTATGCTGTTGCTTAATGACCTATCTTTAAATAAATGGATTCAAGTTCAACCCTTTATTCAACCAACTTTTTACCCAAACTTCGTCTTAAAAAAGAAAAAAAGAACACGTGCTCTCTGAACCCTTTGAAGGTTGGTGACGGAGCATTCATGAGTCTGTGTTTGTGATTGGTTGGGAGGATGTAATACTGTAGTATGAACCTACATGATAGGCTAGAATTTATTGACTCCTTTTTTTCTATTGAACCATACGTCTATCAATCGATATGTCATTGAATTAATGTCCAGCCCTACACTTACTCACATTACTATGTGGAATACATCGACAAAACCTTTGCTTTGACTTCATGTCTGGAATTCCTTCACAAACTAAAATTCTTGGAGATGGTGAAATATTGTGATTGTGAGAAATCCTCGTCATTCTTTGCACATTTTAATAATCTAAACCAGAGTACATAGATCCTGCCTCCCATAGATGAACGGCTGACATCTGCATCACTTGTTCTTTATTGCATGAAATGTTAAGTCTTCAAAACCCTGTCCAAATACAAAAAATCAAAGATTGCTGGTCTGTAATTTCTTAGTAGAAGATGTCCTTGTGCTACAAAAGCTCTTGATTTTATCTCATCTATAGTTTAAGAACATTCCTTTTTTTTGTTCTGTAGTTTCTCCCCGTCATCGACTCTCCAGTTGTTCAGTAACTGTTGTGCTGCTTCATAAAATTATGCATTAGCAGGGATAGTCTAATTGTATAATAATTGCTGAAGAATTTATATCAAATTATTCCTGTTTACAATGATTATGGTTGTGGTCCCTGTTTCTGAGCTCCATTTGGACCAGTTTATCACCCCAGATCAAAACAAAATAGTTGAGTGGCTGCACAGTATTAGGACTATGCGTTGTACAATATCATTTAGAATTAAGTGATAATATGAATGTTTTTTGATCAATAAAACAAATACTTAACAAACCATTGTTGATGTCTTTTTGGTTTAGGTTCATTCCAAAACACACTTAGTCAGTAGCGTGTTCAGCTAGTTGAACACATAATTTATTATTTCCATCTTAACAACAGTTTTATTAAACAGGTTTCATTTCGGTACATCTGGAGAACCACATTTCATTATGATGAGAATATCTTTATCTTCTCTGATTTGATGCTCTTACAGTCTCACAGAAAATTATGTGCTTGGTTCCTGGCACATTATTGTAGGATCAGTGAGATGCTGTTTGGGCTTTTATGTGTGGAATATACACAACAGCTAGGCAAAGGCACAATCAAGTTTACTGTAGAATGAGTAAGCAGGGGGAGGAGCCTCGTGGTTAGAGCAGCATGTTTGCATTCTGAGAAGGCTGCAAGTACCCGGTTTGAACCCCGCAGACTGTCACCATGGGTCCCTGAGCGAGACTCTTAACCCCAGATTGGTCCCCAGGTGCTGTGAGCCACTTACTGCTCACTAAGGGCTATAGGTTAATAGCAGAAGACAAATTTTGTTGGAATGTACAATTGCAATGACACAGATGTTTTTCTTTAAATGTTTAATCTACCCTGCTTATCCAAACAAGAAAATCTTTAGTCATCTGTCATGCTTGTGTTGTGTTTAAGCATCTGTCTGTAGTGCTATGGACTCAAACTTGATGAAAAAGCTTTTTAGATATGTGGGAGGTTGCAACTTTGTTGTATTTAAAGCATATTTCAAATACTCCTGATTATGGGTAATCATGTGTTCACGAATTTCATGTTTGTTTTAATTTAGCTTTATTTTCCTTTAGAATACTAATTTACTGGAAGTAGGGATGGGCAATATGGCTTTTATTATATAAAATTGATTTACCCTAAATCCCTTCTGCATATGAACCAGAGGGCTCTGGTTCTTTTATGTTTTTGAAATGCATGCTTTAACTTCCTACATCTGTAGCAAGCACAGATGATGCATTTATAAGAAAGCCACATCAGAAGGGAGGTGAAAACATGACTGATTTAAAAGAGCATTGTAGGTGCTGGATGAGGAGATTGTGATTTAGAGCTCGCACGGACAGATCAGGGCATGGATGTCTTTTGCATGTTTAGCATATGTGTGTGGTTATTGCTCAGAAACATGCACTGGTTCAGAGAAGACTCTGATAGATGAAGTTGGAGAAACCACAATGCTGCACTGGCATTGTGATGTGCAGATGTAATCCTCATTTGACACTCAACAGGGATACTGTAGAATAAAGTGGTTGTAAAGTGTGAAGGGAATGTAATGTATATTTTGCAGCTGAAATGGGTCATCTGGTGTCCACATAGCATCAGGCAGAGCTGGTGTTTTGGGGAAATAAAAAGGGTGAGATACTCATTTTAGAATAGATAGTTCAAGGTGATTTTAATTAGTGATAATCAGTTAAACATGACCACCATGGAATATGGTGAAAAAGATCAATATTTTTTGTCACTCATTTCAGAAAGTCAAACCATATAGATTCATTACATAGTGAACTACTTCAAGCCTTTATTTCTTTTTATTGTGACGATTATGGGTTACAGATATTGAAAAAAAAATTTCAGTATATATATATTCAGTATATAATGTTTATCTGAGACACTTAATTTTGGATTTTTTTTATCTGTAAGCCATAATCATCAAAATGACAAGACAAAAAGATTTGACATATTTTACTCAGTGTGTGAATCTACATTTCTTATCTCTATTAAGCAAATGTGCTTTGAACTGTCTGTCAGTTTGATGTTGATACACGTAAATGTTACTACTGAGGGACATATGAAGAATAATTCTAAACCAAAATAAATAGTTTCAAAGAAAACATGGGTCTGACACAAGGATCTGGTCCATGTAAATAAATTCAGCAGCACCCCTGTACAATTTCTGTCTTTCAGGTAATTTTGTTGAATCATTTCTTCAGAGATCAACTACAGCAGCAGGTTAGGTTTCTACAGGTTCCTACTTTTTCTGCTCGAATTGTCAGCTTCAGTCTGGCTCCACCACAACCTTTGTTATTATTAGCCATAATAGCCTATAGCTTTACAACTAAACTGATGAGTAATAGAGATGGGGCGCTCTGGTTTGTTTTGTTTCTTTGCTAAATAGTAGCTGATTGAGCCACTACCTGATTAACACTTTCCTGCGTTGCCTTGTACCCCCAGGGTTTCAGCCACATGTAATTGATCGTGGTGCACAGCCACGGCAAAATAAAAGCCGCCAAACCTTCAGAATGAAGTTTTTAAATATATGTTAAAACGATGTAAAGCCATTCTCCTCTGGCATCAACAAGGCATTTGTGCCCACAGAACTGCCGCTCACTGGATAGTTCGTCTTTTTCGGACCAATCTCTGTAAGCCTTAGAAATGGTTGTGCATGGAAATCCCAGTAGATCAGCAGCTTCTGAAATACACAGACCAGCCCTTCTGGCACCAACAACCATGCCACGTTTAAAGACACTTAAATCAGCGGCCCTCAAATTGGGGTACCCGGACCCCCGGAGGTCCGCAAACCACGGGTTGGGGGTCCATGAAACGCATTTTGTCGGGCCTCAGGAGGCACTGCTGAAGATGTGTCAGGGTTGAGCTAAGTAACACAATGGACAAATATTTAACTCCGTCCACTTCATCAAATCAGCTAAAATTAGGAAGTATGACAACAGTTGCATCGAGTTTGGCTTTATCGAGAATGAGGATCTAATCTCCACCAAATCCTTAATATTACATGTATTTATATATATTTTTTAAAACATACATAATTCCTAATGTATTTAACAGTACAAAAGGCTGTTTAAAAAATACTATCAGAAAAACTTTACCGCTGCTAAGGGGTCCCTGGCCACGAAAAGTTTGAGAGCCCCTGACTTAAATCACCCCTCTTCCCCATTCTGATGTTCTGTTTGAACTGCAGCAGATCGTCTTAACCATGTCTACATGCCTAAATGCATTGAGTTATTGTCATGTGATTGGCTGATTAGAAATTTGCGTTAATGAGCAGTTGGACAGGTGTCCCTAATAAAGGGGCTGGTGAGTACTGTCCTGATAAAATACTTTAATGATTTGTCTGAACTGTGAAAAAAAACATAATTTTTCCTCTAAGGACTGTTCACATCACATGGTCTACTTATATATTACCCATTAGGTCAAACCGAACCACTTGTACTGTTTAGCTTTGGATGTACGGTTTTCACTTTCTATTTAAAAAGACAGAATTCTGGTGAATTTAATCACTCAACCAGCATAACTATTTCAGGCCCTTAATTACACATGTGGCTTTGGTGGATCAGAAAAGCTTTTTCAGTTTGGCACATGGTTGCAGACGCGGAGTCTCCGTCCAAGGCTGCAAACCCAGTGCGGGTCCAGCCTCCCCATGCCTAGATTACAGAGGAGACTCGGGTGGTAGATGAGCCGAAACAAACCAGAACCTTCAACAAAACGGCTCTGTTGTTGGTCCAAATTAGCTGAGGAGATCCAGTGATCAGATTATGTTGGAACTGGACATATCCTTAGGCCATATCTAAATATGATCTGTATTTAGGAAGCTGATCATTTCTGCCCACCGACAAACCCTCAGTCCATTTTCTGAGTTTGGAAGAGGGCCGAAGCATGCAGTGTGTGGTGTTATTAAATAACGCAGGAGGGTGGCAATTTAGGCTATGCATGTAATTGCATGAGTGGATGTTTGTGTGTTTACAAGGTAAAACTGTGCCAGACTGACCACAAAGGGTAACCAAGTCCAGGATGTAATGGACTGTGTCTGAGTGGGGTAACTCTAAGCTCTGCCTTGAGGTCACATTCACTGTCTAGCAGAGATGCCACATTTAAAAGCCTTATTCAGTCACTCAGCCATGACGATCTTTACTGAACAAAAAGCGGCTAATCCTGCACAAGTGAACATCACAGAGCTCAGGTTTGGTCTGTTTCAATGTGCTGAAATGCTTAAATCCTTTATCCTCTTTTACTGTTAGCTGAAAATCCTTGTGCCTTTTTTACATCATGCGGTATTCAGATAATCATGGATGGATTTTTCTGCAAGCCTTGGCTCACTGTAGTCTACTAATTTTGTTGGAAGCATATGATTTAAATATTGTCTTTGCTTGGGCATATATTTCATTCTTTAGTATTTGGTGCACAAGCCTCTGTCTGTCCTGCTCCAGCAGCGTGGTGATACCGTGGCTCTCACAGATAAAATCTGCACACCGCTTTCTCTTCTCTGCTAGTTGATGTGGGGTCCCAGGTTGTGATCTGCAAAGCTCCTCGAGCTTTTCCACCATTAATTTGGAAGAACCCCTTTGGGTCTTCACCAAGCAATGAAGTTGAGGGATGAGAAGGTAGAAATCCATCCATCCATTTTCTTACACGCTTATCCCTCATGGGGTCATGAGGGGTGCTGGTTCCTATCTACAGCTGTCAATGGGCGAGAGGCGGGGTACACCCTGGGCAGGTCCGCCAGTCAATCACAGGGCAACTCAGAGATAGACAGGACAAACAACCATTCATGCACACATTCACACCCAAGGAGAATTTAGAGAGGCCAATTAATTTAAAAGTCATGTTTTTGGACTATGGGAGGAAGCCGGAGTACCCGGAGAGAACCCACGCATGCACAGGGAGAACATGCAAACTTGCAGAAAGACCCAAGGTTGGACTCAAACCCAGGTGCAAGGCAACAGCGCCACCCACGGGTCACTGTGCAGCCGAGGTAGAAATCCTTCAAATTTAAAAAAGAAATGTCATTATAGGCCCGTTTACACTACACTTTTTTAACCGAGCCGAGTCGAGACCAGTCCGAGCTTGGATCAGTTAACCAAGCCAAGACGACCGTTTACACACCACACTATCCCGGTTCCTTGGTTGCTCCTTGCCTCCTAGTGGCGATCTGCGGTACTACCGCTCTCTGGGATTGAAGGCGGAACCAAGCAAAACAAAACGGCAGCCTCTGTAACATTCAGGATGTTATGCTTGATATTGTCATATTTTGGTGTTTGCGGAGAGTCAGGGGAAGAAGGCAACCATTGGTGAATTTACTTGAGAGAGTCAGCTTTTGGGAAGTGGATGAGACAAACGAACGTCTAATAAGGATTTACAGACGGCGGAAACAACGACAGACGCTGAGGTTTATCACGCTGCTAAGCACAATCATCACTAGAAACCGTGTGGCATGGTAAGGAAGCTAGTAATATTATGAATGTCTGAAATTTGTCTGAATGGAGTGTGAATCGGGACGTGCAGCCAGACACGCCAGAAAACCCGCTGACAGTCAGCTGACTGTAAGGGGATGACGCAGTCTGCTCATGCGCTCTTTATCAGATAACGGGGCCAGAAAAAAAAACCAGGCCGAGACCTACTCAGGAACTGGTCTGCAGTTAGCGCGGTCCGGTTATATTTAGCTCGGTCCGATTCAGTCTGCTGACCATTTACACACAAGAGTTATCTCGGTTACCGAGCTTGGACTGGTCTCGGCTCGGTTAAAAAAGTGTAGTGTAAATGGGCCTTATGTTGTTACAGCGTTTAATTGGGATGTGTGAAAAATGTATATAGCCATTAATACGGCTGGGCAATAAATTGATTTTATAAGTAAATTCAAATTTACAGTTTATGACAAATTAATTTTTTGAAAATTCTGATTTTTTTTCTTTTGATTTTTTCCCCCCGAATACACCCCTTTGGGCCTCCATGTAACTTTGCACTATATTGGCCCTAAAAGGAGATTCTTTTGGTAAAAGCATGCAATGTTGAATATATGTTTAGGAAAATATCTACTCTAAAGAGGAAACTTTTTTTACACTAAGACGAGGCACTTTATTTTTTACCAGTTTAAAGTTACACAAGTGCAGTGAAGCCTTTTCTTAGGCTACGTTCACACTGCAGGCCTTGATGCTCAATTCCGATTTTTTTGTGAAATCTGATTTTTTTTGCGTGTCCGTTCACACTTCCAAATATTTGCGAATTGTATGTGATCTCCTGTGTGAACTGAATTCATGCAACTTGCGCAGTAGAGGACGCGATGGTGTCACACACAGCAAGCGTGCTCAGTGTTTGCGGAAGCAAACATGGTTCGTAATGCTGCAGCGTATCTTACGTTCTTTAAGTTCTTCTCCAGCCGGAGCCAGCACATTACCGCCGCAATCTTTTTAAGAAGGTCGAAACGAAAGAGCCAAATGTTTGGCAATGGCGTTTTGTGCGGCAGTAACGTCCATACAGAGAAATGTGTGGGTGCGGAGTCGAAGCCAGGAATGGTGGGATAGCGACGTGAGCGGCTTTACTGATACGGATTTCATTCACAATTTTCGAATGACAAAGGCAACCTTTATGTGCGTCTGTGAACGGCTCTCTTTAGCGCTCCTTACGTAAAGACACACATCTTCGGCGGGCCATAGCAGTAAGTAAACGCGTTGCCGGGGGGCTGCACTGGCTTGCAACAGGTGCTTGTTACCGTATCAATAAGTATGAATGACGTGTGGGTCGGATAAATGCGACCTGGCCGTACAGACACAGGTCGCATTTGAAAAGATCAGATACGTATCGGATTCAGGACCACATATCCAAGCGACCTGGGTCGCATTTGAAAAAATCCAATCTGTGTCGTTCAGACTGTCATGAAAAGATCAGATCCAGGTCGCATATGGGCAAAAAAATCGGAATTGGGTCACTTTAGGCTGCAGTGTGAACGTAGCCTTAGATGTATACTCAAACTAGCTTATTGTTTAAAACCACTAGCAGCAAACATTTTGTTATTCTTTTAATGTTTTACAAAGGCAGGGCCTACCATCTTGTTTTAGAAGCACGTTTCCCGTTTTAGTTGCGCTCTGAATTTTTCTCAGATCTAAAATTACCAAAAAAAAGCCGTCGGAACGAGCCCGTGGGCTCCGCCGGCAGCCAGCTACGCTGGAGCAGATCCAGCCATGGGCCTAGAGACTTGAGGCCCAGGGGAGCCCCGCCCCTCAGTGGGGCCCCCGATAGAGCCACAGGGGCCCACGCTCCGCAAAGCAGCCGCCAGGAGCGAGCTGACACCCACCCGAGGACCACCAATGCACCAGCGAGCCAAGGCGCTAGCGAGCGGAGGAGAGCAGGAAGTGGGGAATGGGCTCCACACTTAGTGGAGACCTGAGATGTCCCAGGAGAGGGGGGAGTTCAATCCCAACCTGACAAAGAGGCAAACACAAAACCAAGTACACAGTCACATTCACACATTCCCACCCTAGTGCCCCCACATGCAGACACTCGTACAAAAGAAAGGGGGACGCAGTACACACACTCGCACTCACCACACACATCCTATACTCCCAGATCCAGGCACTGGTACCCCAGAGGAGTATCCAGCTCCCGGACCCGGGAGGTGAACCCCAACATCAAGATCGGGGTGGGGGGATGGGGACCACCACAACCCGACCTACCCAGTCCATACTCCAGTCCTAACCCCCCACCTCAATCTCAGCCCACACGACTCACGGGCCTACCCACCTGGATAGACCCCCCAATTGACAATTGGAGAAAGACCCAGAATTTCATGTTGTTGCATGTTGTTTCAACACTTTCTAAAAACATAACAGATGTTTTTAGTTAGTTGAAGATATAACAGGATAGTTTAACACTGCAAAAATGTGGCTTTCAATGTAGGTCTGGAACTCTCTAAGGTAGCCCTGTAGAAATAGGCTACTTACTCACCATTCAGGCACTTTTGCTGCATCTTTGCTGGTTGTGCAGGAGTCTCCACTTCTTCAGCTTCTTGGTCTGACTCAGGGTCTAAGATGTACTGTTGTACCATTGTGCATCTGTTTGCAGCTGTTTTCACACGTTTAAAATGCAAGCGTAAACATTGAGTTGGGGGCGCGGCCTGCTACAGCTTATTTGCATAAAAGTGCCAGAGCCCTAAACACAGTTCATTCTGAAAGCACAAAATTGGTGAATCTGGGGAGGTGAAATCTCATTATCTGAGAATGATTTTGTGGAAAACATTAATGAACATGTTTTGTATAGCCCATGGACCTATCCTAAATGTTGAAAAGGAAGCATAAAAGGTCAACTTTAAGTAAAACTAAAAGAGCATTTGGTAATATTTTACTCCTTACTGTTTTTTTTGTCCAAGAAATATTAAATATAACTATGTATGTTGTGTGCTTCCAACTGTTCCCATCCAACATGACAGTGCACACATTTAATCCGATATGACTACATTGCGTCTAAAGCACACACCATGGAACATTATCATATTTGTTTTAAGAAATAAGAAAAACATGCAAATAGGTACTCTGAAAATGTACAGATTTGTAGTAATTGTAGGAAGAGAGATCCACTTGGTGAAATACCTGTAGTGCAAAATAACAAATCTGTGCAGTGATGCAACAGTAATCGATGCTCTTTTGTCAGACTGTAATACATTCATCTCATTACATTTGATTATTCACTCCATATGGTGCCTGGTTTCTCATGATTGGCTGCGGGTACCTCAGCATTTGATTTTTCATGTACATCCTGCGAGTGGTCCTGCTGGGCCAGGAGGGAGTCTCTCTGCAGGTCGTAGAACACCATCTCCTTTCTGCCGGGCCCATAGTGGGCCCCCAGGGTAACCAAATCTGTCTTCTCTGATTTCAAAACAGCGACTACCTCATCTCTGGCCTGGTGCGAGGAGAACACTGGATTTCATTACATTATCTTCTGATGGCAGCAGTTACAGACCCCCCGTTTTTTTTTGTTGTTGTTTTTTTATACTGAATATGGAACTTCTCATGAACTGAAAAATTAATTTTTGGAAAAAGGAGCAAACCACCCGACCTGTATCTCTCCCTCCAGAATACTTAAAAAGAACAGCAAACCATCAGAGGATTTGCCCTCCCACTTCACTCTGTTGCCTTGCAAGGTGTATGTTTTCTTTTTTCATTTTAGGGCCGGCATGTAGGGTTAGAAGGTCAGTGAGATGTAATTTTCAGGATCCATTTCATTTAAATGAACCATTTTGCTGCTGGTACCAAGGGAGGCACCTTGGAGGAACTGGACAATGAGGAATTATTGATAGTGACAGTTAAACATTTGGGAACGAGAAAGACGTGTCCTAGTGACCAGTGGGGTTAAACAAGGCCACATTAACGGGTAATTGTGTGACTTCTATTAGTGATACTGATTATGTGAGCCTTTGTGGGCGAACTAGTGGTCAGAAGGCCGCTTGTCATAACAGTAAGTGTTACTGAAATGGATAGGCCTGTCTGTGCCTGGCATTCATTTGGACGAGGCTCATTTAGTCATTTGCAGCAAGAACTATTAGTCTGAAAGAAATAGAATAGAGAATTCTAGATTAGCTAGTGGGTGCGTGTGTGTAACATGTCATGCATGTGTGTAATTGAAGCAAATTTCATCAGATAAACAGTGTCTAGTAGCCAACGTTCTGAGTTCATGTTCTCATCCCAGGAAGCATGCCGATTCATATTAGTAAAGGATGATGTCATCTTTTTTTTCCTCTTCAGCTTTGCTGCATTTGTTTAAGTGCCTGGCCAAGAATGCCTGCTGTGTCTTAGTTTTTCTTCATGGTTTTATAACTTGTTTTGAGTTTTTTCATCTGTTTTTAAATAACATTGTTTTGTGGCTTGCTAAAAAAAACTTTCGCATGAAAAGCAAGTACACTTCTCCCTGCTTTTATAGTTCTTTTTTGTTAAGCACCAAGCAAACATGTAGCATCTATTTGCTTTTGTCTAGTCTAAGAAACAACCTTGAGTTTCTTCAAATAAGGTGAGCACAGGCATGTTGTGTACTTGAGCTAACACAATGCATCTATATGGACACTATCCTTAAAGTTATATATTAAGTGAAACACATGCAGCCTTTAGAGCAGGGGTGTCAAACGTACGGCCCGCGGGCCGGAACCGGCCCGTGGAACCATTTAGTCCGGCCCGGCGGCCAAATGCATTATCATTATTCAACAATGATTGCCGAAAAAAACGTTTCATTGAAAACCTGCAGTTCTTATATTGTCCACGAGTGGCGCTGTATTATTCAGAGCAGACAACAAGCAGTACTGTTTGAGTTCCGGGTCAGAGGTGAACTCCTCCGTGTTGTTGCTGCGAATGCTAGCAGTGCTGTGCTGCCGTTTTTCCTAAATTACTGAAGGATATTGTTGAATCAAGTCCAATTAACCCAGACGAAGGATTCCATTGGGTGTTTTCTGGCAACCACTCGACGGTGAGTCGTTTATTTTAATGTCGCTTTTATATTATAGTATAAATGCGGTTGGCTACACGCCCGCTTAAAATTTATGTTTTGGCATCTTAAAAATGGTCTTATCGCTTAAAAGATCGTTCTATTTTTGTTCATTTTGTGGCCGAATAGGAGAGATGTTCTCAAAGCGTTAAATAAACCCTTTGATTTTTCTAAATTTTGTCTTTTAAGGGTAATTTTAAGTTACTTTTCATTAAATTTGTCATTTGCCTATGGAACTCTGGATGGATGGTAGTTTAACCGTCTTTAAGTGCTAATTTTTGTTTTTATTTATGACCTTGTTTAGGTCAGGGTTTTTTCCCCCTGTTCCGACCCATGATGGGAGCTACCTGATGACCGCAGCTGTGCGGTAGGATTTAATTGAACCGGGCTATTTCATTTTCCCGGACCTATTGCCGTGGATCATAGACTAAAAAAAAAGAATCATTTATTGATGGACCATTAATCATCCTGCAAACAAAAGGACAGACTTAAATAAGAGAAAGAAACTCTTGGGTGTTATTAGGGTTATTTTTTGTTGTTTTCCTGTTGTGTTTGTTTATATTCATAGGAAAATCGTAATACTATTATTGAATACCTCCCTAAATGTATGTAAAAATTTAAGTTAGAATACAATAAGTACTTGTCTGTTATTCACACACAGGCTCCTCAGCCGAACCTTTCTGACTGCCTCTTACCATATATGGCCGTAGTCAGGCGCCGAGCTTTAATAAGCGTTACAATCGGAACTAACAGCAGCACTGAGCTTCAGATGTGGAACATTGATTTTAAATAATTTCTTAATTTCTTATCTGTTTGATGTATTTTGTCATGCAAGACGGTGTTTTTAAGTCCCAAAAATTGTGAATAAATGTTTTTCAACATCTTACGATCACTGTGACCAGTTCCTTTGCATAATGCACTTAAATAAATGTTTACCTGAGTAAAAGTATTGTTGAAATTGCAAATACTTTTCTTAAACTCTGAGGTTATTCTTAATATGTTTTGTGAAAGGGAAATTCGTTTAGTATAAAAATCAACAGCAAGTCCACTTTTATTAGTTCTATTTAATCTTGCAATGAGTTTACATGTGTGGCCCCTTTGAGATCAGATTAAGCTGAATGCGGCCCCTAGACCAAAATGAGTTTGACACCCCTGCTTTAGAGGATTGTGAAATAAAGCCTATTCAAGAGTTTGGGGAGATTCAGAAGGAGTGTACTGCAGCTGGATTCAGAGCTTAGAGCACCATCACACACAATCCTGGCCAGCCAGACTGACTAACACGGGGCGTAAGTCAGTCTGGTAAGGCTCCATATGCTCCGGCCTAAAACAGACCGGACCAATCACAGCACGGGAGGCGGAACTTTACGTTCAGTGCCAGAATTACCCACAATGAAGCAGCGCTTTTCTGTAACCATAAAGGAGGAAATACACCGGACGCGTTGCGGCACACATGCGTCCTATGCTTAGCTTAGCTTTTTGTTTTAATCAGTCAATAAACGTACACTAGAAGCATAATACGCTCGTATTTATGCTACGGGACGCCTAAATTAGATTGAAGTTCTAATTTCAGACGCGTATACGATTCTGTTTGGCAGGAAATAAACGGGAAAACATCCTGTGCCAAAGTTGACTTCCGAAAGTATCCCAAAAGAGTTTCAGTTCGGCCACCAGGTGGCAGAAGTCACCTGGTTGATGCTGCTGATTGATGGGATGCACTCATTTTTGCTGAGCACTCTGCCTTTTCTTCCACAACAGTTCATCAACTACAGGACGGAAGGCCAAGGTGCGCTTTCTACTTGGTGCTCGTTCCATGTGCCGATAGTTGTTTTCAGAGCACAATCACGTAGCTGTGGAGTGTACTTTGCAGAGTCTGATGTAAATTCACACTTTTAAAAACACGCCCGTGAGCCGCGCCGCTTACGTGTATTTCCTCCTTAGCCGTTAAGATACATATGGATACTGTCGGAAATATAGAAATTTGTCATAACAAAAATAAGCAGTAGATGCGCTCGACTGTGAAGGGTAAAATGTCCACAGAGAGTTTGCACAGAGTTTGCGCGGCTCACATTATGTGCACAGTACCCCCCGGTATGTGGGATTCTTAAGACGGTTTTTAGACAAATGTTGCAGAACTAAACAAGTTCACATTAAAATGTAAAAAATTGCACAGTAACATTAAAGTAGCACTTAAGCCCAGTTTATATAGTTTATCTGCAAATAAAGTAAAATTTGGGGTGAGTAACACTTTAAAGAATAATACAGTGCTGTTGGTCTGGTTGAAAGTAGTGATCAGGAGAATAGCTGTATTTGCATGGCATTTCAAAATGCTGCAGTAATGCCTGTTTATTATGTGCATTTGTAGTTGAATACTTCAAAATACAGGCATTTTATCACATAACTTTCACTGCATAAATGATGTGAACGCTTAAACACTCCATTCTTCACTTTAACTAAGTAGTAAATTATTCCCTCAGTTGATTCCAGGTATTGGCTTTAAATAAATGCTGTTAGAAATTAGAAATTTCTTTTCTCAACAGCATAAACGCGACATTGGTGAATTTCGATCATTAGGAGTGTTTTACTGGTGTTGCTTTAGCTACGCTAAAACAAGCGCTCCAAAATAAACACGTCTGTAGTATGAGGTAATGTAATACTGTGTGCTAAGTTTACATTTAAGACTTGCCGAGTCTTTTTTAATAGCTCTGTTGGGATCCTTGTTTTGTGTGGCTTAAACATTGTTGGTGGTCTTTCCTTTATTAGATTAACAAGTCTATAAATCAAATTGTAACCATAATTGTGGAAAGAAACAGCAAACTTGCTAGAGATTCTTGTTATGAAACACGGTCCACATGGTTTCATAATGATGTAAGTTGTTGCCCTGAAGATATTTTTGTTGACCAGGACTCTGCTAAAAGGATGCTTGAATAAATAACACTTTTTACATAAGTATACTTAAACTTTTATACTCCAGTTCTTGTTTTGACATGAAATGGTAGATTAAGATAAGATAGGCTTTATTGATCTCACAATGGAGAAATTCACTTGCCACATCGGTTCATACAAGAAGGTGCAGAGTAGGAAAGGTGCATTACATGTGCACTACATCATGGAGTTGTATCCAAGAATATAGACATGACCCTAATGAGAAGTAATAATGTTTTTGTATTTTCTCCAAAACTCCTTCATTCATAATTAGTTTGTTGTTGTTTTTACTTTTAAATCATATTTAAAACCTTCAGAATATAAATGCCTGTGAAGGATGCCAACAGACCACACTGGTGATCTGTTTTCAGTATTTGTGATCACTGTTAAATAATTAACATGTATAACAGAACACACTTTTGTAAGTTATCAAGCAAGTTTTTATGCCATAAAATCCTTCATGTCTTATGTTCATGTTTTACTTGAACCTAAGAAATACAAATTTGATCACACCAGAAACAGTCCCCACTTTACATTGGCTCCAGTGTGTTGTCAAGGTTAAAAATGGTTTTCCTCGTGTAATTCTTCTAAAAGCTTAAAAGCTTGGGGTTATTTACACAGCCTTGTATCTCTGATTAGCACCTGCTGTGCCACCTCTTCTAGAGCTCCCATCACTCTGTGCCAGCCAGCAATGGCTTTACTGAAACACGTGGAAGCTGGTGTTCCAATCTAACGTTGGGGATTAAACTGCACAGATCAATCTTTCACAAGGCAACGGAAGATTTTCTTCCTGCTTATTCCTCTTAAACGGGGAGGCGTTGGAGGATAATTTTATAAATCAGAGGCATACTGCAACTTTTAGTGCAATGAAAAGCAGTGGATAACTAAACTTTGGTCACTGAGCATCATACACCATCTCAGCTGTAACAACCCTTTGAAAATAACCTGCATTAATTATATATACACATACCCATGTTTACATATACACAGTATAATATCTGGTCAGTTAAACTTGTGGATTATTGATCTGGCCAGTTTGGTAGTAGAGGGGGTTGTCAATAAGGGTCAGCTGTTTTAATGTCTTAATGATCTGCTTGTACTGAAGGTAAACGTCCCAAACACTGAACAGTGTTTCCACCTGACACAGTAGGTTATAGTCTTGGCCTATTACATTAGCAAAGGCAAATTTGTTTGACAAAGAGAAGTATTGCTGCTTTCTGACATTGCATTAAGTTTTTATTTTCATCAACAATATGTGATGCAGCAGAGGAGAGACGTTAGCTGTCCACCCTTTTCCACAGAACCGAAAGGTACTTGAATGCTACTTGGCCCGGACATGCTGCTTTACCAGTACCGCAGTAGGCTTTTATTTTAGTACCTGCAAGAGAAGTAGTAAAGTATAACTTTGGATTTGTGTTAAATTGGTAGCAACCTAGGTTTTGCAACATTTCCCCCACCTTAAGTGCTTTTTTTTAACTTTACTCTGAGCAGATGACGGATGCTAAAGGTTCAAACTCAAGAAGGCAGTAAATCTGTTATTTTAACAACAAATGAAAAATCTTACTTACTGAAAGGATTCTATCTGGTCTGAATATTTGAATAAATGATGGGGTCTATAATGTCTGTACACTTATATGGCTTGTCAGGGTTGCCATGTGTTGCATGGTTGTGTTTTCCCTCCAGAAATGTTATCATACATGTTAAGCAGTGACAGTTCACCTTTATTTATTCTTCTTCTCTTGTGGTACTTATGTGACTGGTGTACCACAGCTCTGTTGTTCCGCACCATTTTATCTCTCTGTTTTGGAAGCTTACCGACCACCGCTTGTCTAGTGACTGTGTCAGAAATAACGGTCTTTGTACTTTGGGTCAAGGATTGTGTCCAAGTGGTAAACCAGCTCGGGGAACACGCTTCCAAGTCTCTGGTTTACAGCTTCCAGAGGAGTGGCCTTTGCTGTGGGGACCCCACTGTCCATGTTTGCTGCCTTGCTCAACACTCGTTTCAGTGCGACAAGAGATTAAATCGCGACAGTAGCAAAATTGGGAGCTTATCCCCCTCGTTAATTGTTCACATGGAGGGAGAATCTATTCAACGTGCTCCAGCTCTTGCTGTAAATCTCTCAACCAAGAGGTGGCAAGTTGAGAATGACAAAAATGTCGACTGTTTTCCTTCCAAAACGCTTCGCTGGCCTAACACTCCATCATCTATTGCCAGCTGCAGTGCAGCCCAGGCTTTTAGCAGCATACTCTATTACCTTCTGCACATATCACAATCAGCTTTATTTGCAAGGTATGTATACACATACAAGGAATTTAACTCTGGATTGTACAATGCTCAAGAAGTGCTTACTTTTACAGTAATACAATACTAGTCTGTAGTATAGAAAACACATGAACACACTATAAACAATGGTGCAATGAGCAGAGTGCAAAGAATGCAGGAGTAAATATTTCCATTTTTGTTGTTATTTACATTTCAGGGGTGGGAGGTGATGTACAAGTACACATACAAACATACATGTCCACAGTGTGATGAGTGCAGCGAATGGGAATGCTGGAAAAATGAAAATTATATTCAGTGTTCTGTACATGTGGTAGGTGGATTTGGCATACAGTGTATACAATATGACCACATGAACAGTAATAATCAACAGCATTTTGTCAGTCATATGTTCATTCGAGGGAAGATATTTCATGCATTTTCAAAAAACATGCACATTGTCCTTAGGTTTCCAATGAGCGGATGGATATAAAGTCAAATTCACTAGCTCAAGCAGCCATCTTATATGATCCTGCAAACTTGAGCATGCAAAATGCCTTTCTTCATTTCAAAATCGGACACTGTGGAAAATGACTATACTGCTGACAGTGCTTCTCTTAACATCCCATAATCCAGCGCTGCATCACTGTCGTCGTCACATGTTCAAACAAATTCCACATGATTCACCACATCTAAAACGTAACCGAATAGCAACAAAGTGGAAATAAGCCATGGTTGTTAAGATTGGCCTAGTTATACTTATGGGACCAATACAATATGTTAAAATATTACTAATAGACAATTCTGATGATAATGCCAATATATTGTGTATCCCTAGTCAATTTGTGTATCTTTAAACATTTTCAAGGTTGTCCCAATCAAGGCATTTTTAAATTTCCTGTATTGAAATCTCTGAATTAAATGAACACATCTCCTGATCCTGCTGTTGATTTTTTTTTAAAGGGACAGTACATATTAATGAACATACACTACCGTTCAAAAGTTTGGGGTCACCCAAACAATTTTGTGTTTTCCATGAAAAGTCACACTTATTCACCACCATACGTTGTGAAATGAATAGAAAATAGAGTCAAGACATTGACAAGGTTAGAAATAATGATTTGTATTTGAAATAAGATTTTTTTTACATCAAACTTTGCTTTCGTCAAAGAATCCTCCATTTGCAGCAATTACAGCATTGCAGACCTTTGGCATTCTAGCTGTTAATTTGTTGAGGTATTCTGGAGAAATTGCACCCCACGCTTCCAGAAGCAGCTCCCACAAGTTGGATTGGTTGGATGGGCACTTCTTGCGTACCATACGGTCAAGCTGCTCCCACAACAGCTCAATGGGGTTCAGATCTGGTGACTGCGCTGGCCACTCCATTACTGATAGAATACCAGCTGCTTGCTTCTGCTCTAAATAGTTCTTGCACAATTTGGAGGTGTGTTTAGGGTCATTGTCCTGTTGTAGGATGAAATTGGCTCCAATCAAGCGCTGTCCACTGGGTATGGCATGGCGTTGCAAAATGGAGTGATAGCCTTCTTTATTCAGAATCCCTTTTACCCTGTACAAATCTCCCACCTTACCAGCACCAAAGCAACCCCAGACCATCACATTACCTCCACCATGCTTAACAGATGGCGTCAGGCATTCTTCCAGCATCTTTTCATTTGTTCTGCGTCTCACAAGCGTTCTTCTTTGTGATCCAAACACCTCAAACTTGGATTCATCCGTCCACAACACTTTTTTCCAGTCTTCCTCTGTCCAATGTCTGTGTTCTTTTGCCCATCTTAATCTTTTTCTTTTACTGGCCAGTCTCAGATATGGCTTTTTCTTTGCCACTCTGCCGTGAAGCCCAGAATCCCGCAGCCGCCTCTTCACTGTAGATGTTAACACTGGTGTTTTGCAGGTACTTTTTAATGAAGATGCCACTTGGGGACCTGTGAGGCGTCTGTTTCTCAAACTAGAGACTCTAATATACTTATCTTCTTGCTCAGTTGTGCAACGCGGCCTCCCACTTATTTTTCTACTCTGGTTAGAGCCTGTTTGTGCTGTCCTCTGAAGGGAGTAGTACACACCGTTGTAGGAAATCTTCAATGTCTTAGCAATTTCTCGCATGGAATAGCCTTCATTTCTAAGAACAAGAATAGACTGTCGAGTTTCAGATGAAAGTTCTCTTTTTCTGGCCATTTTGAGCGTTTAATTGACCCCACAAATGTGATGCTCCAGAAACTCAATCTGCTCAAAGGAAGGTCAGTTTTGTAGCTTCTGTAACGAGCTAAACTGTTTTCAGATGTGTGAACATGATTGCACAAGGGTTTTCTAATCATCAATTAGCCTTCTGAGCCAATGAGCAAACACATTGGACCATTAGAACACTGAAGTGATAGTTGCTGGTAATGGGCCTCTATACAACTATGTAGATATTAGGGCTGGACGATATAGAAAAAAAGCTTATCGATAAAAAAAAAATGCATATTGATCGATATCGATAATTATTGAAAATATTTAAAACCATATTTTATGTGCAGCTCTGCCTGGACATTTTATGATATTGCTAAATGATTTAATTGTAATAAAGAACATAAACACAGAATTCCAATTAAATCTATATTTAACCAACTTTTTTAACCATAACAGAATTTTTTTAAAGAAAAATAACTTAAGAGACCTGAGTTATGTTATTAAATACTGACAAAGAATAAACTAAAGTGACCAGAAAAGTGACCAAAATAAATATAACAAATAAATAGATAGCCTATTTAGGTGGGAATAGTACACTAGTTACTTCTCAGGTTTCATAATTGAGAGGCTGACGCAGGGCTGAGGTCCGAGGTTGTGGCGTGGGAAGACACAGACTGCAGCTCATTTTGCACTGATTCCCTGCACTCGTTGCACAATTTAGGGAGCGCTGTTAGAGAAAAACTTGCGGCCCGGACCTTTATATCGCGGATCAAGAGTGGCGAGTAATTGTTTGAAGCCAGGTATTTCAACTGCAGACAACAGCAGCATATCCCTCACTATGAAGCATGTTACTGCATGCGTGATGTGCTTACGCCGCTTGGACGCTTTGTCATTTTATCACAAAGAAGGAAGCCCAGTTTAGCTGCTATACCTGCTTTGTTTTGGAAGAAGTTCCATCAGATTCCTCCGAAGATGATGCAGCTGACACAGCTCGCGCTGCTGCTCGAGTGAGCGGCTTACGTGATAATAATAATAATAACTTCAATTTATATAGCGCCTTTCAAAATACCCAAGGTCGCTTTACAAGAGTGGGAGTAGGGGGGGGTAGGGACAGGGTGGGGGTTTAGGGAGGGTAGGCAAGAAACAAGTTGGTTGCGTTACCAGACTTTGTTTTTACCGGTTCCTTGCAAATTTTACAAATCACTGGTTTATTTCTGTCAGACTGGCGAACTAGTAAAACCCCGTTTTGGAACAATTTCCTCCGCCGCTCCTTGCTACAACATATTCACGTGCTGTGTGTTGTGGTTGGAGAGGGCGGCGCTTTGTGACGGCGTGCCTGGGTCCGCGATTACGATTGGTCGAGAGGAAGTAGTGACTGTAGCATCAACTAATATGATAAGCTGAAAGGAAGGAAGGAAAACTGTCTCTATATCGAAGTTTTATCGACGCCACACGTCTATCGATCGATATATATTGTTATTGAATTATCGTCCAGCCCTAGTAGATATTGCACCAAAAACCAGACATTTGCAGCTAGAATAGTCATTTACCACATTAGCAATGTATAGAGTGTATTTCTTTAAAGTTAAGACTAGTTTAAAGTTATCTTCATTGAAAAGTACAGTGCTTTTCCTTCAAAAATAAGGACATTTCAATGTGACCCCAAACTTTTGAACGGTAGTCTACATATCATATGTAAATATGCCAGATTGTAGGCATTGGCTAATTTCCATCTGTAGTCACTGGACAGGTTGATGTTAACATTAAATTTAAAATAAAAGAAACATAAGACACATACATTACAAACGTAAGTTACTCACAACAGCAAACTACACACAAGATACACTTAGGACAAAGACAGACAGCAGCAATTACGCATTAATATACTCAAGAGTAGTTGTAGCATTTTCTTGAACTTTGAACTAGCCCTAAAGTGCGAGATGTATCGCACATGCCCCAAGTGTCGGTCTGAGTTCTTATAAAATATGCTCACAAGTTTGAGTTGACCTTAACCATTCCTTAAGTTAATTCTTGAATGTTGTAAAACTTGAAGCCTCCCTTACAAAAGTTTACTCTTTACTCTCTGTGACTTTGACAGCCACATCCCATATGAGATGTTCCTCAACAGTTTGCACAATTTCTAAAAACTGTTTTGTGTTACCATTGAATGCTTATGATAATTTGCAATTATAGTCTATTTCTTGTGGAGGAATTCTGGCCCACTGTTTGCAGAATTGTTTTGTGCATGTTGGATGCTTTTCAAGCATAAACAGCCTGTTTAATTTCATGCAACGGCCTCTCAGCCTGACTCAAGTCCAACTAGTCTTTGACTTGTTTTTTGATTTTGATTTTCTGAACCATTCACAGGTGCACTAGCTGTTTTGCTTTGGATCGCTGTCCTGCTGCATAACCCAAGTATGCTTGCCCTTAAGGTCACAAACTGATGGACGGAAATTATTTTTGTGGACTTTCTGCTAGAGAGTAGAAATCATGTTTACATGAAGTCATTTCTACATAATCATGAGTGGAAACCATGTTTCCATTAATTCCGACAAGTTATTCAGGTCCTGAAGTTGTACTGGACCATCACACTCTGACCACAACATTTGACTGCGGGTATGATGTTGTTTTTCTGAACTGCCGTTAATTTTACTTCAAATGTGACAGGGAGCACACTTTCCAAAAGGTTTCATTTTTTTCTCATTTGTCCACCAAATATTTTCCCCAAAGTCTTGGATCATCAAGAGTTTTTTTGGCAAATGTGAGACAGGCGTTTGGTCGTTGCATTTTATGCTGTGTTCTGATTTTGAACATGTAGGCTAAACTTGCCATTGACTTAAGAACAACTGAGGCCTAGCTTATGATTGCACTGCTCTAAAAGCAGGAGCCTCTTTATGTATTCTTCCATCAACATCCCTGTTGGCATCTGGTTACAATACATCATAAACCTGTATGTATTGTCAGGTGTTTGTGTGTTGTTGCAGAAACATTGATGGTATTATTGATTTTCCCATTGTTTCTTGAAAACAAAATAATTTTCATAAAATACCATTATTTTTTAGTTTCTCTAGTGTCCAGTTCACGAATGTGAGCTCATTAGCTTTAAAGACAGAATCTAGGACTATTTGTCGGAAACAGAAACAATCAACTGCCTCCTAAAAACAAATTGATTCATCCTCATTACAACCAGTCAGCACCATTGAGCGTCCATTAAAACCAGTCAGCCCTATTGATGGCCTATTAAAGTTTCCTAGGTTGCCCATTTTGCTGTATGTGATTTCTCTTCACAGGCATAGACTTTCAGTGATCTATGGTTATCTGAGTTGTAACCTCTTTGGCCTGTTAGAGACTTAAATCAACGAGGTCTCTTCCTTCGACTTTACTATCTGGAACCTCTGTGGGTAAAGAAGACATTGAAAGTTCAGGGACTAATTATATAATTCGGTTCACCGGTTCTGAGCCTGCACGTGTACATGAAAAGACGGAGATTAAGGTCCTGCGCATCACTGCGCTGACGTCACATACTTGCATCCATTGTTATAGACTCGGACATAGTGGAGTAAAAAATGAATGCTGTCAAAGAGGTGCTGATTTCTACGTTGGTGTTGTGAATAACTGTTAACACCATGTGTCTAATGAATATTAAAACTGGACAAAGTCACTAACCTACAGCATCTCTGGTCGTTTATTTCCAACTGTTACCTCCAGGCGAAGCATTTCCTGTTTTCACCTCTGTATCGATACACTTCAAAGTAAAAGCGTAAATGGAACGTTGTGAACATTACAGTTGTTTCAGAGGCCTTTTATTTGTCTGTTTTTACAAGCCCAGCTGCTCCAATAAGATGAGATGCAAAGGAGAAAATGCGCTTGGATGTCAGCTGTTTTACACAGGCACATTGCTGTTCAACATCGCTTTTATTTTGAAGGATTCTGACTGGCTGACGTGGGTTTTAGCTTTGCGGTACACTGCCCCCTATGCGTCTGGCATGTTTAAAACAAAAGTCAATGTTGAATTTTACGTGGGGTTGTGTGGATGAAAAGCGTTCTAAAAACGATCCTGTGTGTACGCCATTATTTTTTAAAAACTATGGGGAGGAGATGCTCATTTTTTTTTTTTTGTAAATACCCTGCTGCGCGTGTACAAATAGTGTCTCTGTGCACTGCTGCTGGAGGAAGTGCGACAATTTAGGCAGATGTGATCAGGTCAGTTTATATAGATTTTGATGCAAATCTTTATGTTTGAATAATTAATTTTTAGTAATGAATATCTAGATTTATTGGAAAATCCACTGAGATGATTTGCTAATTTCTTTAATAATAATAAATAAAAAATCTTTTATTAATGTTTCTTTTCAGCCGTCACTTTGGTTTTAAAACCATTTTTTATACATTCTGTTTGATGACTAATTGTTGGTAAAGAAAATTAAGCATGTGGATATGTGTTGTTGTTATTCATTTATAATATAAGCCAAAGAGCTTTTGATTGTTCTTCCTTGCAAGGTAAATTAAATTAAAAAAACTAAAGATTGGTGTGTATAATTTAGCTACAAATAACAAAGAAAATCTTATAGTTTGAGGCACATGTATCCAACTTTTAATAACTTAAAACTTGTCTGCACTCTTTTATTAACCAGAAAATGAATGCTGAACCTGTCTCTGATTAGAAATTCTATTTCACTTGCCAGTGTCAGTTGTTAAATGAAAAGTGTGTTTAAAAGACTCAACCTGGCTGCCTTGCCTGCACCTTATTTTCATTTAAACATTTGGATAACTTCTGTGCCCACAGGCTCATTGCAAAGTACCTCACAGCTCAGTTAACACAGAACATCAAAGTCAGTTGGTTTCTCTTTATTTTGCCAATTCAAGCACCTAGCTTATACGTGTGGATGGGGTAAAATTCCCTGGAAAAAGGTCAAACATCTGCATGTTTTGATGACACAAGTTCAACATATCACTTTTCTGATTATACCTGAATTAAATTATCTTAAACAAAAACATGTTTGGATGTCAAATTCACAATTTTAATTCCTTTCATAATAAAGATTGCTTGTATAATTTTGTAATGTAAGGTTAATTTGTCAACAAAAAGTTAAGTTAATAAGACCGTAATACAAACAAGGATAAAAAGCGTTACATACTTTTTGACTCCTACCACACTCCTTTTTAATTTGTATCTGGCAGGAAGTGGAAACTGATTATTGTCCATTCAATAACTGTATCATGGACTGGAGCTCTCTTCAACTCAGTGGTTACGCTCTGGTTCCACTCATCCTCGCTTCTTTGATCTTTGGCAGCTTTCCCCAAAGCTGTTGAGTGAGTGGGTGGGTGGGAGGAATCATTGGCTTGGCCCATCAAAAAAAGGTGTGGTCTTTAAGTAGAAAGGGTGCAGGATGAGTGCATCAATGTACCGCGCGAATGTCTGTGTAAATGAAATAATGTAATTTGAGAAAAAAAAACTGTATAATGACACCAGTATAAAAACTCAGTTTTTTACCAGCCAACATTCACATTTTGATTTTTAATAGTATTTTTATTTATCTTTGGAAAAGAAAGTGATTTATTAAACTTGGCCTTTTAAAGCTAGGGTCTGCGATTTTTCCAGAAGTTTCCCCAAGTCCCTTTTTGAATAACTGCGCATATGCAAGATTGGCTTACCTCGCTCTTCCACTCAACAGGGGGATCGCATCTTAAAAATCTCCCAAATCCACTCTGGTCTTATTACTTTCTACTGAGGCCTCCCTCTTCTTCTCATAAACGTGAACCCGGTTCACTTCACGCGACTCGCAGCCATGTTCAAAGTCTACGGTGAGAGCAGTGGCGCTACAATGAACAGCTGACACTGAAGCTAACCGGATAATAAACACTAGAAGTGCGCATGTGCAGCCGGCAAGCGGAAACTATGAAGGAACGAGCACAGAGACTGCCGTTACATGAGCACGTCACAATGATTGGTATGGGGGACAACCAGTAGATAAGGTGATACCCCTGAAACTGGAGGGACTGATGGGAATGAAAGCAGGAACAAAACTGTCAAATCCATGCCCTTCGGACTGAGGGGCATGGATTTGTTTGTTTTTACAGGCCTGCAGCTCCCACAGAAGAGGGTTTTTTTAACCTCCTTTTTTGTGAATAAATAATGTATTTACTACTTTCAGGATGGAAGGACCATTTTACTCCGTATTACAAAAAGTGTTTCTGAACAGGATTACCATCTATAGCTTTAAGATTTACCCACAAAACCCCTAAGAACGCCTTTAAAACACACACTCAGATTGAATTAGATGCTGTTTTTCATTCTTTTTGAGCACATGTAGAAGCCTGGTCTCTGTAAAGATAAAACCCTGACTATTTAACCTTTGCCAACCTTTGTTGGCTTTTAAATTCTTTTGAAACCTTTATATATCTTGACAGACTCATAAGCAAAGTTCTCACCAGCACGTCCAAGCGAATCAAAGTTCTCAAAATTACTCTGAAATTAGACGATGTTGCGTGGTAAGCTAGCAGTATGACATGAATGTTTAAGAGCAACTTAGAAAGGTCAGTAAAGCTCTTGAAGTGCATCAGCGCAGTTGTAAACCTCCTGGACAACCTAAGCTAACTCTAGCTGTTATAAGCTTGACAAATAGCCCAATGGTGAGGTTCTGTCAGGGCTCCCCCTTTAACCTGTACTATGCAACGCTCCACTGTTTGAATGCATGCTGAAGCAACCAAACAACACATGACCCCCAACCCCGGGTGGGCAGAGTTCCCCACTGCGCTGATAAAAAAAATCCTGGTGAAGACTCTGATAATCTGTACTATAGTCTCTCCAAAGGCCTCAGACAGATTTTTTTTCTATCTCACCTTTGTGTTCATTCCCCCTTCAATAGTTAGAAACACATCTGACTAAATGTCTTAAACAGGGGAAACCACCTTCAAAATGCTTAGTAACTATTTTGTTATGATGTAGTCTTAAGGAGATACAGCTTTGTGTCATTTTAGCCATTCAGTGAGAATATATGTTGGGGGGGGGGGGGGCTAAATAATTTCTCACCAAGGGTAAAAAAGGTATTTTCTCTTATGATGTTTGCCATAAAATGATTTAAAGAAAGGTAAAATAAACACAGTTGTATAATTGATTGGGATATGGTACATAAAAAAACAAGCCACGGAATTTGCATCTGATGTTGGTTTGTAGGACGTCTTGTTTCCCCCAGAATGCTCATAACCTGAAGCAGTGATGTGCTCAGTTTGCTCAACCACATTACACATATCCTGACGTAGCCACATGCAGCATCTTCCATATGCTTTTAGGACTTTAAAGAGCCTAAAAGCATCTATGACGTAAAGGGCATCAGAAATAGGTGTTAAATGCATCCATTCCCTGTTGCCGCAAAGTAAACCCCACTCACCAGCAGTGAGGAGACAGAGACAGTAAGGCTGTTGTATGATTCAGAACAAATATGGCTAAGACTGCATAGCAATTTTTCTTTTTTACGTATGTGGTAACCTTGTATTACACATCCTTAGAGCCTGATTATGATGCTGCAACGAGGCATGCCCAGACTCCTGACCTCAATGTTCTTCCATGCAGGTTGTGGCACATGTGGAGGGGGCTTCCCATAACTTTATGTGAGTGGAAAAAAAAAATTTAAGAGCGTTTTCTAGCTACAGAGGGATCACACTTCCCAGCCTCCCTGGGAAAGTTTACTTTAGGGTGTTGGAAAGGATTCTCAAACCAAACGTTGAACTTCATATTCAGCAGGAACAGTGTGGCTGTTGTACTGGATATAAATAGAAGTTCAAATCTGTACTACTGAGGGGCTGTAAGAATTTAGTTGTCCAGTCTGCATGTCTTTTATGGATCTGGAGAAGGCTTACTACC
Organism: Fundulus diaphanus; assembly: GCA_037039145.1. Taxonomy (NCBI): domain Eukaryota; kingdom Metazoa; phylum Chordata; class Actinopteri; order Cyprinodontiformes; family Fundulidae; genus Fundulus; species Fundulus diaphanus. Next base: position 25,425,741 of record CM073132.1, on the reverse strand, counting down.
AATCTTCGAGGTATTTTAGAGGGTTGAGACTTGCAGGGGTATGGAGTTGCAGAGACTCCTTAATGGTCACGTTGTCCTGTTATCAACAAAGCAAGAGCTGTGTCCACATTCACGGCACAAAGTCGAGCTTGTCCCCAGTGCGGGTTGATCTCAGCCAGGGCTGCCCCCTGTCACAGATCTTGTTTATGATGTTCATGGACACAATTTGAAGGTGTGATTGCGTCTCCTCTTTGGTTTTTGCACCGTGTGTTTCTTTTGCCGTCCTCAAGCCATCAGTTTGCAGCCAAGTGTGAATCAGACAGAGCTAGAGTCAGTTCCTGTAAGTCACTGGTCTATCTATGTTCCAGCCCTCACCTTTGATCATAGACTGTGTATGATGACAGAAAGAGCACAACGCCGGATACAAGTGGACATCAACCTTTTTTGGCTTTGTCTTTTAACTTAAAAAAGATAAAGGAATTACAGTGTTTTTCCCCCTTGGTTGGGGAAAATCTATCAGTAAAACTAGCTGCACACCATGGAAGGTCTCTCCAGTAAAATCAGAAAACATTGAGTTGATTTCAGCCCAAGAATGTGTTTTAAAAGCTGTTTACCAAGTGTGCAGCTATTCAAAAAGGTGTAAGCATGACCTCATAGCATTAGACAAGAGGAATGCTGTGAGAAGGGGTAGCAACAGGGAGGCTAAATATAACCAGATGCTTGGTTTGAGATCAGCTACATAGTTTGTTTGTTTTTTTTTTATCCTCAGGTAATATTTAATTATTTCTGACTTAATAGTCCGCAGGAGAACATTAATGAATAACCCAAGCTCTCTGTGATCTGGTTGTTAGATAAATGTTTCAGGGGTCAAAATAAACTCGATTTACCCTCTTTGGTTTGTTGGATTCCTCTCAGTGTCACTTTTTCGCCGAAACAGAGACCGAACAAATTCATAAATGCATCCATCACATAATTTACTCATATTCCATCCACAGTCTCTTTCTCGTTGCTCCCTCAGCTGACCCAAATGTGAATGCACGCCATCCCTTGTGCTGGTTTTAATGAAAAACTTCTTCCTGCTTTTATTATAATTTTTTTTTATTTTTTTTACAGACGCATCCGAGGCAGAGGAAGAGGCAGAGCAGGAGAAACAGCAGCCAGCAGAAAAGGCAAAGACAAAACCAGAGAAGAGGAAGAGGGTGACGGAGAAAAGCCCTAAAGCCAAGAAAAAGAAAACTAATGATCAGGTTATGCCCTTTCTCTGTAAATCCTACCCATGCTATTTTCTTACCATATAAGCAAAATTATAAACTAAAATTAGGAATTAAATAGAAAAAAACAACAGTCAAATATTTGTGTGGACCTTGACCAAGATGTTTAATGACCTTTTTGAGATAACCAGCATCAGGCTGCTACTTTACGAGGCTGGTTCACAAAAAAATAATTGCAGACATGTGCACTGCAGGGGCCCATGTCAGCATGGCTGCTTTTGATTTGGCTTTTAATTGACACATTTTCTTATTAAAAATAAGTACACTGCAGAGTGCACGCTGAATCAGATCTGCTCCGGTTAACGCTGGCAGTGCCGACAAGAAATGCAGAGTGTTCGTGCGAGTTTGTGTTAATAAATTGCTAATTTTTATCAAAACTATACACCAACATGTTATTGAGATATTAATTTAGTTTTTTTTTCCCCTCAGTGATTATTTGTTTTGTATTTGTTTCAATCCAAAAATAATTGGGGAGCAAACGAGCTGATCATAAGGACATCATCAGTTTCACAAGGTTTGCTCTTGTTAGTCAAACAGAAAATCCACATTCATGGTCTGATCTGTGGTGAGCCCTCTTTTAGCTTTTACACTTCCATGGTTTCTTCAAGTTTTTTTCACATTACAACCACAAACTTCAATATATTGCACTACAATTTTACATAATAGACCAAGACAAAGAAGCACATGATTGCAAATTTGAAACCAAAACATTTTTTATCTAAAAATATAAAAATTTTGACATGCTTTTTAAAAGTAATCCAATCCCCCTTTTTTACACTGACACCGATAAATAAAATACAGTGATATTAATTTATATCTGAAGTCACCAAATTAGTAGTTAGTGTCCACTGGTGTGTTTTTAAATGTCTGTGTAAAGAAAGCGTCATCAAAACCAGGGAACACCGAACAGAGCCAAATGTTCTGTGTGGTAGCAAAATGTGCATCATCCTATACACGCCATGCCCTTGGTGAAACATGGTGGTGGCAGCATTATACTGCGATGGCTGCTTTTCTTCATCATGAACCAGGAAACGGGTCAGAGTGTATGGACAAAAGGCTTCAAAGACTTGAGATTGAGGAGCAGGACAACGATCCTTAACATACAACCAGAGATACATTGGAAGGGTTTAAAATTCAATTCAACTTTATTTATATAGCGTTAATTCACAACACATGTCATCCGAAGGCAAATTGAAACAGATCATACAGATCATATAAATCACACAAATCAAAGTGTATTATAGGTTAGAATGGCCCAGTCAAAGTCCTGGCCTAAATCCAATTAAAAACCTGTGGCACGACTTGAAAACTGATGTTCATAGACGCTCTCCATTCAGTCTGTGTCTGAGGTATTTTGCAAAAGATAATTTATGCACATGGAAAGGATTTCCCTCTTTCGCTGTGCACTGCAGGTCGAACCTTGTCCTAAAACAATTACAGCTATAATTGCAGAGAAGGGAGATTCAACAAAGGATTGGCTAAACGAGGCTTACTACAAATGCACACCACCGTTTCCAGATTATTTACAAAGATTTAGAAAACCCTTCTCTCGCCACCCGATAACTACGCACTACTTTGTGTTGCTCTGTCCTATAAAATCGCCCCAAAAACATTGAAGATCTGGTGGCAACTTGAGAAAATGCATAAACATTTTCAGCATCAGTATAAAAAGTTTTGCAAAACTTTCTAGCTGCTGAATGGATCAATATAGAGGCAACCCTTTCTGTTAACGGTGAACAAGTCACTGTTTTTAAAGCACGCTTATGAAGTCATAGCGCACGTACAAAGTTTTTTATAGCTTCAGACGTGAAATTACCAAGTTCAATAACATCATCTCTCAAGTATTTAGCCTAACAGAAATGTTCTTTGTGTCTTGGTCTTACAGAAAGAGTGTGTAATTCCTCAAAAGAAAGAGACTGAAGAGCAGCAGTCAGCTAAACCGCAAAGGAAGAGAAAAGTAAGTCTGGCGCCTCCTGCTGTTGGGACCGCTGATTACACTGACCGCCGCTCTGCGGGAGTGACAGGCTGCGTTTGGGAATATTAGCTGATTATGTTTCGTTTTCAGAGAAAGAAGAAAACCATCACAGACGTGTTGGCCACCTCGGAGCCGAAGCCGGGCACTGCGACTGACCTGCAGGGTGCGGTCGCTCAGTACTTCTCAGACAAACGCTCGGTGATCGAGCTGGAGGAGCTCAAATTGCCCAGTGAGTTTCAGCTATTTCCCTTTGAACTTTCATCTTCAGTCAATATCTGGTGACCCGCTGAGTCCCTGAGGTCACCACGTGTCTTTCCACAGACTCCTGCTTCCTATCCAGTAATGACTTGACACACACACTCTCCTCTTATCTGAAACAAGGTGAGCCATGTTCTGACCTTTGAGGAACTATCTCTTTTTTTTGTCAGATGTTTACAGCCAGACTCGTGTGTTTGACTTCAATTGCTTCTTTGTTTTCTTCTTCTCAGTGTGTCCCAAGTGGGCAAAGATCCAAAAGCAGCATAAGGAAAAGAGTTCAGTGGTTATACTCATTGTCTGCAGCTCTGCGCTTCGAACCATTGACCTCATCAAGTCAGTAAACATGCCGTGATGCTGGATTCTCAGAAATCACTTCTACACTGTCCTACAAAAGTGTTCATACTCCTTGAATTTATTCCCCCGCTGTGTTATAAGCATCAGCTTAAATGTATTTTTTGGGATATTTTATGTAATAGAGCAACACGAAGCTGCCTTTATTGTAAAGTGGAAGGGAATTGAAGAAAACAGGATTTTTAAGTAAGTGGCACACTTTTGTATTCATCCAACATGAGTGTAAAGTTTACACTGTTTGCTACGGGTCTTTTTGGGGTAAGTTTTTTCCCACCTCTGGACATCACTGAATCTTATGCCCAGTCTTCAAGCTGACTTAAATTGGGAGCAGGCCACTTGGAAGCAACAGTTTTCAAATCTTGACCCAGATTCTCTATAAAATTTAGGTCTGAACTTTAACTGGGCCATTCTGACACAAATATGTTTTGATCTAAACCATTTCCTTGAAGCTTTGGCTGTACGTTCAGGATTATTGTCACATCCTCCCCAGTCTCAAATCCTAAAAGCTTTTCTTCCAGGTTTGCCTTGTATTCAGCTCTGTCCAACTGTCCATCAACATTTGCCAGGTTTTTTTTGAGGGGGGGAGGAGGAGGATTTTTATGGCACTAGTGACGCTTTTATTGAAAATAGGCAAACAGGAAATAGGGGCTGAGAAGAGGACCACAAGCATCAAAGGACCACAAGCTGAAATTGAACCTAGGTGAGCCGCATCGAGGACAAAGGCCTCTGTAGATGGGCTGCACATGCTACCCGTGCGCCACCGACACGCCCGTTTACCAGGTTCCTTGTCCCTGCTGGTATCCCCACAGCATGAAGTTGCCATCACCATGTGTCACTACGGGGATTGTATTTTCAGGTTGATGTTCACTGTTGGTCTTCCTCCACACAATTCTCTTTGCATATTAGCTAAAATGTTCAGCAGTAGTCCCCGTCTGACCAAAGCACATTCTTCCAGATGTTTGCCTGGTGCCCTACATGACTGGTAGCGAGCTCAACATGGAAACCTCTTGCTTTGTTAGGACAATAGATCAGTGTTTCCCAACCCTGGTCTTCAAGGCACACTGCCCTGCATGTTTTAGATGTTTCACCTCATTCAGATGATTGCTGTTCAGTGAAACCTGTTAATCAGGGGGACATCTGAAACATGCAGGGCAGTGTGCCATGAGGACCACGGTTGGGGAAACAGTGCAGTAGATTTCTTTTTCTCACCACACTATAAAGGCTGGATTTGATTTTAAAAAAAAACACATTTTATAGCTGTCAGCAGATTTTTACACCTGAACTATGTATCTCTGCAACTCCACCAGTGAAAATGGGCTTCTTTGCTTTTTCTCGTATTGATGGTCTGCTTGTCCAGCCTGTCAGTTTAGGTGGACAACCACGCTTAGTAGGTTTGCTGTGGTGTCATACTCTTTATGTTTTAGATGATGGATTGATCAGTAACCTTTGAGATGTTCAAAGGTCAACATATTGTTTTATAACCTAATGCTGCAGTAAATCTTTCCACAACTTTCTCCCTGACATGTCTACTGGGTTCCTTGGTGTTCATGGTGATATTTGTTCACTAATGTTCTCTAAGAAACTTCTGAGGCCTTTTTTACTATTGAAGCGAGTTCTGGAGACAGGTGGTAGCCTTGTATTTTGTTTAGGTTAGGGCTGGGCAATATATCGAGATTTTAAAAATATCTAAAAAAAAAAAAAAATTAAAAGACATATAAGCTATATATATCTATATCGAGATGGCCTATGTTGCGTTATAAATATAGTTTTATGTATTCCAGCAGGTTATTTTACAGCTGTTTCTCATCTACAGCTGTTTTGTTAAAAAAAGTGCCTGTGAGACATTTGGGATAAAGCTTTAATTCAGAGATGCCTTTTTATAATTACTTTAAGAAAATAAAAATCTGTTGAGATAAATATTGTATTTCAGTGTAAAAAACAATGAGGTACTATTTTTGGTCCGTGTCGCCCAGCCCTAATTTAGGGGTCTCACAGTTAAAGCAGCTGAATACATTTACATATCACACCTCACAAATTTTCATTTGTAAAACATATAAAACTCATATTGTTTTACTTCCACTTCACAATTATGCACTTCCCTGTGTTGGTCTATCTCATACAATCCCCTTAATATACTCTGCAGTTTGTGGTTGTAAAGTGATCAAAAGGTTAAAGGGGCAAAACACGTCATGTCTGAATCCTTATCACCTATTGTTTCAATTGCAGGCAGCTGACTGCTTTCAAGGGGGAAGGCAGAGCCGTGAAACTTTTTGCAAAGCACATCAAGGTAGCGCCTCTGTCATCAAAATGTCTTGGAGATGCAGAATGTGAGTCATGATGGGAACATTTGGCTTTGTGTTTTCTGTCCATAGGTAGAGGAGCAGGTGAAGCTGCTGCAGAAAGCCGTCACACACATCGGAGTGGGTACACCGGGCAGGATCAATGCTCTCATTGAGAAAGGTGCGCGTCGACATGAGGGTTTGTCCTCAAAGATCCGGAAGGTTTTTCAGTCTCATATTTTTTTGTTTTGCAGAGGGTTTGAACCTGCAGGCTTTGAGGTACGTGGTTGTTGACTGGAACTGGAGGGACCAGAAGCTCAGGCGGATGGTGGACATTCCTGAGGTGAGCTACTGCCCCCTGCTGGGCTTAAATGAAAAGCAACACGTTTTAACAGAGTTGATGTTTGAATTTAGGTCAGTGTTGGCTCAAAAATGTGTTCCGGGTTTGACAAATAAAGCTTCTGAGTCGGGAACCTTTTCTTCATCTTATACGATCAAAAACTGATCTTTGTTGTTTGTCTTGTTGCTCTGAGAGAGAAGGGTGTCTTCTAACACATTAGCAGCAGCATTTCCCAGCATTATTACCTAGATTTAAGATGCACACAGGGCCGGATTATCCATAAGGGCCAGTGGGCCAGTGCCCAGGGGCACCAACCATGGGGGGGCACCACATGACACATGCTTTAAAAATATATTTTTCATAAATTGTTATATTATTTACTTGAAATTGTTGAAAGACCAAGCATTATTCGTTTTGTGAACACTGATGTCACAATAATAATAAATGATAAATAAATCAAGATTAGGCTACATGATCTATCACTCCCCCTCCCCAATCTGTCATAGTTGAGCTGGTCCACAAGTACGTGCAAATGTATCGTCTTTTTTAACGCTACAGAAAATTAATCCAAAATGAACAGACATCAAAAGCTGTGCTTTTTGATTTCAACATTTTAAAATTAGATATTTGAATATTGCTCACTGCTCATATGCCTACATGTAGTTGTGTAAGTTAGTAAATAGTAAATTACATTACAGAAATCCCCTTGATTATGTCTGATGTTTTTGACCGGAGGACAGCACGGGTAAGGGGGTTGGGGGGGGGCTTTGAGGTATAGTGCCCAGGGGCACCACATTGTCGTAATACGGGCCTGGCTGCACACCCCCTTGGCAACTCCTCGGACAACACATTTACTCAGTGTTCCAAATTATCATTCAAATTAGATTGAAGTGTCATAAAGACTTAAGATTTTTTTTCTCAATTAAACTCATGGATGGAATTATGTCTCAGGGCTCTGTGGGCTCTGAAATTAATCTCAGACACCTGTCATAATTAGTTAACAATTAAAGGGAAACTTGTAAAGAAGGACGTTCCACATTATTAAGCAGGCCACAGGTTTCAAGCAAAATGGACAGAAAATAGATCTCCCTGCTGCTGAAAAGCGCCTAATAGTGTTGTGCCTTGGACACAGTATGAAAACATTTGATATTTCATGAAAACTGAAGCGTGATGTGAAGAGGTTTGTGGCTGATTCAGAGCACAGACGGGTTTGTGCAGGTAAAGGCAAATGAGAATGCACTCTGCCAGACAAATTCGTGGGATTAAGAGAGCAGCTGCTGAAATGCCATTACAGAGCAGCAACCAGGTATCTGAAGCTGCAGGTGCCTCTGGAGTCCCATGTTCCCCAATCAGAACAGACTCCGCCGACGTCTTAGCGGCCAGGAGACGATCTGCGCTCCCGACTCCGCGGGACTTTTTAGTGCAGCCATCATCAGAAATTGGGCCCGTTTACAAAACGCAGAAATATTTACCAAGGCAGGTAAAAATGATGTTTCGACTCTGAGCGCTCTCTCTTCTGGCGGGAGTGTGAGTTTACCTGCGTGCGAACGCAGGTGACTCTGAGCTGAAAGGTAAGGAGCGACAACTAGCTCAGGAGAAACATTAAAAGCGTCTGCACACCTGGCTGTACCGTGCACCGCGCTGACTCTCCGTGGACATTTTAAACTTCATAGTTGAGCAAACTTATCGGCTACATTTCCCACAGCAGCACCCACCGCACACCTTTCAGTCTGTGGTGGATAGAGGCTGACTCTGCAGACGCTTGCGAGTTGCATCTACCTTGGAGACTGTTTCCCGCCGAGCAGTTTGTAGTGTGACGTCATGTACGCGCTCGTAAATTGGAGCTCTGCACGCAACTGTCCGTGGACTCATGTCCGCTTTATTATGTGAGACAGAAATAGCTCCGGATGCGATCTGGCGCTATTCAGAAAGGGTTATTTGAATAGAATTAACCGTGAACAGATGTATAATAATTTACTACATGCCCTGACACCCAAGTATGTGAGGGTCTTTATATGAATGCACTTCTAGTTTCAACATTACAGTCAGGCAGTCTTGTAAACAGCTCAAGGGTCCGATCAGGTAGTGACACAGTGTACCGTAATGCTCCGAATATCCATTGAGCGGAGCGGCTTCATTACTAACCAAAGCCGTACTTACACATTTTAACAGATTTTTAAACGATTATATGTTGATGTTTATAAGAGGGCCAGGAAATCTTCTACCTGTTCCTTTTCAAACAATTGGCATTTGGCTTCACTATTTGTCTTATTTTCTTTTTTGTTTTAACTTTTTGTCTGTTCGAAATAAATAAATAAATAAATAGCAAAAATATAAAAAGAAAATAATTGTAAGAAAACTTTTATTTTAGAAAACTTGAAAAGTATGTTTAGATTGTTGTCCAGATTAGTTATTGAACCCTTTTGCATCATGTTTGTCCCTTTAGATCAAACTGGACTTCATGAAGCTGCTGGACAATGGAGTCCTGGCTGCTTGTAAAGAAGACAAGGTCAAAATAGGACTATTTTAAATGAACAGAGGGGCCTCATCCTGTTTGCATCCTTCTGTGTTGATGTCAGTTGTCCATTGTTCCTTTATATTGTTTTTAGTTAGATCAGAGTTCCTTCACGGTCCTGAAAAGTCTAGAAAAGTGTATCATTTTCTGTAATTTTCCAGATCTGTCTTAGTAGGGAAAAGAGAAAAAAAATGGAAATGTTGAGTTTCTAGGTTTTATTCCTTATTGAGGTTTCTAAAAAAAAAAAAAAAACTTTTACATTTAAATTCCATATCACACGTCAAGGTTTATAGTTGTGTAACATCAGTTTTTTTGCTGTTTTTGAGTGAGGGACAGAACCCATGTTTATTCAAAACCTAAAAGAGGCGTTCAGGGGGGTCTGGTGTTTAATGCTAAATGCAGCATCTAAACTGGTGTTCTTTGTTGTTGCAAAAGGAAGAAAGGATATCTCAAAATCTGTACTTGATCTCAAACTACCAGAAGACGACTTCAGAGTGACGTTGTTCCATGAAAACCCACCTGCTGTAAAAGCATTTTAAAGACGATTTCCTTGTACTTTGACTAGAATGTTATTTAATCTGCTTAAAAGTGCAGAAAGTATGGAAAAGTATGACATTTTGAATTGGAATTGGTGTAGTGACCGTTATATTGTGTAAACTGCGTACCGATGTGTCATGCATGGAATAAAGTGGCTCAGTATAAAACCTCCATATTGTCTGTCCTTACAGGAAGTCCTCCTTTACAGTGTGAGATCATTGGTTTACTCACCCAACAGGAAATCAAACTTATCGTTGTAACCTTAGAATAAAGCACTGCTGTTTTTTCATCTCTCTTTCTACAAAGAGCTGAAATCTTCTTGTTTGGTCACAGTAAGACAAAACAGAAACGTGTTTCAGGAAAGGAGCGCTTTAGAGGAAGAGAAGGCGCAATAAGAAAAATGAAGGTAACTGAAAACAGAAAGAGGTAGTTAGGGAAGAGATTGTGGTTAATAAGTAACAGGTTGCAACAGTCTCCCCACCCTGCTGGGAGAGCTGTGGTATGATTGCATACAGGCGGATATCACTGACATAAAGAAAAAAAAAAGGGGTTAAAGAAGACAAAAGCGTCGACTCCTCGCTTGCTGTTTTGAATCTCCGGCCGTCCGCCACGTTTATTCCTCCCTCAGTCGACGGTCCCACCCATGGGGAGAGCCAAGGAGAAGTCTGGGCCCTTGGCTCGGAGGCCGGACAACTCGGCTTTCAAGCAGCAGCGGCTGCCCGCCTGGTCTCCAATGCTAACCGCTAATACCGTGCTGCCTTTCTTCTACCTCCTGGCTGTGATATGCATGCTGCTTGGAGTGTGGCTGCTCCTCACCGTGCAGAGCACAGAGGAAAAAAGGGTGAGCCCAACTCTGCTCTCATGTTCTCACTTTTTTTCTTTTATCTTTTTCTTTCTAGTCCAATGTAAACTGGTTTTGGAGGGTGGGCATTATAAGCTTATTGCTTCTGCCAATACAACCTTTTGGGACAGTTTTAATTTATGTTACATGGACATATACTGTCATTTATTAAATACTTGTGTATCTGAAATAAATATCATATTAATGTGTAGAGGTCAAATTCACACCACTCTCTGTAAGGTGAAGAGAGACGAGCACGCAGAAGCTCTAATGTCCCTGTGTGCAATAAAACACGAAGGGACAAAGATAGGCAAGACCCAAGGTTAACGTTTGGAAAAGATCCATCAGGAGCTGTTGAATCCTAACTTATTTCTGCGTTTTTGAATCCTTCCAGCTGAACTACACCAAGCATGGAGACTGCAATCTATGTTTTGAACTGCGGCAAAACATGAGCAACGCAGGGCAGACCTGCAGCTGCAAGGTGGAGTTTTCCGTCGACAGGACCTTTAAGGTAACAACCTTGCATGTTTGTTTGGAAATGCTGTGACAACATCAGGACTTGAGGCCCTTCCGTGACCAAATTTTCAAATTCATCGTCCAAGATGCGTCAAATGTATAAATTTAATCTATTGTGTGCAGCTCAGATTGAGTCTCATTGCTTGGTGTTTTGTTTCTTTCCCCAGGGAGATGTCTTCTTTTACTATGGTCTTAAAAACTTCCACCAAAACCTGCGCAGGTATATGGACTCCAGAGATGATGAGCAGACGGTGGGCAGGAAGAAAAAACTAAAGGTATCTCTATATTTGACCTCTTCCCAAGTTGGATGTAGTATCCTTGCATGGGTGTTTAGATGGTAAGGCTTGTATTCAGCCCGCTGTGTCAACACTTTGTAGAACCATCCTCTGCTTTAATTACAGCTGTAGCTCCGCTGTATGTCTCTATTAGCTTTAGTCATCTAAAAGCTGAATCTTTTGCTAATTCCTTATTCTTTTTATTCAGAATAAAGTGGCAACTTTTCCAAAGTAGCTCATTCTCAGTCAGACTGGATAGTAAGCATGTATAAACAGTTTTCAAGTCTTGCCATAGACTTAATATGATTTTAGGTCTGTACTTTGACTAGGCCATTTAAACATGACTATGCTTTGATCTAACCCTTTCCTTCTTGTGTGGTTCAGTCTATCTTAAACTCGGTGTGGTTTGCTTTTACCTGCTGAAGAAATGCCTCGCCACAGCATGTTGCTGCCGCCGCCATGTTTCACATTGGTGATGGTGGGCTCAGAATGACGCGCAGGGTTCATTTTCTGCTGCTCTTTTTTGCACGCAGACCGAAGAGTTACATTTTGGTCTCATCTGACCAGGACACCTTCTTCTACATGTTTACTGTTTTCCCCTGGCTCTTGACAAACTTTAAAATTGGATCTCGTTTTGCTTTTTTATGTCACTTTTCAATGAAGGTATGATGAGTGGACTCTAGAACTAATAGCTGTTCGTTTAACAGGTACGAACCTCTGCAGCTGCTCCAGAAATGCCATGATTGCCTTTTCTGCTTCTCTGATGCCCTCTTGGCTCAGCTTGCCAGTTTAGGCGGAAGGCCATTGTGCCAGATTGACCCTTGTCATTATCAAGTGATGGTCTAACAGTGGGTCTAAGGCAGTGGTTCTAGAATGTTTTCTAATGCTCCGCCGTTGAAAAATGAAACCGTCCATCTAACAGAGTGGGTAAAAATCTATTACTTTTAGCGTTTCTCTTTTAAATGCATGCAAGCCGTCGCTCTGAAGATTACCCAGAATCCCCATTACATTTTATAACAGTTAAAACTGCAATTGTTCAACATTTCCACATTTTCTAAACTATAAAACATTACCAGCAGTATAAAAAGTTTTTAGCCTGACACAGTCCCTGCTGTCAAAACAAAGGAAAAAATACAGCAATGCCTGCGGACACAGCACGTTCGCTCTCTGGAAGGAGAGCCTGTAACTTAAATAAATAGGATTCTCATCATCATTAAAATACATAGACCTAAAATAGACTAGACTAGCTGAAAATAATATAATGACATTAATATTGAAGACAAAATACAGTTGTATTAAGTTTTATACTCTTTTAGGAGATTATGAATATTATTCATACACAGAAATATACCATAGCTAAGCAGTTGCTCTGAGGATTATTGAGAATCCCTTTATACTACAGAGTGCAGGTACAGACTGAACAGCAGATAGTGCTGTGGCAGGATTTAGTGTCCCCATGGACCTTTTTAACTGAACCACCTGGGCTGTATTTTCTGGACACAAAAAAACGCAAGGCTCTTGTGCTCACCATGTCATGCCTTCACGCCCCCACTAGGGGACGCACCCCACTATTTGAGAACCACTGGTTCTGCTTAGAGCCAATTTGTGCTGATATTTGAAGTTATTAATACACACTTTTGTATAAGATCTCCAGTTTCTTGGCAATTCCTCTAATGGCCTACATTTCTCAGAAGAAGAAAAGATGGTCATTTTTTCCCCAACCATTGTGAGACTATAATCGAACACTCAAATGCTGATCCTCCAGATACTCAACTAGTCAAAGGAAGGCCAATTTTATTGCTTCTTTAATCAATAGAGTACAACGGTTTTCAGTTTTGCTAACATGATTGCACAAGGCTTTTTCAAATTATTAATTAGCCTTTTAATATGATGAACTTGGATTGGCTAATTGAATATACTTTTGGAACTCAGGAGTGATGAGCCCCTAATCCACCAACCCCACCCAGCTCAGCTCCTCTCCGCTCGATTTTACCCTTCACGGTTTGTTTCGACCGGCTAAATTCCTGGAAGAGGGAATCGCCTCCTAAGGAAGTTGGCCTCCAGGACAATCTAAAATTTGAAACTATACCAAATGAAGAAGTCAAGAGTTATTTATCGCAGGTATAATATTAAATGCTTTTAATGCTCTAAAAAGACCCTATTAAAAATTCAGAACTTTTAAGACCAAATTTTCTCAGCTGGAGTCCCTGTTGGGGTGTAACATGAGTAAAACCCAGACAACCCTCTGCCCAGCGGCACTTTTTCAGCTCACTTTGGGGGGGCCAAGGCATTCCCAGGCCAGAAGGAATATATAGTCCCCCTGAAAGGTACTGGGTCAGACCCAGAGTTTCCTTCAAGTGGAACAAGCTGGAAAAAAAGACCACTTCTATCAGGAAACCCCTCCATGTGGGCCTATTATCTGCCGGAAAGTACATCAGAGTTGTGTGGTAGGCTGTGATTGAGGCCTCGGCATGCTAATTATAATTTCCTTTTGGGACGTCACCTTTTCCAATCTTAGAACAAAATACCAGTAAAACGTGCTCTGTAGTTTACAGAACATTAAAGCAACTGTGCACAGTAAAAATTTAGCGTGTAATACAGACTAAAATAATCTGGTTGATTCATGAAGAACTCAAATTAATTTCCCATTTTCTTCTGTAGAGCCCAAGTGTTTATTGTGACCCATTTACAAAAGATGAGAATGAAGTCCCCATCGCTCCCTGCGGAGCTGTCGCCAACAGTATGTTCAATGGTAAATACTGCTCACAACACTCATCTGTCAACATGTCATTCCCCCTAGCATTGGACAGCTGACTGACTGATATCTCCCTCCAGACTCCTTCACGCTGACCTATCATACCTCCAGAGGTCGTTATGTATCTGTGCCTCTCCTACGGAAGGGCCTCACATGGTACACAGACAAAAACATCAAGTTCCGCAACCCGAAGACAGACAATCTAACTCTGGCCCAGGTGTTTGAAGGTAAGGAGAGCTACAACCTCAATCACAGCAAAGGGCTATGTCTCTTCCACTCTGGATAAAAAGAAGTTGAGTACAAGGCCAAATTGTCTTTTCTCTGTAGGTACGAGGCCGCCTCTGTACTGGCAGAAGCCTGTATACAATCTGGACCCACATGACCCGACCAACAATGGTTTTATTAATGAGGATCTGATCGTCTGGATGAGGGAGGCAGCTTTCCCCAACTTCAAGAAGCTTTATGGGATTTTAAACAGGGCAGATGATCCCTTCACAAACGGGCTTCCAAAGGGAAACTACAGCATCAATATATCCTACAGTATCCTTTCACTGCAATATTGTTGTTTGGAGACACAGTGACTCAGAGGTCCGTATTTGTTAGCCCCTCTTCAAAGTGGCAAAGACCAGAGTCTAGTTAGGCATATGTGCTTTTAGCTTCATAAGTCAGGAAATGACTTTAAGAAAATAGCTTCTTACCTAAATCTTACCACATCTACAAGTCAGTAAGGTAATTAAACTAAAAATGGGGCTTATATTGCCACCACTCATATTAAAATGGTAAAAAAAAATCTCTATATCTCACTATTTCAAACTGCTGCAAAATGTGTCAACATGAGGTCACTAAGTTTTCATTACAACCAGGGCTCCATGGTTTTAGGAAAACATACTGGCGAAGTGTTGCATAATACAGTGATGACATCTGCTGCGATTAACCCAAATTTTCCAAGATTTTTCATTTCCTTTATTGTGATTGCTTTAACCTTTTCCCGTTTGTTTTGTGGCCACTCAGTTAGATCCTGCGTTGACCTCACTTGGTGTCGGCGTTCCTCCAAGCGGTCAAATATATGTTAGTAGCATGAAGAGAATGAATGCATGGCACTCAGAATATGATCTTACACCATGTTTCATCCAAAGCAGTTCTTTGTGGTTGCAATAAAGCCCACAATTGGTATTGTGTGGCTCTGTTGATAACTGTTAGACACCACCTGCATAACGGCTTGTTTTTAGGGAGGCATGACAGGGTAAGGCATTTTTTTTGTCCTACTGGCACAAAAGTTTTGGTGTTTTCTGAGTTCTACGTAAACTTGTACTATAACTTCAAATATTTGCAAAAATCACTTCATGCCCACTGTTAAGTACACCAGAGGATGTGTGATGCTGTGGGCTTTTTTATTTTGTACAGGCTCTGGCAACTTTCTTAGCGTGTGCAAGAATATTTCAAATAAGGCATCAGATCCTACTGGTTTAGTTTCTTTACCTGGACCCCGCTTCCCTCCACTGAATTAATGCACTTACATAAAAGGCAGGTTTTTACTAAATGGTCTGCGGGTGTCCTTTGCAGCCTTCCAGGTAGAGTAGCTCCATGGTTGTCCTTTCTTCCGAGCAGCCACGAACTGTTCTGCAAACTGAGCAGCCTGGGCCGCTGATGAAGGATCGTGCTCCCGGATCCACACCTGAAGCTCAGGGGATAGCATGCGCAGATATTGTTCCAAGATGATAATGTCACCCACCTCTTTTACAGTTTTATCTCTTGGTTGGATCCACTTGTCATACAGCTCCTTCAATCTTACATAAAGTTCTTTAGGAGTCTCTCCAGGTCCAACATCTGTGGAACGAAATCTCTGCCTATAGGTTTCTGGATTAATATCATATTTCTTTAGGATAGCCTCCTTGACATGTTTGTAGCTATCAACATCATCCATATCCATATGCACATAAGCGCTTCTTGCTTTACCAGTTAGCAGTGGTATAAGGTGGAAAACCCATTCAGACTTTGGCCATCTACATGATGCAGCAATCCTCTCAAATGTTATAAGAAAGTGTTCAATGTCATCAGTTTCTGACAATCTTTCAAGTCTAGGTTCTTGGAGAAAACGAGACTGACCTGATGATATAACTTGAGTTGGTTGGATTGTTTCCTTCAAATCCAGGTTCTCCAAATCCTCTTTGTCTGGCCCTGGTCCAGTGGGTTCTGGTGTAGGAGAAGTCCGGGCCTGTACCTCCAACTGAAGCATTTGAAACTGGTGCTGCAGGGACTTAAACCGCTGCTCCTGGCGTGCTGACTCCTCCCTCCACCGTACATCACGAGCCTCTTGCTGACCCATGTGAGCTTGAAGGATCCCAGCCAGGTCAGACAGGGTTGGTTCTCGAACCTCCTCTTCTCTGTCTGCTACCCCTCCAGACAATCCTGGCCCGGATGGATGCAATTGCTCCTCCTGAGCAGCCTCCTCGGGCAGCTCCACACAAACTCCTCTGGTGTTACGTCCTCCACGCTGCATTATCCACCTCTCAAGGTTTCACCATGGAAAAGAAAAAAAAGGGGAAAAAACCTGTGCTCTCTTACTGGCAGATCCCACCACTGCCACCACATGTAAGGGACCGAGCCGAAAAAGCAGAGAAGCACAGGGAAATCTTTGAGAAAAATAGTAACAAAATTTATTTACCACACGAACATACTTTTTCTCCTTCTTCTCCTAAACTGACACACAAGGGAAACATATACACTGGTTGATCAGACCATTTTGACACAAGAGGGGAACATAAAATACATTTACCTAAACAAAACTACAACAAAAGACCAAACTAATAAGTAGAGTACTTAAATCAGCAACCTATGAGGAAGAGGACTTAAATAATTAAACTTTCCAAATTTAATTACAAAAGACAAAACCACATAGAAAAACCTAAACATTTCCAACTCCCCTTCTAAAACTAAGTGGAAGAGTCCAACTAAGCCTCCTTGTCATGGAGCTCTTTTACAGCTGGGGACTCCTTTCCTTTACTGGCCACACCCACATGACAGCCTCCCAGGAACTGGCAACTCAGATGAAAAGCATATTAGTTTAAAGTAAACCAAAACCACAAGAAATGACAAAATGAGTCAACTAAATGTGTGCACCCAAATAGTTAACCAATGTCAAATCAAAGTGAAAAAGTGACATGTGTTAAAGTAAAATATGACATTTATTTAAATGAAATCATTACCAAATCATTTGTTGTGTGGTTGCACATGCGGCCATCACACTCCCCCTCCCTTCAGAGTCCTCACAACCCCAACGAGAGAGGTAGTCTGCTGTCAGGTTACATTTACCCGGGATGTGCTCCACGGTGAAGCGGAATGGTTGCATCGCCAGGTACCATCGCGTGATGCGGCCGTTGGTATCCCTCATCCGCTGCAACCACTTGAGGGCCTTATGATCAGTCTGCAGGGTAAACTCTCTTCCCAGGAGGTAATATTTTAAAGAGTCAAGGGCCCACTTAATTGCAAGGGCCTCTTTCTCCACTGTAGAATAACGAGTCTCCCTTGGGAAGAGTTTACGGCTGATGAATGCCACCGGATGCTGATCTTCTGCTGGACCCTGCAGAAGGACGGCTCCTATGCCCCTCTCTGAGGCATCTGTCTGTAGAATAAATAACTTTTCAAAGTCAGGGCAATGAAGAACTGGGCTCTTACCCAAAGACTGCTGAATGTCCTTAAAAGCTGCCTCAGCTCCTTTTGTCCACTGGATCACCATAGGACATTTTGACCCAATCATGTCAGTTAGTGGAGCAGCTCTGGCAGAGAAGTTGGGGATAAACCGCTGATAGAATCCAGCCATCCCTAAAAAGGATCTCAGCTGTTTCCTGGTTCGGGGCAGAGGGCAAGACTCGATGGCATGCACTTTCCAGACCTGTGGCTTGATGACTCCATTCCCAATAACAAACCCTAGGTATTCAGTTTCAGACTGCGCCAGAACACATTTCTCAGGGTTGATAGTCAGGCCTGCAGATTGTAGACGCCTCAGCACTTCCTCCAAATGCTTGAGATGCTCCTCCCAGGAACCACTGTAGATCACAATATCATCCAGGTAAGCACATGCATAGTTGTCACATCCATTTAGTACCTGATCCATCAGCCTTTGGAAAGTTGCTGGAGCACCATGCAGTCCAAACGGCAAAACGGTAAACTGGAACAGTCCCCAAGGTGTCCGAAAGGCTGTCAACTCCCTGGACGACTCTGATAGGGGAACCTGCCAGTAACCCTTACACAGGTCGATGGTGGTCAGGTATTTTGCTTTTCCTAGACGCTCAATGATGTCATCAATGCGTGGGGTAGGGTAGGAATCAAACTTGGACACAGAGTTCAGGTATCTAAAATCGATACAGAAACGGATTGAGCTGTCCTTCTTTGGGACTAAAACCACAGGACTACACCACTCACTCTTTGAGTACTCAATGATCCCCAAAGAAAGCATCAAGTCCACTTCCTTTTTCAAGGAAACAAGAAGACGCTCTGGAATCCTGTAACTCATCCGTTTCACTTGTGCTTCCTCCTTCAAAGTTATGTGATGTTCAATAATATTAGTGCGACCTGGGTACTCCTGAAATATGTCTGGATGACACAAAGCTCTGACCTGATTCTGTTGAACAGCTGACAAATGTCCCAAATTCAAAGCCATGGGTGCTGATGATGGCAGATACTGATCATCCACCAGCTCTTCCTCCTCCACCGATCTGATCAATAACACAGCAGCCTTCTGTCGTGGTCTTTCCTCCCATCCCTTGAGAAGATTTACATGCAGAACTTTGTTGGAATGCCTTTTACCTGGAATGGCAACTTGGTATGTGGTGTGTCCCAACTGTTTCACCACTTGAAATGGACCCTGCCATTTAGCCAAAAGCTTGTTGTCACAGGATGGCAGCATAACTAGGACCTTTTGACCCGGGCTGAAAGTCCTATGTCGTGCAGACCGATCATACCAAGTCTTCTGGTACTTCTGTGCCTCAGCCATATGCTGCTGAGCGAGCTCTGACATCTTTTCCAGTTTCTCTCT
This sequence comes from Fundulus diaphanus, assembly GCA_037039145.1. Lineage (NCBI taxonomy): Eukaryota > Metazoa > Chordata > Actinopteri > Cyprinodontiformes > Fundulidae > Fundulus > Fundulus diaphanus. The sequence continues at coordinate 25,406,814 of CM073132.1, read as the reverse complement.
CATCTGTACAACGTAAGAAACCACATCAGCTTCCTCACCCCCTTGTTCTCCAGTCCAGGTCTCCCTGAGTAGAGCCAGAGGCCCCCTCACCTCATGACCGTACAACAATTCGAATGGTGAGAAACCTGTAGATGCCTGGGGAACTTCCCTATAAGCAAAGAGTAGGTAGGGGAGCCATTGATCCCAATCAGAACCAGCCTCATTCACAAACTTACGGAGCATTTGCTTGAGTGTTTGATTGAACCGCTCTGTCAAGCCGTCAGTTTGTGGGTGGTAAGGAGTAGTTCGCACACCTTTAATTCCCAACAGCTGGTACACCTGTTTCAGCAGTGTGGACATGAAGTTGGTACCCTGGTCTGTTACAATCTCACATGGAAATCCAACTCTGGAGAAAAGCTTCACCAAGGAGAAAGCTACTGCCTTTGCTTTAATAGATTTTAGTGGAAACACCTCAGGATATTTGGTTGCGTAGTCGGTAATCACCAACATGTAGCGGTTACCGGCTCTGCTTCTCTCGAGTGGACCCACAATATCCATGCCAAGCCGCTGAAAAGGGACACTAATAATGGGAAGAGGTTGAAGTGGTGCTCTAGAGGGTAATCTATTGGATGTCACCTGGCACTCAGGACATGTCTTACAAAACTTGGCAACATCAGTTCTTAGGCCCGGCCAGTAGAAATGTTGCCTTATACGAGCAACGGTCTTGTGTTTCCCCAGGTGGCCAGCCCAGGGAATGGAATGGGCCAAGACCAGTACGGTATCACGTGCTCCTTTAGGCACCACCAACTTTCTAGCTGAGCCCTGTAGGTGATAAAGGGTGCCCTTTTCAAAGACATACTTCCCAGAACCAGATTTAAACACTGTCCCTTCTTTCCCGGTCTTTGCTTCCTGTAACAATGTAGCTAGGTTGGGATCATCATGCTGCATTTGGCTCATGTTTAGAGACACTTTAAGATCCAGTGGAGCATCCAAGACTTCTCCAGGTGTCATGACTGTATGTTGATACTTCTCTTGCCTTTTCTGCCTGCGGGATTTCCGTGTCTTGCCAGGCTGTACATCCAAATCTGCATCATAAAAGGGTAGGGCCCTCAAAGTCACAGAAGGTTCGTCAACCTGCCTGACCTGGGACCTGGTAACGGCAATATTACAGATGTGAGAATCCTGCACTAAATCAAACAGGACTGGTAAGTCGCTACCCAACACAACTGGAAAAGGAAGCTTATCTGCAACTCCCACATTCAGAAGGTAAGGTTGCCCCTGTACCTCCATATAAATGTCCGCTGTGGGGTAGAATCTCTCGTCTCCATGTACACAACAAATAGGAATAGTCTCAGAGGTGCAAACAACATTAGCTGGTATAAACTGTCTTTGTACCAGAGTCTGCACACTGCCGGTATCAACTAAGGCTTTCAACGTTTTCCCATTAATCTTTACAGTTGTCAGTTTTATTGAATGTCCATCACAACCTGTAAATGCACTTTTATAGGGAACCACACACATTTGGGTTAGCTTAGGGGGATTCTTCGGGCACATTGGTTTCGTATGCCCTTCTTGTCCACACAGATAACATATGGGCACTTTATGGTACTGCTTTGTGACATTTGCTGGTTCATTCTCCCTTAGGGAAGTCTTACCCCCACCAGGAGCTTTCTGCTGGTATTGAGAGGTTGTTGGTCTGCGGGTGTCCTTTGCAGCCTTCCAGGTAGAGTAGCTCCATGGTTGTCCTTTCTTCCGAGCAGCCACGAACTGTTCTGCAAACTGAGCAGCCTGGGCCGCTGATGAAGGATCGTGCTCCCGGATCCACACCTGAAGCTCAGGGGATAGCATGCGCAGATATTGTTCCAAGATGATAATGTCACCCACCTCTTTTACAGTTTTATCTCTTGGTTGGATCCACTTGTCATACAGCTCCTTCAATCTTACATAAAGTTCTTTAGGAGTCTCTCCAGGTCCAACATCTGTGGAACGAAATCTCTGCCTATAGGTTTCTGGATTAATATCATATTTCTTTAGGATAGCCTCCTTGACATGTTTGTAGCTATCAACATCATCCATATCCATATGCACATAAGCGCTTCTTGCTTTACCAGTTAGCAGTGGTATAAGGCGGAAAACCCATTCAGACTTTGGCCATCTACATGATGCAGCAATCCTCTCAAATGTTATAAGAAAGTGTTCAATGTCATCAGTTTCTGACAATCTTTCAAGTCTAGGTTCTTGGAGAAAACGAGACTGACCTGATGATATAACTTGAGTTGGTTGGATTGTTTCCTTCAAATCCAGGTTCTCCAAATCCTCTTTGTCTGGCCCTGGTCCAGTGGGTTCTGGTGTAGGAGAAGTCCGGGCCTGTACCTCCAACTGAAGCATTTGAAACTGGTGCTGCAGGGACTTAAACCGCTGCTCCTGGCGTGCTGACTCCTCCCTCCACCGTACATCACGAGCCTCTTGCTGACCCATGTGAGCTCGAAGGATCCCAGCCAGGTCAGACAGGGTTGGTTCTCGAACCTCCTCTTCTCTGTCTGCTACCCCTCCAGACAATCCTGGCCCGGATGGATGCAATTGCTCCTCCTGAGCAGCCTCCTCGGGCAGCTCCACACGAACTCCTCTGGTGTTACGTCCTCCACGCTGCATTATCCACCTCTCAAGGTTTCACCATGGAAAAGAAAAAAAAGGGGAAAAAACCTGTGCTCTCTTACTGGCAGATCCCACCACTGCCACCACATGTAAGGGACCGAGCCGAAAAAGCAGAGAAGCACAGGGAAATCTTTGAGAAAAATAGTAACAAAATTTATTTACCACACGAACATACTTTTTCTCCTTCTTCTCCTAAACTGACACACAAGGGAAACATATACACTGGTTGATCAGACCATTTTGACACAAGAGGGGAACATAAAATACATTTACCTAAACAAAACTACAACAAAAGACCAAACTAATAAGTAGAGTATTCAAATCAGCAACCTATGAGGAAGAGGACTTAAATAATTAAACTTTCCAAATTTAATTACAAAAGACAAAACCACATAGAAAAACCTAAACATTTCCAACTCCCCTTCTAAAACTAAGTGGAAGAGTCCAACTAAGCCTCCTTGTCATGGAGATCTTTTACAGCTGGGGACTCCTTTCCTTTACTGGCCACACCCACATGACAGCCTCCCAGGAACTGGCAACTCAGAAGAAAAGCATATTAGTTTAAAGTAAACCAAAACCACAAGAAATGACAAAATGAGTCAACTAAATGTGTGCACCCAAATAGTTAACCAATGTCAAATCAAAGTGAAAAAGTGACATGTGTTAAAGTAAAATATGACATTTATTTAAATGAAATCATTACCAAATCATTTGTTGTGTGGTTGCACATGCGGCCATCACATATAGGGGACATATAATGCAAACTCCACTTTTCTAGCCCATAAATATATGTTGTGTTCCTTGAGTTTCTGCCAGTGCAGAAAAGTTGAATGTAGTCTCTCCAGGGGCTGTGTAGATATCGTTATATTCTGTTAGGGTCATTTTTCAAGCTGCATTTTTATTTCTCGGAGCAATTTTGTAGTTCCGGCTAAAGGATGCCGAAGCTACAAGTGGATAAGTCAAAATGTTTGATTGTTCGTTACACCATACCCCAGCATACTACAAACATGACCTAACGGGGTGGAGTGGAACGCTTGTGAAGGGGCTCCTTAAGATTTAAAGAGACCTCACCAAAACGAGTTGCTCTTAGATGCACCTCAGAACAGAAGTAAAAAAGGGGGAACATGGGGGTAAGTTAACGAGGAATCCAGACCAAAGCATTGCAGTTCCACCTTATATATACCACAACTGAATGATTTTAATGTGAAAAGGAAGAACTAAGAAGCATGAAATGTTCTGGTACAGCTCTGGTGAAAGTCACTAATGATATTCTCATGGCCTCAGATAATGGACTTGTGTTTGTACTTGTCCTGTTAGATCTCGGTGCTGCATTTGATTCAGTTGATCACAATATTCTCCTAGAAAGACTTGAACATACTGTAGGGATTAAGGGGAAAGCATTAGGCTGGTTTAAATCTTATCGTGTGATCTGTTATCTGAAGCCTTGACCCTCCCAACCCTCTAGATTTCCCTGTGCAGTACTTCCACGGTGAAAAGGAAGTGGTGCTGACCACGCTGACCTGGTTTGGAGGCCAGAACCATTTCCTCCCTATTGCTTACCTGGTAACCAGCAGCCTGATCCTGCTGATGGCCGTCGTCCTCACCGTGGCCTGGTGGAAGTTCGGAAAGGATGGCAAGAACATGATGCTGACGACTGAAACCGATAAAAAGTAAAAGTAGATACTCGTGCAGCTGAGCAGGAATGCAAACCATATATGGTAAAGGAATAAAACTTGATATAATGGAGGATGAAACTCAGGGAAATTTACCAGCAGTTTAAAACCTTTCAACCTGTTTATCCACGCATGAAAGCTTTCATTGTTAAAAACAAGTTTTTAAAGGAGGTCATCATGCTGCACTCCCTGTACCTCAAACATGTAAGTTTAAACCTTGGTGAACTTCATTCTTTTTGTTCCTGTTTTCTATGAATGATGTGAATCTTCACATTTGCCTGATGCATACCTCACAGTAGGGACGTGCTAAATTAGAGCACAAGGTGCATAACATGGCGTTAGCTAAAAAGACATGGCAGACAGATGATAATGTAAAATGGGAGACATCAGCTGTTTTTTGGAATATAACCAAAATGATTAAAATAATTAAACAAAAATTCCAAAGACTAGTTTTTAGAGCTGCACCGAGTAAAGAGCTTATGACTGGAATTGGAACAATTTTCTTCTTGATCAGAAACTCCTAACACCAATCTTTTTTTTGTTCGGGAAACACTATAACTAAACTAAGAGGTCACACAAACCTCTGATTTTCATACTACATTACAGGGACATTAGGAACCTCACTGTTAAATATTTCTGCCCAAAAACTAAACTGAACTTTGATTTTAGTAGTGTATTTTTATTTAAAATGATGAAATGTTTTGAGTATAATTATAAAACCATGACTTTTCTAGAAATTGTGGGCTTTTTGTGTAGATATTAGTTTTGGGGTGCTTTAAAGGTAAAACTCTTGTAGTCTGGTAAATAAAACAAAAACAAAAATACCAAGAGAAAAAGGAAACAAAAATTGTATAACTCAACTGAAATTGAATTTGAGACATTTTTGGTGTTAAATGCCCATTTTACAGCAACTCCTCCCTGAAACACAGCACGAAGAAAAAATATTTAAAGATCTGTTATTTATGGTTTTTAAAGAGCAATCATTATCAGCAGGTTTAACTTTTACCAAACCGGCTGCTGAGCTCTGATCGGTGCATCTCTATTTAGCTTTTTTTCCTGTATCAAAAGTTTAATAAGGTTTCACACTTACTGACTACCTAGAGTGCAGCTTCAGCTCATTTCGCATGTTTAATTATATGCATTGTTTAAACTCAAAGCATACCTCTGATGTTATTTGCCTTACTTTGTAATGACTGAATTTAAAGTGGAATTATTCAGTGAAGCAGTGAAAGAAATAAACGTTTTCTTTACAAAAAACAGCTTTTTATTCCTCCCCCCCCAATCAATGAGTCATAAACTCTTATCTTATACAAGCAGGGAACTTTTAAACTCCATAAATCACTCTGTGGTTATTACAGACAATCAGCGCGTGACAGTGGCCCACCTTCGCACAGCTGAGGCGGCCGGTCTGTGGAAACATGAAGCAGCTTGATGCACGTTCGTCCACCATCTGCCCTCCTGTCACCCAGTGTTTGCTCAGATCAGTGCCACAGGCGTGCAGGAGAGGAATGCAGTTTACCGGTGCAACATTTAAGCGTTGGAACCACAAATGGTTAAAATAAAACCAACACACAGACTGGAAAATGCACATTCAGACACTGATGCACACAGACGACGAGAACAACTGATCTGAATGCTTCAGCACAGATGTAACACCGATTTAAACACTAAACAACCACAAGAATCAAGACAAACTACCTCTTGCAACAATATTAAACGGCTCCGTCTGAATTAAGACTGCTTTAATGGTGATTTGGCTGAACTTGCGTTGCTGGCACAGATTTGGATCACAGAAGGCAACATTTGGTCTCCAACAGTAAAATTCACTGGATAGTTTTTCCCCAAAATGTAAAATACTTCATGTGACTGAAGTCGTGTATAAAAAAAAAAAAAAAAAAAAAAGAAGTCAGCTACAACAGTGCAAAAGATTGATCCGCTAACAGGAAGGGTACAAAATAAAAAAAATAAAGGGTGGGGGCCGCTCTGTAGTCAGCAGGATGTGAAATAAAAATAAATATTGGATAAATCAGTCGAGCTAAAAGCATTGCAGTGATGGAATTCCAAGAACTATTAACAATTTCAAGTCATGCTTTAAAGCATAAGACGTACCACAAAGAGGCTCTACATGGTCCAACAACGCACCATGACAAGAGATTCCTAAAGATCTGAATGTAAGCGAATTACTAAAACATGCAGTGATTTGATGAAGCGAAAACCTCTGGGTGGAAATCACAGCTTCAGAAGAGAACAGATGGACACATCACAAACAGGGACAAAGTCTTTATCAAACAGTAGTCGGCTTCCTCCTCTCCGTCACCAACACATTCATCGCAGTTTCAGTGATAGGACTCTAAAGGCGCCACACAAGCAGTCTGTGGCCTTGCAGAAAAGTTCAGGAAATGCAGACATCTCCTGCTGAATCTGAAGCTAAAAGGTAGTGTTCATTCAAGACTCAAAGCCAGGGTCAGAAACCCTCCCAGCCACACTGGTCTCGTCTGGACTCGTCACTTCTACCCCGCTGACTTCTGAGTTTTGCTCTGAGGAACCTGATAGGTCAGATCCTGGGTGGGCGTGGTTTGTCCGTTGGCATTTTTAGGCGTGTCATACATGGACCCCCCAGACTGGCTGCTGTCTGTCCATGAGAGCAGCGAGGTTGGCCCGGAGCCCACAATGTTAAGCACTGTTGAGGGCAGGTGGCAACCCATGTCCACCACGATCGGCGTCGCGTATTCGGATCCTGAAGATGGCAGCGGTTCGGCGTAGGGGTGGTAAACACCGGGTGGGATGGGGGCGTCGTACAGGTCTGGGTCCGAGTACCCCGGTTCCGGCCCTTCGTCCGGTTTAAAGGTTGATCTGGCTCCTAATGTTGGCACACCGCTCACCAGTGGTTGGGCATACTCTGCGGACAAAACCAGAAATGAAGATCAAAAGGCTCAGAGTTAAGAATCCAATATGGCTGCCGTGCCCAAAGAGAGTAATAAAAGTTGGGCCCATTTATCAGCACTCGTGATTCCTCCTCCACCCTTTACTACCTGACTTTATTCATACTTGTATACAAAAATCTTTTTGCCGTCACACCGATTCTAAATTGAATAGATTTGTCACTAAAATAAAACCAGAAAATCTCAATCTAGGTGTCCAGACTGCAAATTTGTGAAATGCGCTATAACTGTCAGCTGCCAGGGGCAAAAATACGTGGAGGCAGTTGGCCACCTATAGTTGTTTATTTACAGAAATCCCACATAACATTATGACCGTCTGCCTTAGCAGTGTGTTGATCCCTTTTTGCTGGAAAATTAAAAAAAAAAAGCCCATCCCCAGGCGTACCTGCAGGTTCAGCATGCAGTCTGGGTACGGCGCTCCTTCCCGTCAGCCGGCTGACCTCAGGGGTGGTGTAGCGAACCGAGTCCTCCGTCTCCACCATCTTGGAGGGCAGCAGTTGCTTCATGCTTTTCCACCAGACTGCAGCACATCAGTAATGAGTTACAGAGTTTCAACACGCTCACGCTCATGAAGATTTGACCAACAGAGCCACGACATACCTGTGCGATCCCAGTAGGGAATGTCGTACGTTCCCTCTGCGCTCTTTTTCCTTTAAGGAGAACAAAAGGTCACGCAAGGGGGAAAGTTTAGGTTTAGGAGATGTGAGAAGAGAAGCGGCATACTTATTCCTCCAGTGGCAAGCAAAAGCCATCGTCAAGATCAGAGCGGTCAGGACCATGACCGCCACCGGTACCAGAACTGCTATCAACACCACGTCTAGGAGCGGAAATACAACATGAAGCACAGCACTAAGATCTCCAGGAAGGATGAGAGTTTTTATTCCAGTCAGAGCTAACCTTGGCCAGCGTGGGGAGGCATCGTCGTGTTTCTGATTTCTGGGGTTTGCGTGGTTTCGCTGAGATGAGGCGGGTGCTTCGTCTTCCCAGGAGGCGGAGTAGAACCAGAAGGGGTGAACAGTTTGGGAAAAGTCCTTAACGTCACTGTCAGAAGAAAATATATATAATTTTTGTAAGTTTCAACCCTGTAGTGTTGATCAGAGTTCCTTCAAATCTTAAATGTTTAAAACTTTATGCTTTTCTACACTAAAGGTTTCCTAGTAAGTAAAAGTAAATATTTTTATATTGACTAAGCCTTTTTTATTAGAACACCACGGGGAAAACCTACATTGGGATAAAAAAAAAGGGAATGATATTCTCTTACAAATTAAACCCCATTTTCAAGAAAATAAAAATAAAGAATTGTTAGAAGAAGAAGAGTTATACTTTATGACCTGCTCTGCAACCCGAGTAAAGAAGTAAGATTCCTGAATCAGACTTCTTAATCCTAACACTGTTTTTATGTGTTTTGGTCTCAAATTAAACTTTTTTTTTTTTTTTTTTTTTTTTTACATGTCCTTAACTAAACATACTTTAAAAGAATAAACTATCCCTGGAGTTTTTACACATGGTGCTAACAACAGTTTGTTATTTCAAAGTGAAGGTCCCTTAACGATGTTCCTGCCCTGTAAAAGCGGTGATTCTTTACGGTGATTGATTTCTCTGGCCAACAGGTTGAAAGGTAGCACAAGTTGTTCCTTTTGATCTTTTGGACCCTAAACAAAATAGGTCCAGAGAGAATAAAGTCTAAAAATGTACATGCTTCTCCAAAATAAATGTTTTCTTCCAAAAGCTGCAGTGTCTTGCTGCTAAAGTATTCATACCCCTCACACATACTCCTATTACAGCCACAAACTTCAAAGTATTTTATTGGGACTTTTGTGTAATAAAACAACACAAAGAACAACACATCCTGCCCATTTTTCTAAAATAGCTTAATTTCAGTCAGATTGGGTAGAAAGCATCTGGGAACATTAATTAAGTCTTTCCAAATATCAATTGGATGCCCTTCCGGCCCATTCTTACACATGAATAAACCTGGAGCTCTACAAGGTGAACCTCGGCCTTGGTTTTCTCCCAGGATTGCTCTGTAGCAGCTCTATCCATCTTCCCATTAACTCTGACCAGCCTTGCCTTTGCTGCAAATGCAACGCATCCCAGCACCATGATGCTGCTACCACCACCACCACACCTCATGGTGGTTTCATTGGATTTTATTTAGGGGAGGGAAGAAATAGTCTGAATATGTAGGCACACTAGGTGTGGGCAATAAAACAATAACATCCATCGTGATAGATACCTGATCAATATCAACAGAAAATACGTTGAATGAAATAATCTAATATGTCACTGAGCTCCAGTCCAGAACTGCACGGCATTCTGGGAGATGTAGCCAGAGGTGTAGGCCTCTCAACCTATCACGGCCAAGCGAGGCTTGTTGGTGGTACGGCTGCCCTCTTTTTAAAGGATGAAGGTTTTACGTTTAAACAGGGTTAGGGTTACAATTTCAATTCGACGTTTTCCCCCGATCCTTATTTCAAATAAGTAAAAAACAAATAAATAAATCTATAAATATCGATAGACTGATGTGAAAGGCTTATATCATGATACATTTTTCAGCCGTATTGCACACACCCCTTTTTGGATTAATAATTGCAGTGAATGTTGAAAATGCTTTCATTTCACTTTAAAATGCGCTACTTTGTGTTGGTCTATTACAAAAAAAATCCCCCAAATAAAATATAGATTTGTGTTTTTTTTTGTTTTTTATTGTTACTACACCTTTACTTGCTCAGAAAGTCCCATGTGGATCACAAACTCGGTTACAGGACAGATCTGACTAAGACAGCCCCCACACAAAGAATAACTATATAAACCAAATAAATAACACACGGTGAAAAAAACAAACGTGAAAAAGTTCAAGGGGTGAGGACACTTTTGCGTCATATTTAAGACTTTTCAATACTGCAAAGGCATCCTTGCTAATGAACAAACCTTTACCTCGATGATCGGTGCAGCCGAGCAGCTCTAGCTTCAGCGCAATTCTCTCTCCCCACGAGGTGGGATTGATCCTCACAAAACGAGCCTCAATTGGAGGAATGAAGTTATTCCTCACCTCCTCCTGGTACTCGATGTTACCCTGAAAAATCTACCACAGAAGAAGAAAGGGGGGGAAGACATCTTATTTATGAGAGCTAGAAGTCTGGAGAGACAACAATGAACAACAGTGATTTCTCCACTGGTAAAGCTAGTAACTACTTTCTTCCCCCACATCGAGGGAAAGTGAGAATCCCCCACAGGCAACCATCACAGACAGCAGCTCAGCCACTCGATCCATATCCTTTCATTATTAAAGCCCTGGTGTCCCGACTCGCCCATCACAGCACTTAACTCCAACCACTGCCTGCTCTCATTTCCTGCCATCTGCATCTTTCAGTCAATAATAGCTGCTAGGGAGACAAAGTACGCCAGCAGTGCAGCTTTATGGAACGACTTTAACCATTTACGCTGATTTAGAGGAAAATAAAAACCTGGGAGGAGATGACATAATGGTTGAACTAGCGGGGGTTATAGATTTCTCCTCCTTTTTGTACCTTGTCTCGTGCAGAGTTAGACTCCCTGTAGAAATGCCACTCCTTGCCATCTCTGCTGTACAGCACCCGGTACGCTGATACAAAGTACCGCTTGAAGTCCTTCAGGTTAGAACCTGTAGTGATGATGCCTGCAGGGACAGACAGACAGAAAACAATCAGATTACTGACAAAGACTGATTTAATATATAAGAAACCCTTGCGATGGTGACAACATTGTTAAATACTGATGACGAGATCAGTTGTCCAAGGTGCCCATTTTCTTCTTTCCTCTGCTTCTCGTCTCCGCTTCGATCTTTAGCATTTTGGGTACTTGTGTCTGGTGGGAACTTCTGCTACAGTCAGACTCTGTCCAACTGGCTAAGGATGTGTTAACACTGCAGGTCTTAATGTTCAATTTCGATTTTTCTTGCTGAAATTGATTTTTTTTTGGGGTGGGTGGCCGTTCATATTGCTATTTGACAGCCATCATATTTCTGTCTGAACGGTTCCAAGTGACCCGCACGCGCAGCTAACAGAAGGAAACGTCACACGGACGCTCGCTATTTACGTAATGGTGAATGTAATTGTTTCTAGAAGTGTTCAATAAAGTTTCATTTAAAAAAAAAAATTCAACAAAGAAATACCGACCGGCGTCTCTCCTTATTGGAACGCTGTTGAACAATAGGAGCCGACAATATTAAGACCACAACTGTTTTGGATAGCATTTCCCTGCAGTGTGAACATATCCTAAATGTTACATTAGCAAGAATAACGCAAGTATGTTACACTTGACATACATGAGCCAACAATTATTGCTCCCCAAATAGCTCTTTGGGATAAAAATACTGCACATGTGCAGTATTTTTGTACAATGTTTAAGTCTTCATTACGGCTGAATACTGAGCTAAACTTTTGTGGGGGAAACTTGTGCAGAACTTCATACACGGCATACATGAAACTATTTTTTTTTTCCAGTATTAAACCTTTAGTTCTGTTTAATTGAGAAGTTAACAGGAGTCCGCTGACGCTTATTGAGTCATTAAAGCAAAAAAAAATAAATTATTATCATTTTATTTTTTCAACTGGTCAGACCATGATAGAAGCAGGGAGTATTCACATTTTGTGCTGCTGGTTCAGAAACGGGTTGAAAGCAGATTTACAAAATCCAAAGAAAGAGGAAACAGGAGTGAGACGCCAAACAAATAGATGAGGGAAATTGAACTGCATTAAACTACTTTTAAAAAACAAAAGAAGCTGTTCATTAGCCTGTCACAAGTTTAGAACCAAAGCCCAAAAATAACTAAATCTGAGCACAAATGTGGATTTCATGTTATTTTCTTTTAGACTTTCACCGTGTGCTAAACCCCTGATGGCAACGGTGGAAAGACTTCCTGTCTTTGAAGGTGACGGGACTGTTGAGATGCACACGGGGCAACTCTGTCGTAGAGTTGTGGGTTTTATTCCAGCTTGTTTAAACTTGTTGGCATATACCATCAACCACTCTACTGTGCAGTCCGCCATACCATTAACAAAAGATTTTATGCACATTAAAGCATGAACTATTAAAGCTATAGAGAGAAGCTTTAAGCAGCAGAACAAGCTTCAGGACAGGAGAGCTATAAAATGATGTACCTGTGATCCTCTTCTCCTTCTTGAGATCGACCTGCAGCCACTGCTGCTGGTCGCTGTGTGCAGGAGCCCAGGGCAGCCCGGCCTTCTTCAGACGAGCTCCCGACTGCCTCCACGCGCTGCGCTGGCCGGTGGTGTTCATAGAGTCCAACACGGACGAAGCGTTGAGCTGAGTGTCCGCAACCCCACCGGACTCCAAACCCAGCCTCCCGTAGCAGCCTGAGCGCCGTAGATAATACAGAAGGAATTATGTTTGGACACGTTTGCGTAGAAGCTGGAAACAAGTACGCGTAGCCGATCTTTAGGGAGCAACGGCTCACAAGAATAAAACAAAAAAAACAACCTCACCATCTGTTTTGAAGGTGAAGAGACTGTTTGATAAAGTTCCTCTGAAAGAAGAAGAAAGAGAAACCATGAAGGAAATCACTGAGCAGGGCTCCACGGGGTCGAGGCCGGAGAGCGCGGTGGCCCGCCGCGACTGTATTGCTCACCCAGTGGAAGTGACATTATTAGCCAGTGTTCCCTCGTAGTGAAGAATGCCTTTGCTGCTCACCACATGGATCCTGCCTCCCGCAGCGTTGGACACCACACCTGAATGGACAGCCGCCACGCACAAAGGGGACGACTGCGGGAAGAGGCAGAGGAGCGAGAGACTGTTGCTGTGTACGTTTACTGCACAGCGCACAGCTGTAAACGGAACCAAGGGACAATAATTGGGCAACATTTAAGGTATCACCGGAAAACAAAGTGTGCTCATATAGGAAACTTGTCAGGATGATCAACTGTGGCCATCCTAACATGAAACATGAGCTCTACTAAAAACAGTGCTAAGGTTTATCGTTAAATCAGGGCAACGCTTCAGACTTTAGCCAATTGGTTTGCCATTTTTACATAAATTAGAACTTATGTGTTAAGTTTTTGATATTATGAAGCATTCCTAATACTAAAATTGGGTGCTAAATGCATCACTGAGACCTGTGCTGCTGAATTATTGCAAGACTTCCCTTAAAGCAGCCGTGCGACCTTCAACCACTGGGGAAGGTTCTGCACTTTTCCCATCATTACTTCTTCATAAATCCTGATGTAACAGCGGAGTTCTGGTTAAAAGACGCTCTAACATTACATCAAACTCCTTTCTGGAAAATATCATGATATTGGTAATGATTAAGCCACATTTTCCACAGTACTTTCTTTGCCACCACCCTCCAGTTCGCCACCACCCTCCATGGCTGTTAGCATCTCCGTCACCATTACATGGACACCAGGGGTGGCACGAGTCCACTCAGCTGGCCAGCATCAATGGGCGGCGCCACAAATGTTACATCCATGAAGTCTATATTTATCATGATGATATTGCTTTTGACACTCAGTAGATTGTGATGCAGGATTAACCCATAATCACCCATTCCTGGCAATCTGAAGAAAACAGCCTCGGAAACCATTAATGTTGAGATTTACTTTCATTAAAACAGATGTTCCTGTACTTTAATCAGCTGAGGTCTTAAAAACAAGCCGAAATGACGCAGCGACCAATAAGAAGTGGCCTTTGTGGGGTGCGGCGGTGTCCGTCCTGCTTTGCAGTGCGATCACTTTAGCCTTCAGACTCCAGCAGATAAAAGCCGATGAGTCAGCATGATGTCACTCCGCTGTACGGACGATCCTGGCAGCCGCCGGTGGAGATGAGTCACTGCCAGCTGCATTCTTGTTCAAACCTGCTTCCACATCACAGAGAAGCTGAGAAATACCCCGACTCTCCAGCTAGGAGGAGCTCCTCCGCGTGAGCAGCTGCTCCAGCGGGAGCACGAAGTTTTATTACGGGAAAAAGACCCGCGGCGGAATTCACAGCCGAGGAGATTGTGGGAAAACTGGCGACCCGCAGAGTGACGAGTGCACATGCAGCACGCTTGGATTTATGCACGAACGCAGCACTTAAACCTTGCCACAAGCCATCAACACCTTGGTCGTGACTCTTAAAACTTCCCAAAAATCACACACCACATCCTGGGGAGAGCTTTAGCAAACCGCCGCGACAAAGTCGCTGCATCCTGCCTCCAACGGAGAAAACCACACGCGTGGAAACGTGACGCAGAGGCAAGGAGCTCCACAGCACTGAGACAGAATGCGACACGTAAGCTGCAAGATTGGGATCTGGGTGGAGCGACTCATGCCTTGAATTATGCATCCAGAATCAACCTTCTGGAAGCATGAATGAGCCGCGTTGCAAACAAAAAGACCCCGGCATGCTCGCACAGAGTGTCCCTCTAACTTTTCGACAGCGCTGACTCATTCTGCAGGTTTCTGCCTCTCCAGGAACACGCGACCTGCCGCTCTGCTCGTCGTGCCCCTGCAGCTGGACCGGATCGTTTTCAGCCAAACTATTGTCCAACCTCCCTTTCACCCAGTGACCCTGCCCCTCCTCGGTTCCTGCAGGGCGCCTCCCTCCCCGAAGCACGCCCCCGCGCTCCTCCCTGTCCTCCCATCTGCCAGGAACACCCTTCCCTCAATCTTCCAGCAAATACGCTCCAATAAAATAAAATACAATTGTAATGAGGTCATCATTAAGAGGCTCAGCCACCGTGACCTGCGCCGCAGCAGGGGTTCTGTGGGGTCATCGGCCCAGGAGAGAGAGGGGGCCCTGGGAAATAAACTCACCTCTCTGTAGCCGTTTGGTATGGTCCCAGAGATCTCCTCTGTAGATGTCAAGCAGCCCGCAGGACAGTATTTACTAGGAAGAAAAAAGACACAATGAATTCAGTCTTTGTGCAAAAAAAAATAAAATAAAATAAAGCAATCAATACAAAGCAAGCGCTGTTCACCTGAACTCTGCCTCCGGGAAATCAGATCCTTTGTCGAGGCAAGTGATTAGATCTGCAAAGGCAAACAAACACCATCAGAACTGGTTCCCCTGCATGTTGCAGCAAAACAAACCTCCTCTGCTCCTCTGTAAGCAACCGGCCGCAACCTTAAGTGCAATCGATTGTCTTAGAAATACTTTTAAAGTGCAGAGATCGACCACATGGGAGTTACAGTGTGAACAGACCAAATGATTCTTGATCCCTTGTAGCGGAGGGATAAAAGTATTCATACCCCTTGAGCTATTTTTTCTCCCACATTTCGTCTCCTTAGATTCACAAACTTAAACGTGGAAGGAGAAACTCTGTGAACATGAGTTTTGAAGCTTCGCCACACATTGTGGGACTTTTGCTGGAACTGTGACGCTCCGTTTCCTTGTTGTTCGCTCCATCCATCTCCCAGTCAACTCCATCCAGCTTCTCTGTCAATGCTGAAACATCCCCACAGCATGACGCTGCCTCCACCGTGTTTCACTGTGGGGATCGTGTGTTAACACGGCAGCGGTAGGGCCCCCACCCCTTATACTCCACTGCTGACCTCAAGACTTTTGCTGCATGTCTTCCTCCTTCACTTCCGCCAGTTCCGGTCTGAACACGCTTTTATAATATTAACTCTTACTTATATATATATATATATATAGTTAAGATAAGTAGAGTCTGGGCCAAGATGGACTGGTTTTAGAGCACTTTTCTAGTCTTACTGAACCTTCTGAGCTGAATCTTTCCGTGGAAGGTCTGAAAACAACAAAGTAGCCGCGCGTTAAACCGCGTGCCCGTGGGAGTGCAGTGGCTGATCAAACACACACCAGCCATGTCTCACAGGATGATGTGAGCCGCTGAGAATGTCGTGTACACTCTGTGGTGACCTGCAGCCTCCTTCTGCCGTGACCACATTATTATTGTCCGAGTCATCCACTCGAAAACAAAGTCCAGCTGGGAAAAAAATAAAACAAAAGCCACCTCAAATCACCATGGCGATGCCCACCCACACGCACCTAAACGATCGTTTTCATGTGAAGCAAACACGCTTTGTGATGGGGGAGAAAAATACCACCCGGTGTGATTCAGCCGAGCCGCGATGACGGCCGGAGCGAAATAATAACCAATGCGGCCGTACCTCTCGCAGCCATCGGTCCCTTTTAAAACCTTAGAAAATTTCTGTAACTTACAGAAAAATATGTGAACCGACGTCTGAGTCACCCTGACTTAAAAGATCTACCTCCTAAAGCCAAAAATAACTCCAGCTCAAGCTACTAACTACGGTGGAAACCAGATATTTAGACGCACTACAGAACAAATCCCTTTCTCTTTAAACCACTGACGTTAAATCAGACCAAACGTTTGCCGTTTCAGGTCAGGATTACCGAAGTCCTGATGGGTTAATTCACAACTTTTGGGTGAAATGGCGGCACACCCGTGGACGTGTTTTACGGAAAAACGTTCAAACGTGGTGCTTCCTTGCGTGACATCATGGAAGAGTCAGGAAATTGCCAAGACCTGGACCTCCACAAGTCTGCTCCATTCTCAGATAAAATTTCCAGAACCCTGAGGGGGGCCAAATTCATCTGTTTGAACAATTATATGCAAGTATAAACGCAATGAGAAGGTCCAGCTATCATTCTGTTCAGGAAGGAGAAAGGCCACTCAGGGAGGAAGAAGCCACTACTCTAAAACGTCTTTTCTTTGTATTTACAAGCTGGAAAACGTTTCTTTTAAAGACACGCGCTGCAGTCTAATGTACCTAAAATTGAAGTGTTTGGCCCCAATGACCGTCAACCATCACTTTTGAAGGCGTGCAAGCCTGGGAACATCATCCCAAGTACGGGGGTGGCAGCAGCACGATTCGGGAATGTTTCTCCTGCACTTCAGATCGGTGCACTTCTTCACAGAAGACATCAGGGAATGGCATTACGTGGAAACATCGAAGGAGCGTCTCAAGATATCAGCCTGAAAGTTTAAAGCTCGGCCACAGATGGGTCATCCAAATGCACAATGGCTCCAAACATCTGGCCAAATTGGTTTTAATGACTTTAATAAAGTCAATGTTTTGCAGCGGCCACCACAAAACCCTGATCTGAGGACCAGAGACTATTTATGGGCAGAGCTGAAAAGGTGTGCTTGAGTAAGGCCGCCTACAGACCTGACCCAGATATACCAGCCCTGTTTTTGGAGGGATAACCAGCACATCTGACCCATGTCGCGCAACTCTAGCAGATACAAAGAAAATGCATGTAAACCTGTCAATATAAAGACAAAATCTCTCTCCTCGCTTTAGCATTTAAGCAAACAGAAATCATTTCGGTAATCCCAGCTGTAGGAAAAGTTTAGTTCATGAGAGAGAAAAAAAAAGTCTATGTGTTTTTTATACAGTATGTAAACATCTGGTTTCATCTGATGGTACAGGTCAGATGTACAGAAACAAAGGAGAAAGCAACACGTCGCCAGCGTTTACACAAACCCATATGTTAAAAGGATTTGCGTACGTTTTTTTTTTGTTTTTTCTTTCTAGGACAACACAATTACTTCATAGCCATAAAAATGAAGCTGGCTTACAGAAAGAAAACAGCTGTGACTAACACAATCAGTCCTCAGCTAACGGTTACCCCCCCGGGGGCCCAAACACAAATGGAACCAGGCTCAGTGCTTAGGTCTCTTAATTAAAACAAATGCCGCTGTAGGATGAAGCACAAATAAAAGAAATCCCACAGAGCAAGCCAGCCGGAGCATACCTGAGTGTTCAGTGGTGGAGTAGGACAGGTAGACTCCACGCCCGGTGCCATGCATCCCACTCATGAACTGGACAGTCGCCTGGTTACCCGAGGACTCGATCAGCTCATCGACCTTCTGGCCCGAACCGCAGTACTTCACTGTGACGGTAGGATAAAAAGACGGTAATTAGCAAGAAGTACAAAAACACAATACTTTGTCCCGTGGCAGTTCTAATTGACTCCATCTGCACTCACATGTGAATAATAAAACTATCCAATCACCCTTGATGGAGCTGTGGAGCGGAGGTCCAATCAGACCCGCCGGTTTCTTTTAAAGGCCAGCTAAAAATGCATCTTTTTAAATCTGCTTTTGTTTAATTTCGTCTTGTGTGTTTGTCTTCTGTTGTAAAGCGCTTTGTTGTTTTTATCTTGAGAGGTGCGATATAAATAAAGTTTTACTTACTTATTTACATACAATCAGGTCACTGGAGCCGACCAATCAGAACCCGCTCTATTCTGATTGGTCAGCTCCAGTGACCAACCACAGTAAAATGGGTCCTCTTGATGTAGATGGCTTTCTAAACCTCTAATAGCCATAAACCTACAGGAGCTTCTCAGAGCATAATAACCTTAAGTAAAAATACCAGATTATTTACACAACTAAAAACTAAAATGCTTGGCCTGATGTAAAGCTGCCAATGTGCCTAACTCAACCTCAATGAAAATTGATCGATTATGAAAATTCTGTGACATTTATAGTTTTTATTTATCTTGATACTAGGACTTAATAAAAAGTATGGAATACAAATGCCCATTTTACCAAACAGTAGTTTTATTGTGCTCATTGCACAGAATATTATACCTTTTTGGTTTGTCCTTTCTAGAGAAACACTGGTATAACAGGCTGATGTTGGGTGGTAATTAGTCGAGGTATCTGCTCAGATAGCCAGCCTGCTCTCAGCTGCCTTCCAGACACGCTGTCCACAGCTTCATAAATACCGTCTTAAAACCGCGTCACCTTCATAACAGTGACGTTTTCACACCATGACCATCGTGACTGGAAATATCTACCCACCGATCAGCATTTGTTGTATGCGAGAGAATATTAGCCTCCCTTCAGCCAGCTGACTGGCAATGTGCAGCAACGGGTGGGGGCAGGGCAGCACTGCATTACGCTGTGCTCTACAAAGCTGGAGAAAATACAGGTCAATTCAATACTTTGGATTGACGCCTCAATAAAGGTACTCCTAACATAGGAATGGTAGGAAGGAAATATTAGCTTTTTAAAATTGTTTTTTTTTTTGGGGGGGGGGGGGGGGGTTTAAACCTTGATATGCCTGGATACTTGTAATTTCACGAGAAAACCACTAATACTAGCAGCTCTCTGCAAGCTGTGTGACATAAACCGTGAATCTGTTGGCGTTTTCAGCCATTTCATCCAGCCTCACATTAACCACAAAACAAAGCAACGCAGACCAAAGTTTAACTCCTGACCCAGTCCAGATTAAAATAGTAGCAGCAACTATGCGAACACACAGACAATACCATCGCAAACGCACAACGGAGCTCGACCACAGGAGCAGGCCTCTAAACATCTCCCAGGTCAGGTTATCCTTTCAGGGGCAGCTGACTAAAAGGTGACTAAGTGCTAAGTTTTAAAATTGTGACACTCCCACCAGTATGAGGTGTTGGAATGGGACAAGTAAACATTACATTAAAAATAAATGAGCAATGCCACCTTACCTGTCCTGGGTCACGATTTTCTAGTTGCTCAGCATATTTTCTCAGCTGCTTTGCTCACATCTTTTAAGGATCAACCCAGAGGAATGTCATTTCTAAAAGCCCTCTGATAAAACATGAAAGCCACTAAAGCCAGTGGGGACTACATGGCTCAGGATAATGTAATTATGTAACACCATTAAGTTGTTTGCGACAGTAATTCACTGGGACTCAAGGTGACCCGAGTTTCAGGAACAACCTTTCTCGCCTCCAATCTTTTAATATTACATTTAGCTCTTTATCTACTGAATGAACGGTCTGGAACCTGGTCTGATGTGGGGTTTTGAATCCAACGTGCATCATACAAAACATCAGCTTCTTAAAATAAAGAAATTAACATTTATAAAGAGCAAAATATATCTATTCCCTCACCTTTAGGGCTTTATAGTAGGACTTAGAAATGCAAACAGACTGCGGGAAACATAGACCCATCCTAGTAACAATTATTTTAATGTGGGTTATGATCTCTGGCCGACTGAATCTGGACCGAGCTATGCATGCTCAGCGAGACAAGCTCGTGTTTTTCCTCGGCCGCTAGAAGTCCTCTCAAACGGCTGCTGCCTCCACCACTACGCACAAAGTGGGTTTCTGTGGTTCTGCTTGTGGAACCATCAAGAACACCAGGAACACCCATCCGTTCGGAGAATAATCCTTCCGTTATCGCTTCGCACGCCATGAAATCCCGAACTCATCTTGCACCGCATTGTGTTTCTGAGCGTTCTTTAAACAGAGGTGAAACTGCTTTGTGTTTCAGTATCATGTGTCAAAGTACACAGGGTGGCGCGGAGCTTGAGGATAATGGTTCACCGTCTCTAAGGTGATCTACCCCAAATAAACTCCATGATACGTATAACTAATGAAAACATTGACTTTCTGCTTAGAAACTGAAGTACTGGCAAGGTGATCTGTGTTGAGGTAAATAAACTCAGAAGCTATAGTTATATATTTTCTTACCTCTGCCTAAAGAAAGTCTATGAGTAATGTGCTAAAAACAAACAGGATTCCACATCATTTGGTAAAAGAAATGCTAAAAGGGTGTTCCTTTTTTTAGGCCTCTTAACCATAATTTCCCTAAATAAAATCCATTGCAAAATTCTGCCTTCAGAAGTTATCAAATTAGTAAATGTAGTCCTCGTGTGTAGATTAATCTTGGTATAAATCCAGCTGTTCTGGAAATTCCTTGGAGGTTATTTAGAGAACATTAGTGGACAAACAGCATTAGACCAAAGGACAGAGCAGACAGGTCAGCGACGACGACGTTGTGCTGAAGTTTAACATGGGCTTTGGTTAAGAAACTACGCGGCAATATTTGTGAAGGTATTGTGTATTTCGCCTTGGGTTCATAGCAAACATAGACCCCAGATGATTGTTAATCCAGCTAGTGTAAAAAAAAAAGTAATAAATAAATAAAAAATCTATATTTCCATCTGAATTGTTTCTACAGGAATAACAAACTCTTTACCTCAAAAAACTGGCTGTTCTCAGCTATATCCACATGGATATCGCAATAACAATTCGATTGAAAAATAATGTGCGACTCTAATTCGGTTATTAAAGGATATCAGAAGTTCTGATCAGCCCGTCATCTGAAAAATGCAAAGAATGACACAACTATAACCTACCGACACGTGACCATCTACCTCGACGGTCAGCAGGGAGAGCATTCATCAAACAAGCAGCAAAAGAGCCCACAGTAATTCTGGCTGAGCTGCAGAGATCTACAGCTGGGTGGTAGAATCTGCTGTTACAACTGCGTAAATCAGACGTTTATGGGGGAGGGGCAAGAAGAAAAGGACTGGTGGACAGCTTTAAGAGGGTTTCACAACCACTTAGAAACTGTGACAACGAGCAGCCTGACCCAATCTGATGGAAACCATCTGAAAGTCCCTCCAAGAAAAAAAAAAAGTTAACCTCTAAAACCTGCAGCTCCTGAAAAGTCTGTTTCAGAAAATCGCAGTCTCTCTTTTTTTTTTTCTTCTCTCTCACCAATCTCACTCCTTTCGTGTCCGATGCCATTGTAGAGGCGGAGATAGTTGACCTGGCAGTCGCCGTCCTGTAGGTCCAGCAGAGCAAATCGAAAGTGGATCCTCTTTCCACGCGGCACAGTGATCTCCCACTCACACACACTGTTGTCCGGGTACGTCCTCGGATACCCCAGAGAGGACAGGGTCCCGCTGCTGGGGCCGAGCACACTGGGGCCACAGCCATCACCTGCAGGGCAACAGAAACACACAGATACTTAAAATATTTACAAATTAAAAACAGAATTATTTTCTTTAAGATGTTAGACGGCTAAACAATAATACAGTGTATGCTCCTACAGTCTTAGTCCGTGTGAACACGCCGATGTTTTTTTGGTTATGTTGTGGTTCCACTGTCCGTCTACATCACCGCGGTGCGCGTTTCCTGGCTTCGCGTTCCGGGTAGTATCACCTCATCTATTGGTTGTCCCACGTGCCAATCACTGTGACGCGCTCACCTAACACCGATGTGCGTGCTCCTTCCTTCCTAATTTCCTCCACTTCAAGTGTTTCTGTATCCGGTTGGCTTCGGTTTCAGCCGTTTACCGTGGCTCCGCTGATCTCACCGTATACTTTGAACATGGCTGAGAGTCGCAGGCAACAAACTATGTCTTACAAGTTTATGAGAAGAGGAAGGCCTCAGAAGAAAGCAATGAGACCAGAGGGTATTTGGGAGTTTTTCTCGCAATCCCCCTCGAGGAGAAGAAGAGCAAGGTAAGGTGATCTTGTGCATTGAAAAAGTGACTTTGCCGTTTCTTACCTACATGTCCGAAAAAATCGTCTACTATACCTTCTAGAAGATTCAGCTTAAGCATTGTGTTGCCACCAGAGCACAGCTTTCCTCAGCAATGGCAGCATGCTGGTTCAGTGCTTTTAGTCACAATAAAATTGACAATGTGTGATGCTTGTCCAGTATTGGGGAGAGGAGACATAGAAACGGGCCCTTTCCAAAACATCAAGGACACACTGATTTTCTGCAAGAAGTAGCAGAACTCCACTGCAGAGGACTGGGGTCAAGTTATTTATTTTTTTCTTATAAAAGGTCGCTCTCAGACTGCTTTAGGACATCTGGAAAAAGGAGGAACGTTGTCTAACGAGCCAAAGTTTTTTCCAGCACAATGGATCACAAAGTAGCTCCTATTGACATTTTTGGGTTCAGGGCCAGGAAACTCCCCCGATCGAACCCCACGTAGAACACACTCAGGCTTTGCATAAAAACCTGATGCATTTTTTTCCTAACAGCCTTTGGAATTAATGAAAGGTTTATTATTGAAATGTCAGTATAGACCGATACAGCTGACTAAAGTCTAAGCAGTTGTAAAATTTGAGGGAGAAGTTTGGGCCAGGTCTAAATACTCCGCACCGCTTCCTTCAGGAACATTAAATCAAAAACTATTAGACTAAAAGCAGCTTTTTTTCACAAAGCTGTGAGGGCCATCGCCTCCTGCTGAGAATCAAATAAACCACCGGCCCAGTTCATAGTCTGTTTGTTACATGTTACAAACACTTTCGATCTGTTTGATGATTATTAAACTGCCTCTCATATGCTAATGTCTATTTGCACACTTTTAGTTTCTCAGGGAGTTTTTGTCTGGTTGATTTTTGCAAATTGCAGTTTTATTACATCACTCTTGTCAATTGACTGCTGGTTCTCTTCTTTCCTTTTGAACATCTCATTTATTATCTGAAAATACTGCATTATCTATTAGTAATTGCACAGTGTGCTTCTTCCTTCTGATAGGTCTTTGTCCTCTGTTGTACAGCTTAACCTTAAAGGAGCAATAAGTGAAATTTCACCACTGTTGAGGGGCCGTTGAGCAAAATAAGATGCATGAGAAGCCATGGTCTACCTCTACCCTTTCTTTCCCCTCCCCTTCTCACCCGTCACCTAGTAGGCACATATCTGCAAAGGATAAAAACACAGCAAAACAACAAATCACCTTTCAGAGGAACATGTCTAGCAAAGAAGTAAGTAACTCCTAACTTTATAATGCTGTTAGCAAGGGAACGTTTCGATCCGCTGGGTGTGCTCTCCACCATTTTGCTGCAACGCTACCCTGCTCTGACGGTGGCGTGGGAGGGGCTAAGCCCTGAGTGGCAGCTGTTCACATGCGCGTACAGGCATGCGCCGTCACGGCCAGCCTGGCTTTGTAAACAAGAGATTGGAGAACATGGAGAGATGGTGTGTGAAGTCATACCATAGTGCATCTGAAATATTACCTTCAGTTCTTTACGTCCCTATTTTTTAGTCCGTCATAAAATAATGAAATTTTGTTTATTCCTTCTTTAAATTTAGCTTTTTTTTCATAGTGTGTTTTTACATTTCTGACATGTCTTCTCTAGGAACGCTCATTCTTCGCTTCGTGCAATCAGAGCCGACGTCTCATTATGGTTTCAAAATGACAAAAATAACATCTTGGAGGTTGAATCAAACCATTCCATTTTCTTTCTCGTTAGGACAACGGGCAAGTCTAGTCTTGACTCCTACATTTCCCCTTTAGCCGTTTATCTCTGGAAACTTTCCGGTGAGTTAAAAGTTTTAGGAAACCTCAATACACTCCTGTGTGTGCACAATATCTGTGCACAAGCTCTACCATCGTACAATTACGTGGAAACTTTAAAACCTGCACCAATTGACAGTTCCTGATCTTGCTCCTAAGACGAAGAGTTCCAGACGCTAGCCATCATGTAATCAGAAACCTGCAGAGAATTGTGGGGTTGATTCCAGCTTCCTCCCCTGTCACGTGCCCTTGTGCAAGGCACTTAACCCTAATTTCCTCCCAGCCTGCCAAACAGGTGACTGTGATTCTAGTGTAAAAGCCCTTTCATTGCTCCTCTTCACTAGAAAGGCACTGTCTAAGGCTTAGTGCACAAATGCTCTCAGACTGGGTGAATCTCCATGCATGATTCTTGGAAGACCCCTGAAACCTTGACGTTTTTCTTCTTTTCAGAAAAAATACATACTTGTCTTAGCTTTCTCATTTCTCCCTTTAGCTCCTTTCTCTCAAAAACATCTTTTGGGTATCTACTTACATCTGAACAACCTCAACCAGCTGCCTAGAAAAGCCAGAGGCTCCTTAGTGTTAACAATGCAAATGATTTGAGACTTTAAACCTTGCACTAGCTCACAAATCGCGACCTTGCTTTTAAGACAAAACATCAGATCTGAGTTACACATTTCTGCACGAAGCAAACATGATGTACAGTCCATGAGGCAGAGAGAGGCAGATTACACGCTCCCACTGGTGCACTGACTACAAAGCAAATTCAATGAAACAAACAGGGGCTCAAACATTTAGCTTTTTTTTATCTGTAAAATGTACTTTGAACCAAACTCTGCTGTCTTGGGTTCTTGAATATTTACCATTACAGCTTAAAATACATTTCCAAGAAGTGGTTACAGAGGTCTGAGGGAACACAGCCTTGAAAAGAAAAAGAAAAACCATATTTAATTTCCTGAAATAAAAGTTTTTCGTACTTTTGACACTCGATGCAGCCAATCACGCAAGGAATTCACAGCAAGTTTAAGTCATATTTAGAAGATTTTGGAGTTCCACGTTGGGGAGGACCTAAATAAATAAAGAAAAAATAAATAAAAATGCTCAAAAAGTCCAAAATTCAACAGGGAAAATAAAGTCCCCAAGCTACCCAGAGTTCAGTTTCCAACATGGCTCTTGTTCAATTGAAACAAAATCAAAGTTGTCAGAATATACTGCTGCTGTGCAAGTCCTGCAGTTATATATGTGAATAAATATATTTAGCTTTTGAATTCAGGGAATAAAAAGGAATGTGTTACTCGTTTGCATTTCTAATAGTATTTAGCTGCGACTTAAAGACAACCCGCTGATTTCCTGAACTGCAATAAGAACAAATCTGGGTACAGGATTCAGAGAAAAATCAAACCCAGCATACGAAACAAAGAAAAACAAGATGCTCTAGTAGCTACAAAATTTTATATGTTTTGCTGATATTTAAATGTAAAATCCAGTAGACAGCACAGTAATTATCTGGGAGAGAGGCAAGTTTATAACCAAACTTCTCAGCACATTTGTTTAATCTAATAGAAAAGACCTTGTTTGAACGGGGAAGTGGGGGAAAAAGTATTAAAATATTAAAAACATTTGTTAGAAATTTTACACATGCATTTGTTGTTGTATAAAAAAAAAAATCACGAATCTTGAAAGTTTCCATTACAGAGAATCCTGTAAATAATCTGAACAAAAGGAAGCAAGGATTATGATTTAACACCAACACACAAAACTGAAGAACTAACCATCTCTAGGGCTCTCATACTGATGGGGGTATTGATTAAAACAGCAAGCAGTCATCATCGCAATGCTACTGTGGTCTGCATTACAATTGAAAAAGGACTTCTTTGATGCAATATTTAGTAGGCTATTACATTTCTAATGAGATTTATTAATGCTCTGTGTGCCAAAAATATATCCAGTCAGCTGGATGGACTTTCACTGCCCTTGATGCCGACTTTGATAGAGTTTGGTGGCTGAGATGCTAAAGCTCATAGAGTGGTGGCGAAAGTGAAGAAAATGCAACTGATATCCTCACAGCATCCAACAGTAACAAAGCAGCCCTACTCTGAAGTTGGAAGTTTGATCTGAGAATGACTTCAAATCTGAATTTATCACAGTTCAGATCCCAGAACATAGACCGACGTTAAAGGGTGTGGCCAATTATGAAAAGAAACAACAGTTTGTGATACAAGTTAGTGATGCACAAAAATAAGACTTCAAATACACGCTGGTTTACTGTGGAAACACTAAGTTGTGTGTGCATGGCAGCCACACTGAATTTAGAGATAAGGGTTGGTGAAAAATGCAAGATTTTCCCTACTTGTTAATCGTTTGATCTTAAAACTTACAAATGTCCACTGTTGAGTATAAATCTCACAATTAAAATGCTTCTTCAGTCAATAATGCAGAGTCCAAGGATAAGACTGGTTTTCTGTTTTGTTTTTTTAACAAGATTCCATGAACCTACATGTTGCTGTTCGCTAATCATCTACTTAGCCACTGTACATTAGCTTGGATTTTTCTCAGTAATGTATATTATGTTCTAAAGTTTTTCTACTATACTGCATTTAGTTCTGATCACATTAGGGGCCAGTTGACAAATACGACAGATTATGACCCCTGATCTAACCAAAATGACCCAACGTGGGTTAGAAGCGACAGGTGATTGGTACAAAAGTTGTTGTGGCCACCTTTTCTGTTTGGTACCCATAAAAAGGCAGGTTAGAAACACCTAAACGAACAAACTCACAAACTGCTTTCCAAACCTATTTAATGGAATGTCTTTAAAGGAGGTGTTTTTGATGGGTTTACGATTTGTTTTTTTAAATGAGGTATTTTGCTAATAGTAACAATTATCTATACACTAAAGGGAAAAAAGGGAAAAATAAATGTCCTGACTTATCACAGCCACTTAGGAGACAAAACATTGTTGCAAACATTGACCAAAACCTTTTACAGAAATCAGATCCCGTGAGAAACTTTATTCTCCAGAAAGTGTGTTTTTCATGTTCAGAGTACGCAACATTTACACTGAAGGCTTAAATGATGAAGGTGTGCAGGAATCGCCATCTCAGTTCTTCGGTTGTGTTTACGTTTTGTAACCAAGCAAAAATGTAACATTGCTTCAGGCAATAACTATATTATTCAGTAAATCCTGTCCACTAAACATAAACATTTGGTTAAAACGCTGGTAGACCAAAAAAAGACCATTCTGAAAATCATAAGCATCCTGCCAAAACTCTTGGTATTTAGCATTAGCCGACAGGTCACCAGTGGCAGAGGATTACTGGTGTTTTGGCTGGGTCTTAAGCACAAAACACAACGCTTGTATCCAATCCGTTTTTTTTTCCCCCGGACATACTGGCTGGGTAGAGAGTCCCTCTACAGACAGGACTTGCAAGATCGAGTATTCCCTAAGCCTGTCGCAATTAGCAATAAATCAATTAAATCGCATGATCAGTTCAAATGAGTACCATAATTTCTGTTTTCGCGGGGAGGAGTGAACTCTTGCGTCAGATATTTGCCAGGCGTATGGTCTCGTTACGTAGCTCAGAGTGTAGCATTAGAGCCCCGTGAGGAGTTGAAAGCTAAAGATATGCTAGCTAAGATTTGGAAAAACAGAGATAGAATTTATTTCAAAACCGATTGTGACAGCTGCGGTGTGGGAGAACTTTGGATTCAAACTGAATGACCATCTGGTCGGCTTCTCCAGCTGGGAAAAAAAATAAAAAATACAACCAAGGGCCGTCTCCATCTTCCCGACAGTTCACGATCTCTGGCGCGTTTAACTGACAAACAAAATAGAAAAAGGGCAGTGCAAAATGTTTAGGTTGACCTTAGGTTGACCAGACGTCCCCGATTTGGACGACTTGTCCCCGGCTAAAGCTGTCGCTGAATTCAACGTTTTACGAATGAGAACTAAACGTTGCCTGCAACAACTTGTTATGGTAGCCGGGCTGGTCACGCTGCTGTTAGCGTTACAGAAGACAGTCTTGTGAGACGTTCTTTAGAAATGAAGGTTCATTGAACTTTGAGAGGACGTACTGGCATTATTATGCCATTATCAGATCAGTTGAAAATGGTATACGAACGACAATATTATTGTTCATCGCAATAATTTCAGGGACAATCTATCGTCCAGCAAAAGTTGTTATCGTGACAGGCCTAGTATTCACGCGGGAGTATGTAGCGGATATTCCGGCAGTACAAACAAGCAGGGCAGTAAAAGATAAAGCAGCGTCTGCTCAAACAAGCTCAAAGACTGCCGTTCCACCTATCTGTACTTCTGAGCTATCATCAAGAAGAACACTGTTTATTGATTATTTATTGAGCTGTGTGTTCCAGATGAACCAATATGGGGACAAACCTGGTCAGAACTTGCGTACAGTTCACCTTACAGTACAGGGCTTTTACTTTGCATGTTCCCCTAATTGGAGGCGTCCTACTTTCCGTAGTTCTGACCAAGATAGACCAGGGGTCCGCCTTGGCCAGAACTACGTAGACACAGTTGCAGTGAAGCGCAAGCGGCCTGCCCGAATCCATTCAATTCAACCTGGTGCAATTGCTACAACTTCATACGATCCGTTTTTCCAGTGTGTCTTGTGCTTTAGAATCCAAATCAGCTTCATTCGGCCACGATTGTGTGCAATCATGCCATCAGACTCGGCTTACGGCGCTCGCAATGCACAGACATTTTGTACCAGTACGTGTTTTTGTTTTGTTTGTTTTACGCAGAGAAAAGCTGTGATGTTTCATTGGGTGTATTTAGGTTTCATTTAGGTGTGAGTTTGCGTTTTAATTGAATCACAATCTCTGCTGTATTAAATGTTACACAGGTTGTGGTTGACACACAGCCATGAGGAGTCCTATAGAGAACAATAGGACTCAAACTTTGCAGGCACACTCAGTGGTGCCAAGTGGACATTTTTGCGAGCCAGGAGTTATGCAAGAGCCCCCTGATGAGTGGACATGATCCAGATGAGCAGGACAAAAACGCAACAATGACGCAAATGTTACTGAAAAACTGCAGATTGAACAAGATCTCCTAGAACACAATTAATACCATCTATTGGTGTATAAAAAGCATTTAAAAAGGTAAGAGAGAACACGCTGATCCCACGTGTTTACACTGCATTGCTCCCCCACCCCCAAAGGGTTCGGATATATAACCCGATCCACCTGAGTGTAGTTCAACTAAACCAGAGATCAGCTTTGGGACTTCTTTAAACATCTAAATGTTTGTGTTTGGTTCCAGTTTGTGCTTCGCGTAATCCCGTGAGACGTGTAGCGATCATTTACGTGAGCTCAGTGGTACAGAAAATGCCCTAAACGGAGGTTTAGCAAAGCAGCCTATAAAAAAAAGGCCAAACAAATGGGAAATTGAAACGGTAAATAGCTCACAGGGGACGGGAGCGGGGCTAAAAATCAGAAACACATGGTTACTTTGATAGAGAACTAAATCCTTTTTAAGCCTGCGGCTCGTTCGGAAAACACGTTCACGAAGCAAAAGACAAGTTTCGGGAACCGGTTCGCCTGGTTTTTCCCCCTTTCGCCGTTTTCCACACGACCACGCCGACCTCCGGAGCGCGCGCGGCGTGAAGCTAAACCCCACGTCCGCGAACCCACGGCCATGTAAGGCAGGTTTCAGGACGATAAGGCTTCCTTCCTACCAGCAGCCAGCTTGAAACCGGGATGTGTTCGTCTATCCGGGCCACTCACGCACTCACAGACCTCCATCCCACCCCCCGGTTAGCGAGGCACCAACCTTTCTGCCCTCGGCAGCCCTCCGCGGTGAGAAGGATGAGCAGGGACAGGACGAGCACCCCGGCCCCTGTCGGTCCCCTGCCCACCATTACCGCTCTGCCCATAGCAGCCTGCAGTCTGAATGCATACTGGTCGCTCCTGGCCCCGGCTGCCGCTGCCGCTGCGCCGCTTCAGCCTGGGCCAAGGGGGAAAACACGAAGAAGACCCGATCTGCAGCTCTTCGACAGCGGATTAGCGCCTGGCTTCCTCCCGTGGGCGTGTTTTTGTTTGCTCGAAATTTAACGGTGGTTAGGGATACAGGTCACCGCGGCTCCACACAGACACTCAGCTAATCTGTGGAGACACCTCCTCCACACCGAGACTCCTCCTCCTCCTCCTCCTCCTCCTCCTGCTGCTGCTGCTGCTCCGGATCTGGGAATGGGATACCAGAGTCCCCCCAAGCGGTCTGAACGATCCCACGCATCCACAGAATACCACGAGGAGCTTCATCCAGCTGATTTAATTAATTTGTAGGGGGGCGGGGTATTTATTTTATAAGTTATAGAAAAATATTACTTAGTTGGACTATGAAAGATGGAAAGGCTAGTAAACTGAAGAATACATAGATAAATTATGAAACCGAATGTCAAATTTTGATCTTCAGATCTGAAAAATGATTAAAAATATATTTAAAATAGAAATAAATGAAACTAAGGTTTTTTTTAACAGTTTCAATAGTGAGTACAATTTAGTTTTTTATTATTATTATTTGTTATTACATGCTTATGTTCTTGAGAGTCAAATCTGTTTGTTTGTTTTTTCATGTTCATTTTACTTTATTTACACTTTCAAGTTGATTTTTTAAAATATATTTCACATTTTTGGCCCCGACCTGACAAAGGCTGGAGCGGGGCCTCTGAGGTCAGGGGTGTGAGAACATGATGTGAGGACAGCAAGCCCCATGACCCTTTCTTGGCTCCATACATAAGGGAAGGTTCCTCTCACTGCTCAAAAGAGCCATGCGTTTTAGGCCCACTGCTCTGTGATATTGCATTTCTGAGGCTTGTTGAATAACTCTTTTGTGCTAAACCAGCCCTTGTATTGAATGCTAACCTCTCCTATCTGTTTTATGGCATGAACAATAGCTGTCTGTTTCACCAACACCTGATAGAAGACGACTTTAGGTCCTGGAAACAAACAAAAAAAACAATTAATAAAGTGAAACTAAACAGGTATACTCTGGCTGGTTAATGACTGACTGGTCAGCTGTTGGCTAGATGTTTTAAAAATGTCTCTGGAGACACGTGCTATTGCTTAGTAATTAGTAATTATGCCCTCGCTTGGCAGAGATTTGAAAGGAAATGAAACTGTCAGAGTAACCAGTAGTAACATGTAGAAACAAACACTGGTTTTGGCTTGCACTGGACGTTTTCAACTCCCCTGGATGTAACGTCCTGTGGTGCATTTGTGTGAGCCAAGAGTGTAGGCCAAAACCCGTCACAGTGTAAGAAAGCACGCCCTCTGTTTCTCTTTCACATTGTCAATTCTCAGCCCTACATGCCAAATGGGGGAACTCCCGCATTTTCCCCAGAGGGCAGTCTCATCAGGACATTATTCAGAATTATATTCTTTCAAATTAATGCTCACTATGGGTGGAATACAATAGAATGCATTGAAAAAAAAAACAGACAAAAGTTGTTTGATTTTAATCTGTAACAAATATGCTAGTTTTGAAAACAGACTATTAATTATTGTATGGGTCGTCATAATTCCCTATAATCTGGAATCTGCACCCTGGTTGTAATGCAAGAGAAATAAAAGAGTAAATTACAAGTAAATTCCAAATATACACACATTTTGTGAAGACAACAGTTAAAACTGTTTTTTCATGACTAAAATCTGGGTTTTAAAGCATTTTCTTGGGTGCGGCGATCATTGCTTCCAGGTTTAAAAATTGCAGTTCTGTGAGAAAATCCCAACCCTAGATGGTCGTCACAAAGTTTTTGTGACGTTTAATTTTAGCTGATACAGCCATAGAGTTTATATATATTTGCATCATAGTGGACATTTACATTTTCTTTTAATATTCTTCCTCTACTTTTCTATATGAGTTTTTTGGGGTCTCGACAAAGTCCAACTGAAGATCACTAGCTATAAGCACAGCAGACTACTATGAATAAACCAACAGGTTTGTGAGAGAGTCAGTCAAACCAGAATACGTTTGCACGTTTTTCTATTGGGGTTGCATCGCAACTTACATTTCTACAAATTAAAAAAGAGCCAAGAGTGTATGATACTTGTATTTGCAAATAACATATTAATTCATTTATCAAATGTTTTTTCATTGGTGTCCTGTTATGGATTGGCAGCCTGGTGTAACCTGTCGCCAGCCCAATGGCCACAAAGAGAGAGGCACCAGCCCCCCTGCGACCCTGTACGGATAAGCGAGTGTGGAGAATGGAAGGAACAATGTTAGACTTTTTACAAGAAACACAGACAAGTCCTCAAAGATGACTGGGAGGAAGATGGGTCTATTGTTGCAGAGTTGCTGAGGTAGGTAAAAAGCTCTCTGGGAAATGGGAAGGACAGGGTTCCCCTTGAGATGTTAAAAGCTCTAAACAATGGTGGGCTGTGGTGGTTACCTGCCTCCTCATTGTCACATAGAAGACTGGGATAACACCAGTGGAGTGGCAGACCAGGATATTTTAAGAAAGGGTAGTGGCAGACAGTAGCGGTTCTCACATGAGTGGCTCCCTCTGCTGACTGAAGAACAATTACAATGAGAAAAAGATCAGAATATTCTGGGGCCGAATAAATGTAAAATGAAAAAATACATTTTAGTCTCACACAAAGTAGCCTACAAGAGTTGGTCCCTGGTCTCAGCAACAAGTGGCATACATCTCTTCAACACATGGGGCTAACAACTCTCCATTAACAGTCTATGCATAAAAGCAAAAGAAAACATGTGTAGGGCAAAACTGATATCAGTTTGGTGTTTTTTCTGTTGTGCCTGTAATCCCCTCTCATTATGCCGCCCTGGGCAGCTGCTCATATAGCCCATTAAAAAAATGCTACCGAGTACAAAAAGGTGGTGTTTGCACTAACAAGGGATCACATTTCTCAACAAACCCCAGCTTCAAGAGGAGCAGGCATTGGGGTTTGCCTGTTCATTCAACACATACTCTGTGGATCTGGAGAAGGATTTCATGACCACGTCCTTTGAGGTATTAAAGATTCAAAGATTCTTTATTGTCACCGCGTGTTACTGTGGTGAAATCTCTTTTTTGGGTCTATTATGGGTTGCTGTGGAAGTACAACCTTTCTTTTATAGGCTATTTAGTACTTGTATTTCCAAAGAAAGATATGTGTCTGCTTGTCCCAATACAGGTTGAAATCCGTCATGAATATCCCTTGCCTTCACTCCAGTTTGTGGTGTTCCTGGACAGGACCTTTAGGCAGTCTCAGAGAAGGGTGTATTCAGTAACAACAAGGTTCTGTTGTTATTTTAAGCTATGAACTTCTTTGTGCACTGGAATGGATCACTGCTGAGTAGACCTAGGGTTCCCAAACTTTTCAGCTTGTGACCCCCAGAAAAACAGAGCCACAGACTGGTGACCCCCTTTGGCTGGTTGTATTGTTTTTTTCTTTTTTGGTGGTAAATTATAAGCATAAAGTCATAATATTTTGAAAATACATAGGTAAAATTATGAACAAAGTAGTATTTTAATAAGAACTCTTGCTTGTAAAGTTATACTTTGGTAAGGGTTTCACAAATAGAGAAATACAAAATCTTTGATTAAAATGTATATATTTAATTATTTAATAAAAATTGGAAACATATGTATTAAATAAACGTATCCTTGTACAATACTTGATTATTTGGATAATTTATCAAATACGTAATTAAATGTGAATAAACAGACTCCTTTCATGATCCTCTGGGGTTTTTGTTTTTGTTTACATTTGTGTTTTTGCTCTGATCCCTTTTGGTTTAGGATCATAGTTGTTTTTCACAGCTTGCCATGTTCAGTTCACATCTGTGTTGTTCAGTATTTTTTTTTTACCTCCCTAAAAGTTTGTGTACTCATTTGTTTTCATAGTCGTGCATGCTGCATTACATCACATCACGTCATGTTTTTTTTTTTTTTATCTATATGCCTCACCCATAAAAAGCCAGGGGTTGACGCTAACACTGCTATGGATAAGGTGATTGTTGAACTGTTGAGTGGCTATGTAGCCTAACCAATCAGATTTTAGAATCTATCGAACAAGCCATACCCCGCCTCTCGCCCATTGAATGTTGAAGATGGGTACCAGCCCCCCTCGCGACCCCATGAGGGACAAGCGTGACGGAAAATGGATGGATGGATGGATGAACAAGCCATATTGACAGTTTAAATTATTTCATGATGTGCTACAGTTCATTATTTCACAATGGAATGTGCCACATAAAACACGAAATAATGCAATACTGAAGTGATTACACAGCCCCATGAGTTTAACTCAAACTAAATGTTGGTTTTAGTAAATGGTGGTGAGACATCATTGCACAAATCTTGTTGCATTACCATATTTGTAGAGATGTTTTTTTATTTTATTGAATTTATTACAGATTTATATATACTATATCTAAATATGTAATTAACATAGTATTTGTTTATTGCACTTGATATTGGGTATCACTGTCTCTGCTAATGTATATAGGGCTACATCTGAACTCAAATGTGATCTAAATGAACAAACAGTCTGATCTTACCATAATATAAGTACGTATGAAACGTTAAACGACTCTAGAAAGCCTTGTGAATTTATTTAATTGACGCGCTTTTTGCACATATCGTTCTTATGTTTATGTTGTATGTTAATTTTGCGACAGCTGGCACTCGCTTGGTCGTTTTCCTGCCACAAACTACAACCTCTCCCATCATGCTTTGTTCCGGGATGACGTCAGGTCAGCTGACCGTTGCTGTTCGTAGCAGAAAGATGTCGGCGACGATCTGCCGAAGGATGAAGGCTGGTTTTACCTTGGCGTTTGTTGTCTGCTGTCTTTCCTCAGCAGGTAGGAAGTGTCCAGCGACAAACATTTATTAGTCACAGTTTTACCAGCCTCCCTGAAATCCTTTCTAACGCCGCGGCCTCCTCTGGGTGGCTCTCAATATGCGTCTGACAGGTCGCCCATCGGTCCAGGGACGTCGTTAGCGTTGCCATTTTTTAGCTGGTTCTGTGCATTTCAATGTCTGGGTTCATCTGTCAGTGAGAATGAGAAGAAGAAGCCAAGCTAACAGCTAACTCTTGCGTTTTGCTAATCGTAAATGCTAGCGATGAGGTTGAAAACGTGTCTTTTATTTTTTGTTGAGAATAAAAGGAAAATTTTAAGTGATTTTCAATAACGTGGTGTCTAATTTCTTGTGCTAATAATTAGCCTGTGCTGTCATGTGACCCACTGTTCTGAGCTGCTAGTTCCTCTTTAACTTCCAGTTTTTTCTGCTGCTCCATGTCACGAGTGGACCTTAATAAAAATGGCTCTTTAGTGCAAACTTTCTGGGTTATTTGAAAGGATATCGTGGTTTGGAAATGTTTTCATTCACGTTTTGACATGTCTCGTTGAAACAACAAGCTTGAATTTGTTTTATATTGGGACTTTATGTGACGGACTGACAAAAAATTTGTACCTTATTGTGAAGTGGAAGGATTTGGGGTTTTCACACATACTTTTAAACATAATGTAAAAAAAAAAAGTGTGGCATGCATTTTTTCTCAGCCCCTGTCACGGCTATAGCCCTAAATAAACCACACCCAACTAATTGCCTTGATAGATAATCGAATTATTAAATAACGTCAGCGTGTGTGTAATTTAATCTCTGCATAATTACAGCTTTTGTTTGGATGATGAGCACAAACGTAAACAGATTGGTTCATGCAGACCACCAGACAGACCATGTCTGGTGTAAAATCAAAGAGAAGCTTAAAGCAGGGTTGGGTTACAATAAAACAATAACCCAAGCTTTAAATATTGTACAGAGCACTTCAGTTCATCATCCAAAACTGAGAAGTGCATGGCACAACTGCAGACCTTATGAGACATCGCAGTGCGCATAAACTGGCCAGCCCAGGCATTAATCAGAGAAGCATCCACGAGGCCCACGGTGGCTCTGGAGAAGCTCCAGAGGTTCACAGCTCAGGTGGGAGAACATGGGGGCATGTCAATAATTAGTTGGGTACTAAACTGCATTTGACCGGTAAGCAAAGATGCATACGGTGAAACGTACTGGTGCCAATGTGTCTCTGGGGATGATTTTGAAAGGATGAGTGAATAGAAACGCCTGCTACACTCTTCCGATTTTTTTTTTTTTTTTTTTTTCCAGAAAAGTTTAGATTTCATTGTAATCATGTTCCCCTCTGTGTTTGTTATATAACATCCAAATAAACTACCCTTCATTTTCTGGTTGCAACATTAAAAAGAAAGTATGAAAAGGGTTATGGGACATAAATGCTTCTGCAAAGTACAGTAAAACCCAAAGTGGGAGCATTAATTTAAACTCCATTTCTGATCAAGACTTAGGAAATATGGTTTTAGAAACGTTCAAGAAAATGAATTGAGTGTCACAATATTTACAAAGCATAGTAACAATTTTAAATGGACTATTAAATTTTATTTTGGGAGCTTTGTAGCATATAGGGTTGGGATAAAAGTAGACGTTCTGCTTAGCTAATGCACAACATTATTAGCTTCTGCAAGATCTCCGAAGATCTTCTTTAAAGCAGTCCTGTTTTGCTTTGGTTGACGAGCCCTCTCCGTTGCTCTTCAGGTGTCAATGGGGACAGCTTCACAGTCCTTCAGGCTCCGGAGTTTGTGTCTTTCCAGAAAGGTGACTGGCCCGTTTCTGGAGAGAAAGTCCCTGATGTGGTGGCTTTGACTATGGGCTTCTCTGTTCAAGAGGTATCTACTTATTTTTAACAAAGGAAAAATATCAGCTGGGCTTTGTGTTTGTAGACACATCTTAAGATGATGACGGTGGTAGCCTAAAACATGCTGCGTCTTTTTGTTTGCACAGGATCTACTGTGGCCTGGCCTGCAGGCCGGTCCGTTGTTTCAGCGTCCCCGGGCTAATGTGTTGATTGTGGTGAGAGGAGTCGACAACCTGTCTCTTTCTCAGCCTCTGGCCTCTTACCCCCTGGAAAATGTGAGTCTGACAATTCTTCCTGTAAATAGAGTGTAATGAGAACCAGTTTACTCAGTGTGCCATTGACTTCTCTCCCAGCCTGTACCCTTTACTCTGGACGGCGTGGCAGAGACGGTCCACTCTTTGTTTTCCGAGTACACCCCTGTAGTGCTACAACTGGCCCCCAGTGAAGAGGTGAAAACATACACAGAACAGGGAACAGCAAAGACCTTGAAATATGTTAATTTGTTTAGATTATTAACCGCTGTTTTGTCTTTTGCAGCGGCTGTACATGCTTGGCAAGGCCAATGCTGTATTTGAGGACCTACCGGTCACCTTACAGCAGATCCGTGCTCGCCTGTCCCAGGATGGCTCTGTGCTGACTTCCCTTCCCCTCAACTCCCTTAGCAGAAATTCAGAAGTTAGTCTAATATTCACAGTTCATGTTACCTTCAGCTGCCCTGCTGAATATTGCAACGATGGACGCAGATTTTATATGAATCATTTGAATCTGTAAAAGCTTTTGTCTCCATGATTACCGTACAAACAAACCATGTATTTTCAACTCTTTCATATTGTGTCCTAGGCCGATTTGCTCTTCCTGTCTGAAGTTCAGGTTCTGCATGACATCGTGGCTCTGGTAGGTTTACCAAAGATAGCGTAACCACCTCTTTCCCTCTTAGTAATGAAATTGTTTAGTCAGCTCTGAATCGGCTCTTCCCCTCTTGTAGCTCCAGAGGCACAGACACTTGGCCAAGGACTTCTCCCCTGACCTGTACTCTCTGGAGCTGTCTGGCCTGGAGGAGCTAAATCGCCTTTATGGCAAAGACTCTCCTCAGTACCGCGACGCCACAGCCATTCTCGCCTCGGTCCTCCAGAAGGTAGGGGAGAGATCTGAGGGAGTAAAACAACATTCTTTAATTTACTTGAATTTTAACCGTGTCCTTGCTTGTTGATATAGTTTGGAGAGGACATGTATCGACTCTATGGCAACAGGGCTGTGGTGGAGGTTGTTACCGTGAAGAACTTTGAAGCTCCTTTGACCAGAAAGTCCCGTTCAATCCTGGAATCCAAACAGATTGTAAGTCTGAAACGAGCTACTCTTTCACCTTTAATAAACTAGATATAGCCTTGTGTCATCAGAGAGATTCTGCAGTAGTTCCGTTATTTAATGAAAAAAAGGAGTTAAACCATTTATACCAAAAAAAAATGTATATCAGCGTCAGGAATTAAATAAAATTAAAATACATAGTCGATATGTTTTCCCAATAGTATTGGGTCATTTATGGCAGGTTTTTATGGATGGTAATATGGCTTTATATTATTGGTTAGCACTAAACTAAAGTGCAATTTATACTTTAACATTAAACAGAGGTTCTTTAAATCAGTAATCCCCAATTTTTTTTTCTTTTTGCGCCACAAACTCATTAATGTCAGACAATATTTTTACTGACCGGCCTTTAAAGTGTGGGGAATAAATGCATCCATCCATCCATTTTCTGACCCGCTTAATCCCTCATGGGATCCCGGGAGTTGCTGGTACCTATCTCCAGCGTTCACTGGGCGAGAGGCGGGGTACACCCTGGACAGGTTACCAGTCTGTCGCAGGGCGGAATAAATGCAACTAAATGAAATGAAATGACCGGTATAAAAACAGTGGTGTTTTCTAAACGTAATAATATAATATTCACAAATATGAAGTGCATGAAAAATACATCTCACCATAACAGACAATCGCTGGAGACGACACCCAAAGTGTGTTGCTTGTGTTCTGTCCACTCTGTAATTTAACACATTTGCATTGGAACAATACTGCCGTCGTTGCACAGCCTCTCCTAGAAGTTCATGGCAGATGTTTTCAGTAGCGGCAGAGTCAGTTCTTCGCCACAGCAAAAGGCTTCTTAGGCTTAGCAATATGATTGGCCACCAATTATGACGCTATTAGTGCATTTTATAATGTGATTGAGACATGCGTCTTTACAGGCGTCAAGTGTGAGTCATAGACAGATATAAAAGACTTCATTGATCTCCTTTTTGGACCATAAAAAATCTTCGAAAGCCCAGATTTTCTATACCTTGCCTTAAATCACATTTAGTTATGTCTTCATTTTGTATGCTGTAATTCTGACAGCGATTTGGGTTTTTACCTTCTGACAGCACAACAATGCCTGGACATTTAGACTGGAAAGATTTGAGCTGTCCTTTGATGATTGGAGAATAAAAATGAAAACACGTTGCTTTGCTATCCATGAATATTTTGTTTGTAATGGGAAATAATATTTAGCAATGTTTGTCTTGAAAACGCGTTTTTCGGTAGTTGGCTAAAACCCGTCATCAGTACCCATTAGAAACTAAACGCATCGGTTGATGGTGATGCATTCAGAAAATATGCTTCTTTTAATTGAAATAATTATTACCCAAACCATCGGTGCCTCGGCACAAGTCAGGGCTCAGTGATCCTTCTCAGCATAGTTCTGTTTATTGAGCATCAGGCTTTTTATGGGAAAAACAAAAATACCCATTGAAAATTTACGGAAGTTTGCCGCTTCTCCAGGGTTTGTCGACCTCGAGTTGGCTAAATATAGATCTAAAGATGTCACATCCTGCTGCTGCATTTTGTGAAATTTTAATGTTCTATAGAGCTGATGGGTTAATATGTAAGCAGCTTTTATTGCCAATAAGATGCATCATTATCGTTAGGGAGTGGCCAGAAGGAAGGGCTTGTTTTGGTTAACTGAGATAGTAAACACGGGGTATCCACAGGTTGGTTTACATCCAATCAGGATTAACCTGCTCTGACAGCCTTAATTACAATAATGTTTTTATTTCTAACAGGGATTACTGAACAGTAATCTAAATGTATAACGATATGTTTTGATTGTTTGCACTGATCCCCATTGATGCTGCAGTTTGAACAGCAACTGATCATTGTGATCTTTATGAGGATTTGTAGCAGGACTGTTTATTTTTTTTAGGTGGCTCTACCTAGTAACTGCCACCAGATAAATCTATTTATGTCCGTTTTGTGTTGCACTGTTTTGACTGGGATCAATATTTTCAGAGTAACCCGGGCAGCCCTTACAACCTGGCTTACAAGTACAACTTTCAGTACGCTGTAATCTTCAACATCGTGCTCTGGCTGATGATCGCTCTGGCTCTCGCTGTCATCGTCATCTCTTACAACCTGTGGAACATGGACCCAGGATATGACAGCATCATCTACAGGATGACCAATCAGAAGAT
Organism: Fundulus diaphanus; assembly: GCA_037039145.1. NCBI lineage: Eukaryota > Metazoa > Chordata > Actinopteri > Cyprinodontiformes > Fundulidae > Fundulus > Fundulus diaphanus. Next base: position 25,366,388 of record CM073132.1, on the reverse strand, counting down.
CAGGGTGGACTAAGTTCAGCCGTCACCATCCCTGCTGCATCCTTAGAGTTCTTTAGTGAATGTTTGTGTGATGTCTTGTGTAGTAAAAAAAAAAAACAAGTATCTGTGACCGTTTGATTAGAGGAAGAGCGCCACACTGGATTATCTTTGTTTACGGCACTGATATCGTGAAATGTTAACATTAAATGATAACAGATTAAATTAGTGACTCTTCAGCTGGTCGGGATGTTATCCCCTGGAGTTTACTCTGAATAAATGTTTCCTTCCTCCTTTCAGCTTCACAGCTCAAATCATTCCTTCCTTTAACTTCTAACATTTTTCTCCCTGGTGATTGCAAGTGGGTTTTTTTTATTGTAAAAAATGTATGTTAAGAAATTAGGGTTTCTGTATGTTTTGCTGTATGAAACTGTTAAAGGTTTAAGTTAAAGAAAAGTTGATGTGTGTGTATATATTGAATATACAAATATATGAGAATCTATGTTGTTATCGTTTTGCTGTTTTCTTCCTCAAATAACAGGTATTTGTTGGACTATGTAAAAACTGGGCCCTGATGTTTGCCATTAAAATTGAAATGGTATAAAAGAAGCTCTGTAAACTGCAATAAATGCATAATAATAATTTATTACATGTATCACCCTGGTGTAAACTTATTGTTGCACACAATCCTATGATGTAAATAAAAAGAAATCAGCATCAGTGTTTAATTCTTATTATATATACAACATTAGAAATTACCCCAAGTTGGGTGATAGCAAAATATTTTGAGAAAATTAAATGTTTTAATTCTTACTAGCTAATGTCTACAGAAAAATTAAATTCAATGTCAGCATATTCGCATTGAATTTAAACTTTTTTTCTTACTTGGTGACTGTTTTACAGCTAATGAAAGCCCTAAATTAAGTTTCTCAGAAATTTAAAATGCAACGTAAGACAAAAAAAAGGATGTTTAATACAGAAATGTCCGCCTACTGTAAAATGTATCCATGTACTACTCGATAAACACTGTTGGGGTTCTTTTTGCATGAATTACCGCAGTGTGGGTGTAGCATAGAAACAATCAGCCTGCGGCTCTACTGAGGTGTTAAGGGAGCCCAGGAGGCTTTATTAGAGGCTTTTAGCTCGTCTGGTCTCTCATCTTCCCCTTGACAATACCTCACATTTTCAGTGGAATTAAGGTCAGATGAATTTGCTGATCCATTGAGCAATAAATGAGGTATTGGTACATTTGGCAGTGTGGATATCTGCCAAATCCTGGTAAAAAGGGAAATTAACATTTACATAAGGCTTGGCAGCCCTGATTTGACTGCATTGACTTTGATCTTATAAAGAAAAACCAGTAGATCAACACGTACAAACCATCTGGCAGTGAAAACATTCCCCTGGAACTCAAGCAACTTGTATTATGTGTCTCTCCTTTCTTCCTCCGGATCTCTGACTTTGACTGCCAAATGAAATGCGAAATGTACTAATCTGAAATGAGGACTTTGGACCACTGAGTAAGTCAGCCCCTTCCCTCCTCTGTCAGGTAAGTCACCTTTGAAATCATCATTAGTTCAGTGCAGTGGCGGCGGCGCCTGATTCATTTTTAAGGTGGGGGCCAGGGGGATGTTTCATCAACCTGCACTCTGTTAGTAGGCCCCTTTACGCACATGCGCATTGTTGTCACATAGTAATGTTCACCTGTAGCCCGTTTTAATCATCAAAAAAAGTCAAAAGGTAACTCACAAAAAGAATCCTTTTTAAAATGGAAATCCTGTAACAAACTACAGAGCTCAGGGATATGAAGGAGCTCTTTTTTTTCCACAGAAAGGGGTGGAAAGTGTGTTATTAGTGAAATAAATCGCTCCTCTGAACGTCGCTCTCTCGTCGTCGCTGTTCACACATCTGCGGTGCTGAAAATGCGTTGTCGCTTGTCATTGTTATCCAGGTAATTTATTCAGAATGATGATCATTAGTAAAAGCAACTGATATATCAATACTGACCACGACAAAAGTAAATAATGTACACTGGTGAAAGGACACAGTTTGGTGCTGCGGTGCAGAAACCAACTTGCGCGGTCTTCTAACACGGAAGATGGTGAATAATGAAAACGATTCAGTGGCGCCTGCAGCTGTACGGCTGCCTATACCCTACCTGATTTTGCTTTAATAAAAAAAAGGCCTTAGCATAATTATTTGACTTTTTATCGATTTTCCTCCTTTCTTATAGCCAAAACTGTGAAGAAACTAAAATTAGTCTTTTGTGGCAAAACCTACATAAATCCTTGGTGAGTTTACTTTTCTTTATCTGCCGGCTGACGCTTTTTCCATGAGCTTACTGTGACTGTGCAGTGAAGCTAACTAACAATAAAAAAATACTTTTTAGCTGTCAAATCTGGTTGAAACGCGTGCCGAAAAGAGTAAATAAATCAAACGTCGCTTCATTTCCTCTACTGACGGACAGCGCGCGAACCTGGGAATTGCAGTCCTCACCAGCGCCACGCAGACTGGATCACGCGAATCAGGGTTAGGAGTTAACCTGTGTGTGAAGGGTTAAGACTTTTCTCCCTTTAATTAATGTAGTTTGTTGGAAATAAGCTGTGTAGGCATGTCTCTATGTTTGTTTGTGAGAGCGTGCGTCACGACGTGCGCACTGGGCCGTCATGTGGATCTGTGCGCTGTTTATGTGCGCCACGCACATCGCACCAATGTGGCATGCTTGTGTGGTTGAGGTTTGTGATACAATGTTGCTGTTTTTATGCGCCTCGGGCATTATGTCGGAAAAGTAGTGTTGTTTTTGGTCAGGTGCGATGACGGTTTGTGCGCCGCAATCCAAATATAACCCTGCAGATGCCCCAAATTCAAGTAAGATGCTAACAACAAAGTTTACTTTACCGGAAAAAAACAAGGAAATTAGCACAAGCGTTTATTCATTGCAATCAATGATTTCCTATTAATCTTTGAGCGGTTAACAAGCACCGAGTCTCTGACGTCACTCCAGCACACAGGGTTCATGTGGCTGGTAGATGTGGAGCAAGGGGGGAGTCAATCCAGATCACACATTCTTAAAACAACAGAAACGTTGGCAAGCTTGCAACGCAGCGAGCAAACACGTGCAAAAGTAAGCATGTGGCCTATTAATTCATGTAGGAAGTGACTTATGAAGTTGTGAACTATTACCAAGTCCAAATCTCTTCAGAATCTTCTCCCTTCTTTCCGTCTCTGGCAGAGCAGTAGCTGCAGTGAACTTTGTTCAGCTGCAGGCTGTCAGTCAGGCGTTTGTGGTGAAGAGCTGATTAAGATGCTGTTTGGACATCGGTGACCAGAGGGAGCTTTGTGGTCGACGGAGGCTGTAGCGTGTGACATGAGTACCGTCCACTGACACACGAACCGGCAGAACGATGATTTAAAAAAAGGGTGTTTTCACTGACTTTGTAAATCGGATTTGGCATCTGAAATGTTTTCTTATTAAACTCAGAAAGATAAAAATAAAATCAAAGTTTTTTCTTCTGCTTTGTTGTAATATTGTTGAACAGTTTTTGCTAAACTTCTGCTGACAAATCAGCCGTTTTCTTTTATTTTTATACTAACAAATAATGTCTTTAATAAAAGAAAATGGCAACTAGCAGAGGTTCTCCATTAAAAACTGTTTCGTGTGTCCTGGGTTTCTGGAGAGATTATGTGACGTCCTTTCGTCACTGAGATTGCATTTAGAAAATGAAACGATAACCTTGCCAGGCTGGCATATTATTTTGCTTCTATTATTTTAAAGTTAACACGAACAGAGAAGGTCGTCGCTATTCCTTTCATCTGCAACATTGGCCACCCCTATTCCGGCGCCAGTGGTACAGTGACACAAGGAATTTGACAGTTGTAATGATATTAATCATCAACATTTGTAGAAATGAACAAACATCTTTCTGTGTGAAACGATTAGAATGACGTATAACAATTAAGTAAATATATTCATGCTATCCTTGTTTATTGAGATGTACCAAGCAAATAAAAGTATGTGGAGATGCTGTTAGAATTGTGTAACAGTTTATATGACTTCCCCACAGAGTCCAAGGCGCAACAATCCCGATTATGTATCCTTGTATTACAAGTGTGTCTCTTTAAATAGCATCATCGTGTCTTACGTTGCGTACCGGCGCAGCCAATCACAATTGCGTTGGATTCCGTAAACCCCGCCTCTACTATGATCTTCGGTCTGTCATTGGTTGGATTGGTTGTTTGTGCTTTAACGTTCTAGTATTTATGTTGAGACGTTCAGGAAGACGAGATTAGAAAACAGCTGTGTCGAAGAAAGGGAAACAAGCCGAACCAGTGCGACTCAACACAAGTTGATCGAAACTACAACCTAAAACAGCTCAGCTCAATGGTGTGACTGCTGATAAAAGGTAATAATTGCTTAATCATTCGTATATAAATTTTATAATAACCACGGCCGGTCGATAGGTAATAGCTTCTTTTTGTTTATTTATTTTCTGTAAGTGCTATTTCCTTACACTGATACTAAAACAAGGAAGTGTTCTTCAGCTCGGTCGGCTCCCAGATCTTATTATTTTGCTGCTCCCAGTTCGGTCCTCTGCCCATTGTAAGCCTGATCTGCGCCGTAATCGCATTTTATTTCAGCCGTATTAAAGGCTTGGTTTAAATGGCTTGTTTACAAACAGATCAACTATAAAAGTTCCGCTATAATCTAACAGGGTTTTATTTTACCAGCGATTATGGAGCTCAGATATGGAATGACTCAGCTTTATTCATCCCATCTTGAACAATGCAGTACACAGTGTCTTCCTGTTACTCATGGAGGCAGCTAAATTGTTTACTCGTGTAAGGCATACAGGAATTTGTAACGAATAATAAAATTTGACTTAGGTGAAGGTGAAGACTATTGATGAAAAAACAGGGTAAATAAAATGAAAATATATGTAGCACAGCTACAATATGAGCAAAATATTTTAAAACTTATTATTGAAAGCGTTTTTTGTCGTTGTCATGTTTATTGTAGATTCATTATTAAAAAAAACAACAACTACTTAAAACATTGTACATCTTTTGTCTTAGCTTGCGCCTATGTGGTGAGGAAGATCCGGGCTTCTGCCTCTGACGAAGAGCGAGAGGAGAAACCCATCCGTACACCATGTAGTGCAAAAGGTAGGAAACTGACAACAAATCGGACTTCTTTAAACTTCTGGCACACCCCTTTCCTCCGAAGAACACAGCCATTTGGTTAATCCTAATCTTAACGCTTGTTTAACATCCCTGATGAGATCTGTGGGGTTCCTACAGCATGTGTTTGATTTAAGGAGCCATTTTTTTCTCCCTCGTGTATTTTACTCTTATCTTGCTTACCTTTGTGTTGTAGCTAATAAAAAATCGGAGCTAAAGTCGATGGAATCTTCCTCAATGGCTGCCCTGAACCCGGGCCGCGATGAAGGTTTCGACGGAGCAGTAGCAGCAGCAGCAGGGACGTCCTCTGGGGCCGCTGTGGAGAACTGTGGCTCCTGACGTTAAAGATCTGGCTGGACGCTGGGACTGTGGCCAACTCATTCTGAAAACATCCTTTATGTATTATTATTACAGATAACAACATAGACAAAACGATATCGGTTTTGACAAAATCTTCAAACCAAGTACTAAACTTCCATAATTTGAATACTTTCCAGTCGTCGACACAGTTTCCAGTGTCTAGCTCAGTTCCATAAGATGGCCTTTTTCACAGTAAACATTTTGAAATCAAGTGCAACATTCTTGTACTGCAGCGTTTGAAGGCTGGCTCACCAACCTCTGCACCAGAGGCTGAGCAGGCCTGATGTTTCTGCTGTTACATCAATAACTATAATAATGTTAAAAGCACTGTTTGGGAAAATCTTACCAGTATAGTATACTCATGTCAGGTTAGGCAATATGCACATAATTGAATACATTAATAAACTGTAATTGAACTGATTTTAAATTATACATTTGCAGATGTGTTTATTTAAAAAAAAAAAAGTTGTTACAAGATTATATTTGGATCTGTATTGTCATGCGTTGTATTATGCAGTTAAATTTTTTACAGCTGATCTTCCAAATAAAAAATATGCAAAGTCTGTTTTCTGTGATTGTCGGGTGTTTACCACCATGTTAGAACGTAAATCCCCCCAAAGCTGGAGAAGAAAAGCATTTCTAAAGATGAGATGATCAATAACACTGAGCTTGCTTCATGCTACTGTAGATCAAACCATGACAACATTACCTGGTAATAACGTAGGTGTGATTAAAAAGCATGGCTAACAGCCAACCCAACTCAGATCAAAAAAGATTCCTGCACTACAGTTTATTTTAGACCAAATGAAATGTAAAAAAAAACATTTTGAAAAACCCACGGTTGTTCTCCCACTTTGTCACATTTTAATATAAATATAAGTAGTCTGTTTATTTCTCGCTTTAATAAATCTACCTAGTTTCAAAACAACTGCGTATATACTTATTTACAAGTGTATTTTTGTGGTCTTAATCATTACCGTCTTGCATCTCTGTGGCTTGCTTGTTTTGAAACCCTTTAATGTGTGCAAAGCACGTTAAAGTGTGCACAAAATCTCCAATAATCATGTTGGGGTGATATACTAAAACAAAAACTTATAAGAGAATTTATCAGTATTTATATGCTGTTGTCATATCCAGTGCCAAAGAAAAACAGTTGTACCCCTTGAACGTTTTCCACATTGTAAAGTAGAACGATAATAATGCATGGTTTTCAAAAATGTTTAACAAATTAAAGTGTGGCAAGCATTTGTATTTATTCCCCTTTATTCAGATATACCCCCTGAGCAAAAGCAAATGCAACCACTCAAGAATATTTATTGTCATTATGTTACCACATTGACATTTTGGTTAGACACCGGCACATAATGCACATAGATTACACTTAGATTAAACATGTACACAGACACAATAAGACATGTTGTTTTCACTTTTTTCTTTTATTGCATCAACAACACTTCCCGAGAAGCTTAAAGTGTTCAAATAGTCCTTAGCATTCGATAAGATTCGTGTTTGACTCAAAAAGACAGCAGTCCCTTTACAGGTGATGTAGATTACTGTGCAGTTGCATGAGTGTGTCAGACAAAGGCTCACTGAGAAGTTAATAAGTGTACAAATAGTTATCAAAATTGAAATGTGAAAAAAGGCCAGTCACAGTTAAAAAAGGAGACAAAAAGGCCAGTCACAGTCAATTTACAGGATGATGTAAAATACTATGCAATTAATTATAATCTTCACGTTACAGAACTGTGCAATTTGCATGGATGTCCAGACAAACGCTCCTTGAAAAGCTAAAAGTGTGCAAATGGATATTAACACGTAAGAGAAAGTATAAATAATTCTCATCGGATCAAGAACCTGTGGAATTGGGCGTGCTTCGGTGACGCAGCGTTTAGCGCGCTCAACCCATGTACAGAGCCTTAGTCCTTGACGTGGCTGACCCAGGTTGGACTCCAACCTGTGGTCTTTGCTGCATGTCTCTCCCCCTCTCTCATACCCCCTTTTCTGTCAGCCCACTATATGAAAAACAAGCCACTAGTGCTGTAAAAACCTCAAAAGAAGAAAAAAAAACACCTGTGGAGCCAGCAGTATGCTTGTAAACATGTAGCAGACTATGAACAGGGCTGATGGTTTATTTGATTCTCTGCAGGGGGCAATAGCCCTCCCGGCTATGGGAATTAAGTTGTTTTTAAGTCTAATAGTTTTTGATTTATCTTTTACCTCATGGAAGTGGGACAAATAGTGCATTGCCCGAGGGAGTGGGATGTGTGACAATACGTCTGGCCCTCTTCTGGAATCTCGTGGCAAAAACCATGTCTAGATTTTGTAGATGGCATCCCACAATCATCTGTGCTGTCCTCACCACCCTTCGCTAGGTCCTTCCTCTCCTGTGTCGTGCAGGTCCCATACCATGCTCAGACACAAGATACTTTCGATTGTAGCTCTAGAAAGGTTTAGGAGCAGCTGAGTAGAAAGTCCAGTCTGTTTCCCTAGAAAGAAGAGCTGTTGTTTAGCCTTCTTCACCAGGTGGGAGGTGTTCACAGTCCAGGAGGTCAGAGCAAATGTGAACACCCAGGAACTTTATGCTGTCCCCTTGTATGCAGAGAGGAGCATTTTCAGTATTCCTGGACCTCATATAGTCCAATATATCCTTCTATGTCTCATTGGTTTTCAGGATGAGGTTATTCCTGAAGCACAATTGTTTCAGACTGTGGAGCTCCACTCTGGAGTGGATCATCATTGTTGGATAAGAGACCCACCACAACAGGAAGGCTCTTCAGTAATCACCTAACTAGCAGATAGTCTGTCTGTGCATGTGTAATAAAATCTAAGTTAAAAAAAGAGCTCTTCTCTGAAGTTTATAGAGGGTTGTTAGATTCTCATCAATGTTCATCTCTGGTTATCATCTCTTACTAGACAACTACCTGTTTTGCACATTGGTTTGCGATTGGTTCTTTGAAGAGTCTTGGTTATTTTATCTCTTTAAATGAAAATCTAACTCAAGAGTTATGTTTTATAAAAAAAAAAAAAAAAAAACACTTTGCCCTTTTGTTCATGGGTATCTCTATTCTTGTGGTGCACTGTTTTCTAGTATGTACATTTTTATGTTGCCCTTAAAAAAATAATATGGCAATTCTAATCTGTTTTGTTTGCGAATAAGCAGCGTCATGAAGAAGAAAAACACAAGACAGGCCAGGAATAAAGCTGTTGAGAAGTTTGGAGCAATCTTGTACAGTTTCATAAGCGTACTCTTCAGATTTTTCTTTGTTAAGATCTTTTGAAACTCATGTTTTCGTTTCACTTCAGTGTTGTTATTCAAAACTTGGTGTGGCTTTATCACATAAAAAACATCACATAAAATCCAATGTAGCCGTCTGGCCAGGAGGGGCCAGGAGAGCGAGGGTGGCCTTTGACGGCCAGGAATCAGCTCCCTCTTCTGGCGCCACTGCAGAACGCGGCTGGGCTATTTTATTTAGCTCCAATCTTGTATCTCTTAATTAATTAATTTACTATCATACGGTGGTAGCAAATCTCTTATATTTGTTTATTTTTATTTTTTTTATTCATTTTTGTTTACGGAATATTTTTCTGGGTGCACTTCCTCCTTTCACCGGATGTTGGTGCAGGGACCAGAAGCGGTCGTTAAGTGCAGAGTCGTGCCCGTGGAGAGGATGTGTGTACAGTCTGTCCAAGCAAGGTGCGGCTGGAGAACACTGTTGGAAAAGCTGCTTTGCTGAAATAAAGAGTGAGAACCAGAGGAGGCTCTGACCTGGAGGGGTAAGATTTGTCTGCGGCCAGCAGCGTGGGCAACATCTAGCATTCACTGGGCTAGCCGCGTCGGCTAGTGTTAGCTGCGAAGGATATCACACTTTCTGTTGTGCCGAAAATTCACTCAAAATTACGTCATGCAGTGGCTGCGTGCACGACGTAAACACGGATGGACCCTTTATGAAAAGAGGTGACACATGTGTTGTCTGTGCACCACAAGCATGGGCTCCAATGACAAAAGACACACCGATTGGCCCGAGCTGGTTTTGCATGTTCCAGAGAGCTGCGCGCTGGTCGTTTCAGATAACGTCATGGACGCATTTTGTTATTCGCCTCACTGGGTTTCAGCATAACCTTCTTATTGTTGAAGTGTTCTGTTCAGTTTGATACCTTTCGGCCAAAGGCCAGCCCAGTGGAACAAATAACTCCAAAAGAAGCTGCACGTAGCTGGGGTTTCCTATAGAGATCGACCGATACAGGTTTTTTATTACCGATACTGATTATTTTTACATCAGGCAAACCGATACCCGATACGTGGGGTCGATCATTTTGGGCTTATTCTTGAGGCCGATATCGCTTTTTCTTCTTTCATTTACAACATAAAAATGACACAATAATAACAAATGTGTCAATTTAAACAAAAAAATAAACATTTAATCAAAGTAGCCTTGCACAAGTTGCAGAGTTTTTAGATAAAATTTCCCCCTCTGGACAGAAGTTGAAATGTTGTGCATGGGAGAAGAGGAAAATAATCTCCCGCTGAGACTGCACATCTCTTTTGTTTAAAGGCGTCATGTCTTCTGAGATAAGAAAGCTATAAATATTGAAGTTAGCCCAAGTTCACTCGCTAATGCCTCAATGATGACGGAGACTCAACAAAGTAGCCAGGTGAGCGAGAGCGCACCGTGCCACGTCCGAGCCCAGAGAACACGACCCTGATCCCATGAACTGACTATTGAGGCAACTGCATTAAATAGAGGAAAAGTCATTTTACATGTCAAGCATGTATGAGAAAGAAAGGAGAGAAAAAAAACTTCAAATGTTGCGCAATGCTCCTTTAGAAAATCCATAATATATATAAACAATGGATAGCATTGTGCTTGTGTCCCGGAGGTTCTGGGTTCAACTCCTGCAGACTACCACTCTGGGTCCCTGAGCAAGACCCTTAATCCAAGATTGCTCCCCGGGCGCCACACAGTGGCAGACGACTGCTCCCCAAGGGGAGGGTTAAATGCAGAGAACAAATTTCGTTGGAATGTACGTTGCAATGACAATTATTATTGTTATTAATAATAACAACAACAAAAATAGATAATAATAGTAATAATAATAAATGTTTGTGCACTTCATGTAGCAGCCCAAGCCCTTTGTTGTGCACATTTACATCCTGAGAACATTTTTTAAACAGCAACTAAGCCAAAAGAATTTAAAATGTAAACAATCTGAAACTTGGTGGTTTTTTTGTTGGTTTGTTTGTTTTACTCCCAGTCATTAATGCAAATGACCTTCCTGAGAACTTCTTCTGTTTGATTTATGTTTTAAACTGTTATTTGTTTCTACTTAAAAAAGTGACCATGTTTGACTATCTTCTCTATCATGCTGCCCATTGGAGTGGAACCAGCTGTTTCAGCCTGCTCACATACACAGAGGCGGACATTCAAAGGGCAAATACATCTAAATTAGATGGTTAAAAATACAATAAAAGTTGAAAACTCACTGTCTTACAAGCAGTCTTACATAACCAGCTGCTCTCTGCCAGGGAGGGAGCAGCCATCTATGCTCTTCACGTCACGTGACGTCACGGCATGGCGGCTGAATGCGATAATGGATCGGCCAACGCATGGACGTATCGGCCGATACCGATACAAAAACCTAAAATATCGACCAGGCGATATTTATCGGTCGACCTCTAGTTTCCTTTTTTTTCTGAATCATTAGTCTTTAACCATAAAAATCAGGCTGACATAAAAGGAAAAAAGGGGCCGGATTGACATCACTGGCCACATTTGGTTAACAGTTAATTTCACATAGATTCACTCAGTAGTGGCAATTAATCTGTAGTAACTTTTCCACTGGAAAAAAAAAAAAAGCTGAGCCCTTTTTCTAAAGGGCATATCGTAGCCATGCGTTGACAGGCACCCTTTTGGTCTATAAATTCAGTAACCCAGAGCCTGCACCTCTGTTGAATTAAGGAGCATGCCTTCATGTAGAAATAGGAATAAAATTATATTTCCTTGGTTTGTCTGGTGGATTATAAACCAAAGCTTCTATCAAAGACCGTATGGCAATTTTTCTTTCTCTTTAGTGTCTTGTAGGCCTTTGGACAAAATAATTTGGACATGTCAATTATCAGAATTGGCTGGTCAGACCCCAGAAGAAAACTGTAAATCCATATCCTGAAAGACAATCCTGTTCCGCACATATACGTGCTATTTATTCCCGTTTAATTTTTTTAAAGTAGAACATACAAATTGAGCTTGTGCTCATAATAAAATGTCTACTATGTATTTTTAATAATAGCAATGCACCTTTATGCAAGAGATGTATTTAAAGGAGCTGCAGACGTTCCAATATAATCATTAGGAAAGAAACTTTGGTATGGATTATATTAGTAAACCATTTATGGGTTTTATTGTACCTTTGCTCAAGTCATATTACAGATTGATAATTATAATAGTTGAACTGTTACGTACATGTTTATATTCCTCCCCTTCATGCAAACTAAAGGTCTTACAGATTAAGATGGATTTAAATATGTCCCCTGTTTAGGTGTTTATGGAAATACAAACGAAACTGAACAGAGGAAATATCTCCATCGAAGATACACTTTAAACCCCTCCCTTGACCTCTCATTCTCTCTTTGACATTCTACTCTGTCTTCATTTATTTATATTTTTACTTTTAAGGCAAGTGAGTTAGTTGTATTGCTAAGCAGGTCACCGGTGAAGCTGTCAAAGATAAGAAACAAAACATCTTCTTTTGTTCAGATGTATGATCGCTGCTTCTCTAGTTATATTGCTCTATGCTTGCCAGAGGACAGACTTCATTTATTATGTGATTTACATGTGTCTTGCAGTGCCTTAAGACTTATTAAAAAGGGATGGAGCGACGAAGAGCCTTAACTATTCCATTTGCAGACAAGGACAAGCTGGTATTTGTTATATTTTTTATTTTATTTTCAGCTTATTAAGTTGCATGTTGGCTTGTCCGTTGATGACATAGAATGCATATGTCCGAGTCACAATGTGCTGCTGGCTGGCTCTGTGGCTGGGGCTGTCTTTTTGTAGTATTTGGACTCGGACAAGCACTAAAAGAAATCCTATTTCAAGTTTGTATCTTTATGAAGTTCATTTTGAGATAATTTCTGTCTGGTTAGGTTATTCTGTCTGATGTGGTTTGAAAACCAGGTTTTATACCAAACGTGGGTCATCTTTGCAGACAGTTTACAGTCGCCCAAAACAGAGAAGCCAAATATCGCAGAAAATCTAAAACCTGGGGAAAAAAATTACTCCCTAGTTGCCAAACTTTATATATATATATATATATATATATATATATATATATATATATATATATATATATATATATATATATATATATATATATATATATGAAATAATTAGTCAGAGGGCAACTTCAAAATAAAATTCTTTCCATTACACCTTTTAGTTAAGATGTAGTATATGGCACAGTAACTTTGAATTGAGCTGTCTTTATTAGTTATTGGTATTATTTTAGACATTTGGCTTTGTAAAATTGAATCAGACATTCACTTTATCATTACAGAAAAATAATTTTAACCAAGATGTTAAACTATTTTAGGCTTCTGCATAAAGTCTGCACAGAAACGCGCACAGGCAGCTCATCTTTCCGACACGGGACAGAAAATCTGTCGATCCTCAGAGAGGATTCATCTTTATTCTCTTTTTGTTGTTTTTGTTCAGAGAGCTTTTGTAAGCTTGAAGGATCCAGCCACTCAGGAAAAATTTTTTAATTCTTTAAAGCACAGACTTTAATTTTTAAAGTCTGTGCTGCTCACCTGTGCTCTGCTACTGCAGCCAAAGGGTTTTTCAGTTTGATTCAGAAGCATTGCACGTTTGCTTCCTGTCATTGTGTTGCTGCGTAAGAGAGCAACTGTTTTTGTTTCTAACTAGTTTTTCACCTTGATTCCTTTTTCTTTTTTTATTTTACCTTTCTGCTTGCTTCTTACTAAAGCAAACTCTGCTTTCATGTGTGGCTATTGAAGTAAAACGTTCTTAACTAATCACTATCTGTATTTTAGATGGAAAACCCACTGAAAATCCCCGTGGCATCCCTGCCATCAGAGTGTGGAAAGTTAGAAGGACAGGTCCAAAAAGTCTTTGATCTCCAACCATATTAAGATATTTTAATTATTAGTAGTGCTTGGGACTATTTTCAAGACCTGCATCTTTTCTTCCCCTTCTCCTTTTAACAGGTCTCCTGGACTGCATTTGCTGATTGTAAATACAAATCTCACAATTCCAGGCATAAAAATGGGTCCACGGTGTTTAATTGCAGTCACGCAGCTTTAAAAAGTCCCGAAATGCTGAGGTAAGCAAGCAACCGCCAGGTTTGACATTATGGTTGAACTAAAAAAATTCCTATACAGAAAGATTTCCCTTGTAAAGTAATATGCAGTTGACTCATTACAAACAGGTGAAGGTTAAAGCATTTGCTGCAGGAAATGGACTTGGTTATGTAATTATCTAAAATGTATTAAATGGTAATAAAAAGCTTCTCATTTGGTGATAAAAGTCAACAATCGTGGCGCACAGCCACACCAAAGTAAAAGCTGCAACACCTTCCGATTTATTTCTGAATGCTGATTTTTTTATTTTTACTTTTATTTTTTCATACTACTATTAAATGCGACCGCCATCAAACTGCTCTCTGAACGGTTCAAGACCGCAAAGCGACCAGCTTGAGCAGATAACAGATGGAGACGTTACACAGCAGCGCACTGTTTACGGAAGTAACACTGAATTTGTTTCTAGGAGTGTTCAATAAAGTTTGGTTTAAAAAAAAAAAAACTTGAAAAAATGAGGATACAGGCTGGCATCTCTCCTAGCTATTATTCGCAAGTTGTTGCGCAATGGGAGCCGACGATATTACAGCCGCATTTGTGACGGCTTGTTGCCGTAAGAGGAGAAAGGTGTGGATGGAGGGGGAAAGTGGTACGGAGGAGCATCTGACTGGTTTTCCAAATATGGTTGTAGCCAATCAGAGTGAAGTCAACTTGGTAGAGATGCATACCGTTACCGTACCCAACCCTTTTACTGAGGAGGCACATTTGGCATGACAAAACAACAAGCTGAGGTTATTTTTTTACTGAAATCCTTTGGAGAATTTAAATGTGCAGCAATATCAACTACATGAAATGGTTTATACAGTGATGTCATGGCACCTTTAAGTGGGGTTACTTGAAGGTAATGCTGCGTTTAAGCATCTCGACTTCAATGCCAAACTTATCATGACCACCCATATGTCCTATCTGCAGCACTCAGACCCTCTCGGTGCATCAGCTGGGACAAATATAGCCCCGCCTGCTGCGAAAAAATGAGTTTAAGCTTGAAGGTGTTGACAAGCCCCCAATGGCGAAGAGGAAGCTCGTAAAAAAACATTTCTCTTTTGCATCCTTTAGGAGGAAGCCCCGTCTCATCCTAACAGATATCTTAAAGACTGAACTGGGCAAGGACTATATAGAGAGGACGAAAATGAGCAGCAGCTCTAGACGGCTGTCCAGCTCTCAAAAGGACGATGGTCGCTGCAAAGAGGAAGATCAGCCCCGCAGTGGAGCCAAGACCAGTCAGACCGAGGAGAGGAACAACAAGCGCAAAAGTGCAACCTCTAACGGCAAACAGGGGACCCCCACCTCTCAACGGTAGGATGGCCTTTTTTTATGATTACCTTAAATGTTTCCAATTTATTTGCTAATTCTGCTAAAAGACTGTCAGCTTTTCCCATACACCAGTTTCAGAGGTGCAAAACAAAGCCTTATTAATTAGACCCTGAAAGCTCACCAGATAGGTTGTGCACTAATATATTTTAATGTGAATATTAAGGACAAAGAACAGCAAAGGTGGTTTAAACCGCTCTTCCTAAATGTTACTTTAACGACTCCTTATTAATCCACCTGTTTGTCAATTCATGCCCATAAATTACTTTGTGCTGATTAAAAAAACAACAGATTTGTACCCTTGAACCTGTTTATTGCATTTATGATACTTGTAGTTAAATGGGGCCTATTACGCTTCATTTTAAACATTTAGGATAGGTTTGTGGGCCATATTAAGCATGTTCATTACATTTCTTTGTGCAAACGTTTTCTCAGGTAACGAGATTTCACCTCTCCAGTTCCGCCTATTTTGAGGTCTTTTCAGAATGAGCTGTTTTTATGGTCCCTCGCTTTAAGCAAATAAGCTGTAGCTGGCCGTGTCCCCCAAACTCAATGTAAACACTCACACTTTACACACGTGAAAATGGCTGCAAACAGACGTACAATGGTACAGACGTACATCTTTGACCCTGAGTCAGAAGCAGAAGTAGTGGTGCCTCCTGCACAACCAGCAAGGATGCAGCAAAATATTTATGGATGGTAAGTTTCTAAACGGACACAAGGCTATCAGTAGCCTATTGTTAGCGTTAGCTTGTGCTAAACGACGGATCATGTTCACGCTGAAGCCGAACAGTCACGGTAGAGCGCACACAGCGATGAAACCAGCTGTTGAAGTGGGAGGAGCTCGGCTGTGGTTGCTAGGTGAGTGGCAGTGCCCACTAATTGTGATGTAATAATTGGGAGGTTTTTAAAAAGGCTTGTTTTTAAGCTTGGACTGTTTCTAGAAACAGCAGATACCCAAATGGATGTAAACATGTGCAGGGAATTCTGGTCACCTTTTAAGTATTTTTAGTCAATTATGGAAACCAATTATTATAAAAATGCTGAAATCTCATGTATGGCTTAATAGAATTGTATATTCACTTCCTGAGTATGTTATTTTACATCTAGTTTCTGTTCATTTTAGTGTTTGTCCATGGTTGGACCAGTTGACTCTTTTGAACTAAGAGAAAGTGACGCATGATCAAACCAAAACAACTCCCTCTGCTGCTTGCTGCGGTTTATTGAAGGCAGGGTGATGTGATTCAGATCCCCTGAAATGATCAGTTCCCGTGCAGCCAGAGAGGCAGATTCTCCAGTCTGCACAAGATATGTAATCATTTATTGTGTCAAGGTTGTTTTTTTTAATCTCTGAAACTGCAGTCCTCAGTAAAAATAATAAAATGTCTTCTTGTTGTTGACAGTTTTGTTGTTTGAGTTTCAACAGCAGACAGATGACTGTTTCTGAAACACTTTATATTCCAACCTGTTGTGTCTATCTTTTTATCGCTGATATAAAAGGCTAGAAGCCCAATCTGGTGGTCATGAAAAATAAAGCTTCCTGAAAAGATCAGTGTTTTCCAACCGTATTCTGGTAAACTACGTTCCTAATGTAAAATATAACGCTTTACTGGACAAATGAAAGACATTTCTGGTGTTGTCATTAATTTCACAGCAGGGCCCCGTTTCAGAAACGATGGCCGATCTACCCTGAGTAGAAAGGAGCTACTCTGAGTAGTTCTACCTCACTCTCATACTCAGCGTTTGTTCGATTTCAGAACAGGTGGTGTCAATCAGGTAACTAAACTCAGCGTCCAATCAACCTTGAGTTGAACACGAGCATGAAAGAAGCCCTCATCATTGGAAAGCAGATAACAAGATTCACCATGGCAAATAAAAAGCTGCGAAGTGTGCATTTCCTGACAATATCAAACCATAATTAACAAAAATAAACAATGTTGCTGCAGAAAAAGTGAGTTAGCGGCAGAGAATTGCTGTAATCATAGATATGCCCCATACAGGATTCGAACTTCCAATCTCACCCATATCCAGGAGTCAGACACCCTACCAAGTGAGCTATCCAGCTGGGCTGCATTTGGCATCCATGAAGACAATAGCATGCAATGCTGAATATATGTTTGGGGAAATATATTGTCACAGTAACGTAAAGAAGAGCCTTTTTACCTTAATAATAATAATCCTAATACGAGGCACTTTCAGTTTCTTTTTGTGAAACAAAAAGGAGGGAAAAAAAATCTATCGATTGGATTTGCTATAATAAAACCGGAGATGTGCGTGTGTGTGTGTGTGTGTGTGTGTGTTATGGTGGAGATAATGTGGTGAGAATAATCCTGGATGTCTTTATCTTTATAGACAAGCGACGAGAAACAAAAAGACACAAAATGCTGAAGAGGAAGACAGTGACGGAATCCAAGATATTAAAGAGGTGATAATCGGCAAAGACAATGAAGACGAAGAGGAAGAAACGTTTGCTGAGGTTGTAGGTGGGTCTACGTTGTCTCTGTTTTGTTGACAGTGCATCTGAATGAGAGATTTAACCTTTTCAGCGTGAAGCCTAACTCTTACAATGCCCTGCCCTTTCTGGATTACTGCTGAAAGATATTCTTAATGGGAGCAACTCTTCTCCAAAACAATTAGTGGGCTAGTTAACTTTTTTGATCGTAAACCTTATTCCTGTTTCACAAAAGAGGATCCTTTAACCTGTCCACATTTAATTTCTTTCACCTTTTCTTCAGCTTGTCCAGCACAGCAGATTCCAGCTGTGATCGCGTGCGATCCAAAGCTGATTTACGTGTGAAACTAGAATCAAATTATAAGCTGCTTTGCTTCTAGGGAACCGAGAAGGTTTTGTTCTGGTAGGAAATGAGACAGGCATCTCCCATAACATAATAATGGCATTGTAAAAGGAGCTGCAATTTAAAATTATTCTAAATTATAAAATGATTTTATTTTTGAAAAAATGGTTTGTTAAAGTGATTTATATCCCTCACAATTGAAATGTTTATTGGCATCACGGCAATCAAACCCTTCTCAAGATAGCTGAGCAGCTTTTTGCGTGTTTATCTTTGGGGATGAGCTCAGAAGGCCTCCTTACCATCACCCTAATCTTTAGCTCCTTCCATAGATTCCCTGTCAAGTCAGGGCTCCTGCTGAGCCAATCCAAAACATTAATATGCCTCTTCCACCAGAAGAAACAAGTTGATAAAATGGAAAGATTAATTCAAACCTAAATCTGCCAGGTGTATGGATCATTTTGGGTTTAACAGTATATCTGAGAACCTGCGAGGGGTGAAGGGGCTCTGGTCTTATGGGTCCTAATTTCAGTCCCTGTTTCTGACTCTTTTCCAGGAACAGAAATAAAACGAATAGAAGAAAAATTTGGAAACGGCAGAGCTATCAGCAGTTGTCGGATGCATATTTTCGCAAATACTTTGTTGCCGCTTTGACCCTTGCGAAGTGGGAACATGTTCTTTTCAGATAGAATTAGTATTCAAAAGCTTGAAGATAGCAGCTGAAACTGTGGCTGCTTTACTGGGAAAGTTCTTACGACGCTGCTGATTATTTCCAGCGGGACCTTCAGGTTTAACGCCAGTTAATATAGATATATGTGCTACCTCTGCAGGATAAGCGTTTTGGTGCGTGTGAGTAAATGGTAACCTCAGTGTCCTGTTGTCGGCCGGCAGGAGCGGTAACTGCTGCGGTCTTGCTGTTGCAGCCCATCTGCTTGAAGGTGTGTTTGGAGATGACATTCTGCATCCCTTGGTTGTAACGAGCGTCTGTTTGCGCTGCCTTTGCCTTTCCATCTCGAACCAACCTATTCTCCTCTGACACCAACACGCCTTTTTCATGCACGCAACTGCTGCTGTCTTGTCTTTCAAGGCGTTCTCTGTAAACCTGAGAGATTGTTGTTTTTGAAAAACACTAGATCAGCAGTTTCTAAAAACAAAACCAAAAAAGCAAAAAAAGCACGTCTTGCACCAACAACCCTGCCATGTTCAAAGTCACTTTAAATGGCTTTTCTTTCTCCTTCTGATGCTCGGTTTAATCTCCAGCATGTCGCCTTCACCACGTCTATGTGCATCATTGCTGCCATGTTTTTCCGCTGGAATTGGCAAAAAGCAATTGAACAGGTGTGCCTAATAAAGTGGCCGGGAGGTGTTCAATGGGGGTTTCTGAAGAGCTTCTGGTTCAAATGGAAAAAAAACTGCTGCGTTGTAAAGAAATTTGGGACTAAACATCAGGATTTTCCTCTTTTTTTTGGTCTTTTTTTTTGATGAAGAGAAACCACACGCTGCAGCGACTTAAAAAATAAGCCTTTAAACCAAGTCAGAAATAAAACACCAAATGCTGGGAAGGAGGAAGGAGAGAGGCGGGGCTTAAAGACATTGTCCAGCTGCCTCCAATTTCAGTCAGCGATCACCTGGCCCTCTGAACAAGCTCACACAGGGGCCAAATGAGAAGTCACGTAACGCCCTGCGTGTGTGGAAAATAACGTCTTATTTTTCTGTTGCCATTATGCTTTAATCTGGTTTTGTTTCCGTACAGACTGTGGGTTGTCGCTGAGCTGGAGCCCTACTGAGGACAGAGCCGCCTGTGATGAGATCTCTGCAGGTTTCACTAAAGACAAGCTGACCGCATCAGAGCAAGATGTTCAGCACAGTTCGGTAGGTGCCGATCAATCAAGGCTCTGTAAATGTTGGCTCATTGCATATTTAGATTGTTGGATTTATTTATTTTCGCAAATCAAAATAACAGCTCAGAATACATCAATAAAATAAGAAATGTGATGGAGCGTGACAGAAACTCCTTAGGGCTTATACCAAAGACCACACCCCTAAAACAACAAAACCGTCAGGCAGCTCACATTATGAAAGGCATTTCACTCGAGACAGAAAACAGAAAAGACATGTACAGTTTTACATTTTAGCTTTCAGATTTCAGGGAGTCAATATTTGTACGATCATACATCAGTCTTTTTTGGATAACAGTATTTTTTTTCAAAGACTTTCTACCATTTATCTCTGAAGATTCCAAATATTTTCCATATTAATTCCCTAACTTTGCACCACGATGCCGAAAAGAAAATTGCACTTGAGTTTTAGTACTTAATGTTAAATGAAGACAAAGCTTGTCTAGTATTAAGAACACGCACACTTGGCAGTTCTTAACGAAATAATTCTTGAAACTATCAGGAGACTGACCTTGTTTTATCATAAAAACAAAGGTACATGTTTGATAAATATTAATTTCATAGATATTCAACAGCTGTAATTTGGAGAAATATCATACTGTAAGTATTGCAGCGGATTAAAAATTTTAATAAGTGGAAGAAAACGGTGCAAAGTAAGTAAAAGATGGGCTTATTTAATTGCCTGACTTGCAGTGCTTGTACAGTTGAATCAGTGTGTGCTGAAATCTTTATGTTGGTCTAAATGTAAACCTCTCCTGTGAATTTCATGGTGCCGACTTTCTGTGTCAGCCTCACGTTCTGATCAAGGCCTCAAAGGACGTTTTCATCCCATTTTCTGTTTGCGAGTTTATTTTTCTTTGCTAATTATCCAATGCATGTTTTAATTGTCAGGTTTAATTTTTGTTTTAAATGAAAACTCTTTGAAAGATCCAACACAAGTTCATCCTTGTGCTCAGTTTGAAATGTGTGGCACTGATCACCGTTGAGACGTCTCTGTCCTGTGACGTTATTCAACAAGACCATGCGCCGCTGGTTACTGCTGTTCACGCATGCATTCAACTCGTAGACAAAGTTCATGCTGTTTCTTACTACAGAGGAGCTTATGTGCTGTTTTTTTTCCCCCTCCTGCTAACGTGTCCTGGACCCTTTGACCTTCTTTAAAACCACCTGAACCATCTGGTGAATTCACTCTTGTGGTGCTGTCAGCAGGTCTGATCTCAAGTGGAGTGGGGGGGGGGACAGTGTCTTTTGAATTTGAGATGGACATAAATGTCAGAAAATTACACGTGGAAGCAAACTACATACATTTCATCAATTAAAAAACTAGACCCTCTCTTTTACGGCCTTTCCTCAACAGCTCTTTCTGCTTAATCTGAAGTCCTTATGAAAACTTGAGAGGTTCCTTGACTCTAACTAGTCAGAATAAAGATTAGAGGGTGCCAAGTTACTTATTGGGTATATAAACTATTCTATTTGTCCCTCAAATGATATAACCCGTCACTTTGTCAAAGAAACTTGGGAGACGAGACTACTGGACCACCCATCCAAATAAATGTTAACATTTAACTTGATCTGGGTTTAGTTGCTGGGAGCTACTTTTAAACCTAGCCATTGCTAGAAAGCTAATATGGAACTTAAGACCTCTTTTTAATGTTCCAGCCAGCATTTCTCCTTCATTCCTGTAATTAATTTTGTAGCCATCATCTTATTTACATTATCCTAATGGTTATGAGATTA
Source organism: Fundulus diaphanus (assembly GCA_037039145.1). Taxonomy (NCBI): domain Eukaryota; kingdom Metazoa; phylum Chordata; class Actinopteri; order Cyprinodontiformes; family Fundulidae; genus Fundulus; species Fundulus diaphanus. Next base: position 25,344,765 of record CM073132.1, on the reverse strand, counting down.
CCCACTCTGATTTGAAATCTTTGAACAGCTGAGTCTGAACTTTTTTTAAGAGGTTATAAAGGAAACTAAGTGTTAAGTGGTTCATGTTGCTCTTGCCTGTTGGATTTTATTTTTTCCCTGTCAGTATCAGGACTCAATATCGTCCTAAACAATTTTTATTTTTGTTCCCCTATGGTGTTCCTCAGGGTCCATTCTTGGCCATAGTTTTACTTTGTGCTCCTTCTGTGGCACATTTTGGAGAAAAACAGCAGTCTTACATTTTTATGCAGGTTTATTGCCCACTGAAGGAAAATGGTACCTTTCAACATGTTCAGGGGCTAAATTATTTGTTTTAGGATGAAGTTTTATTTTTTTATATATATTTTTTTGTTTTTGCTGTTTTCATTTATTATATGACCTGACTCCAAGTCATTCTTCAGATTTTTACACACACACATGCACCACAGGGAGAACTCAGGTCTGCTGAGCAGATTCTGCAACCCACAACTTGCACCAATGTATAATTTGAAGCTAAGGAGATCAGTCCCCCTGTTTTTTGTGGCCTCTGCACATCAGTCCTTAATTTCTGTTTTAAGGTCCTCCCTTAGAAAGACATTCTTTTGGTTTTTAATGGTGTTATAATTTAAAACATTTGAAGAAAATTCTACAAGTAAAGCAAAAAAAAAATCTATTTTCAATTTGATTGGGATTGACTTCTGTATTAAATGTGCTGTATAATTGAGTTTTAGACTTTTTATTTTTCTAAATAATTTCCTTTTTTTCCCATTCTTGGTTCTGATATTTTTCGCCCCTACAGCATCAAGAATCTCTCAAATCCAATTAATTGGCTGCCAAAAAAAAAAATGTTAGCGCCCCATCTCCTATCCTGTCCCTCTCTTATTTTACAGGCGAAAGGTTAGTAAAGTGTGTTTTTTAATTTGTCCTCGTTAATGTCTTATAGAAGCGTAAAAGAAGGGATCCTGGCCTGCAGTGTAATGGAGCGCTGAGTCCAAAACGCAAGCGTGAGAGTGTGCTTCGTCGGACAGGAGGAGGAAAAGATGGAGGACAGACCCCCATAGCGTTTAGACGGGAAGAAAGCGAGGAAGATGTCGACCTGGAGAGTATGGACCGGTGCATTTTGCAGTTCACTGTTGGAGGGGAAGACGCATTGCAGCCCCTGGTCCCGCTCATCCCTGAAGTAGAACCTGAAGGCATCATCATCGGCAGCAATCTCAGCTTATTGCCCAGGGATGACGGCACATCCCCAACTAGCCCCCCTGATCCCAGTGAGTACACAAATGCATTATAGATCATCCTTGTTAGCTTCCTTAGACTTCTAGTGCAGTCACTAAAGCGCTAAGAACTGTGTATTGAAAAGTATTTAGACCAAACTTTCTAAGCCTAATGACTGACTATCAACATCGTCGTTTATTTAAGGAGGGAATTGGAAGTAGACTTAAATGAAGTCGGTTAAATGTTTTTTAGTTGCTTATGTTTTAGTCCACTTTCATTTTCACTACAACTTGCTTTCTTTTTAGTTTGTGTTTTATTAGTCTTATACAGCATCGGTCTTTCAGACCAAAGACCTCCCGCAGCATTAAGCTCGTTCAAGTAATCTACCCCCCCCCCCCCCCCATTTCAGTTGTGTTGTCCAGCGACGAGGAGAGCAGCGATGACCGTAAATGTTGCAGCAAATTGGTGCGTAAAGTGGCGTCTTCTTCAGCCATGTATAGAAGGTCTTCAAAGGAAGCTGCCCCCCAACATGAGAAGGCTTCAGACACGGAGGAGGTGCAGGTCGGTCCTCTCTGCATGAAGGAAACTTCTCCTACATCTCCTACACACAGCTGCATGTTGCTCATCTTTTTAGTGTTGCAGCACAAACTGTGCAAACAAACAAGTTAATGTGGATCTGGCCTGAGGAGTGGGGTGGAGATATTTTATATGCATAGTACAGATTAGGTAATGTTACATTTTTACCTAAGATACTGCAAGACAAATTGTCATGAAACCATGTGCTCCCCATTAAGCACATTTATCAAGATGACATTTTCCGATTGAGCCACTGATTTGTCTCAGTATCTAAAGTGAGGAACTAATCTACCATGTTTCAAGTTTTATAAGTTTTAAGACAGATGAGCACTGGCTGTACAGCCTGTTCACAGGAAGCTTGATTATATTGAAATTTCAACTCTTCAAACGCATTAACTTCAGTAAACCTCTTTAGCCATCTCATTGTCACCATGATCTAGCACTGAAGGAGGCAACGAACCTGTTCGCAATGGATTAAATCACAAGGCAGCTGCTGCATCGATGAGTGGAAGACTTGCATAACATGTCAGGAAAGGACCCCAGAACTCTAGTTGTCCTGTCCTCGATGAAACCTACGAATATCAACTACAGAGGGAGCTAAACTGTATTCAAAGCAATTAACAGTCAACATCTACAAAACTACAGGGACATGTTCTTCATCACTTTGAATACAGAATTTAGCTCCATGTCAAGTTGATATTTATCCGTATTCATTCGGCAGTTCCTGTGTTTTTTGTTGTTTTTTCCATCGTCTTCCACGTCAAAATAGAAGCATGCCTGACAATTTCTTTTCAAATTAACCAAAACGTCTGTTTTTAAGAAGACTTTAAAAGAAGAAAACAATCGTATTTTTTTTTTTTTAGCATTTTGATATTATTACTTTGGAATAATTTAGTAGAGCTCAAGGTTTTTCTGGCCTGCTAAATCCAATGTTCATTTAGATTCATTTCCTGCAGACTATTGATGCATAAAAGGAAAAAAATGTGCCTCAGGCTCTTTGATAGTTTGAAATCTGACCAATCGAGTGCATCAACTGAATCCCCCTAATTTATGCATTAAAGTGCTTCAACTCATTGTTACGTGATGTGTTTATAAATGGAAGTTCCTAATTTTGATGGATTTTAAGGCAAAGACTTTTCAGTATTTGACATGCAGGTCGCTGATCGGAGCCAGTCAAGAGATATCTTTTATCTCTTGACTTTTATCATGTCTGCACAATACTCAAAGGTTTCAGTCACACTTCCTCTAACAGAGATGTGCTTACAATATGTTGGAGTCATATAAAATCGTCTGTGGCAAGATTTTAGTATGATTTTCAACTAGTTCTTTTCAGATGAGGCAGCATCAACTGCATTGTGGGTTCCTCAAAGACTGCGCTACTTGTGTTCACCACTAGATGGTGCCAACGTGACGAAGTGGTCTCTGGAAAACTACAACATTAAAATGCAAACCTATCAGCTCTCTGAACCTCCTGATAAGTCAAGATGTGATGAATATAGGAGGCGGTCATAAAATCTTAATCTTTTCACCAACTGTTCTTCTTTTAAGGTGTTGCAGATGCTTGTGGAAGAGAGCCCACCTCCAGCAGCAGTGTCTCCTGGCCCTGAGGACTACTCCTCTCTGAGTATACCCTTTTTGTCCATGTACTGCGGATGTTACAGAGTGAGAGCAGAAGGAGGCCTCATGGTAAATCCTCGGAGTAATCCCGATACGTTTTTACATGGAGCATCTAGATCATAAACTGTGTAACGATTCCTTTCTCTCTCCTCAGATTGCCAAACATAGAATTATCATCCCGCTTAAAGGTAACTTTTTTTTTTTAATGCAAACAAAACGTCTTCCCTTAATTCATGACTTCTGCCACGACACTTTTGTTCAAGTTCCCAACAGAATGTCCTTTTTATTTTAAGCTGGTTTGATCGAGGTCTATTCAGACATCAGACTTACCTGTGACCTTTGGCCTAAATTCATTTAACCTTGCCAGTAAAGGAACCTTTTTATCTTCTAATCATGCCGCCTGTGTATCTTTCCCTGGCTTAGTAGCCTAATTTACTTAATTGTATTTGTTCTGGTGGATTACAACTTTAAGACCCCACCAGCACTTTCACCTCTGAGCCTCTGAATCTTAAATTCAAGTAGCTTTTCACTCTGGTGCAATTCTGGCTGACGTTGCAATAGATCTAAGAAAATTGCTGTTGTGTGATTGCTATTTTAAGTATTTATGTGGAGGGAAAATGTACCAGAACAGTTTGTTGTAGTAGAATAAAAATTATGGTATTGCTGCCTAATTCTGCATTTAGAAGCAATAATTTCTGTCAATTGAAATGTGCAAAATATCAGCAACTCAACAGGGAAAAAGTTTTATTTTTGTATTTTATAAACTTTTTGTGCATTTGAATGTTGGCAGGTCTCTGTGGGATCACAGGTTACTTGGTGTCTTATGTAGAGAAAATAATCTTAATGACTAGTTATATTTTATTTGAGCTAAACTGAGTACATGTTCTTACATAGCTGTAGATTTGTAACTTTAAACTATAAACTAGTGTCAGATGACGTGCCTTCACCTTAAAATAAATCAACATCGAAACTGTTGATGTGCAGTTAATGTTAAATCAATTATTTTGTTTCAACAACCCAATTAACTTAAGAGAAATAATAATAATATAAGTTTTTATTTGTAAAGCACTTTTCATTGTTAAAAACAATCCCAAGGTGCTACATCAAGGTTAATTACTGATGTTTTAAAGTCCTTATTCTGTTTAATGACTTTTTTTCTTGCATATAATGAAACCTGACATTTAAGATTAGAATATTGCATCAAACCCAAAAGTGTTTTATACCGAAATGTGAGCTTAATCGTCTTTAATGCTTAAAGGTTATTTTCAAAAGGTACTTTTAATCTGACTAATTGGAGCCCCTATTCTATATTCATGATTATGACTATTTATGAATGCAATACAGTGCCATCATGACAAAGTAAAATTTGCAACATATAATTTTAAAAATGCTTCCGTGGGTTTAACTTAGTTAATAACTCCCCACATTGTAGATCTGGATGGAGCTCTGCTACTGATTAGGATTCCCAATCAGTATTTTTGTCCCCGACACTGAATCCTTTAACATTGATTAGGTTTCAGACTTGGATTTGGTATCAGCAGTTGCCCAAAGGGCATAACTTAACCGGAATATCTGTCTGAAAACTCAGTAGCTTTCAAGTGCTTTTTAAATAACACGGTTTTATTAGTTGTAGACTGGACTCGCTCGTCAGTGACGGTCAGAACTCTGCCTTATGTCCTTTTTTATCTTGAGAGCAACAGATATTGGATATTTGGCCCCTTCTGGAGTTTCTGCAGGACGGCCTTAAAATGCAGCTCCGACACAGGGTTGACCTTAAAGATGCTGCAACTACATCCTGAATTTTGCCTAACAAAGATTATTTGCTTTCTACACTTATATCTAACTGGGGACCTAAAACTACTCTTCAGTAAACTTGTCTTTTGGTCCTACCGTCACCGCTCCCACGAGTAACGGTTATTTGAAGTGCCAAACTTTAGTTTGCACGTGAGCTCTGACATAATGCTGATAATTTAGCTCCCAATGTTAAGAGCTAACCTTATAAATTTGAGTGTCAAAATTAACGAGTTGTGGATTCATCCAGCCCGCTCCCTTCTCATCCTCAGCCACGAACGAGCAGCTGGGGATGCTGACTTTTGAGCGCAAAGAGCTGAGGAGGTACAGTGTTTGGGATCAGCAGGACCTGGAGGTACGAGGGATTCGATTTGAAGAGGACGTGGATCCTTCACCGGCTGGTGTCCTGCTGTTATACGTGACTGAAACTGTTGCTGAGACGATGGAGCAGCAACTTTACCAGCTATGCGTCAGCGAAGATGGACCCATGGATGCCGGTGAGACTTAAGTCGTTTCTGAGCATACAAATGTTTTGATAAATGCCTCTAGGGTTGTCTGAATCTTAACATAATGCTCATTATAGAGTTTGCCTTAGTGTCTGAATTGTTCTAGTTTAAATTGACATGGTGTGTGTGTGTGTGTGTGTGTGTGTGTGTGTATGTATAATTTATTTTTATTTAACAGGAAAAGCCAGTCCCGTCATCCTGCTGACTCTCAAAGATCCGTTGGAGGGGATGGAGGGAGCTTTACTGCGCTCTGTGTTGGACATTGACTGCATCAACAGAATTACTCTTGAACTCAGCTCAAACAGCAATGTAGACGGACCTAGTAGTTTATTAGACATTGACTCTCCAGTGCTTTCTTTGGACGACAGCATAAAGCTAATCACTAGAGTCGGAGCGGACTCAAATCTGCTCTCCATACTTGGAATTAAAAGCTCTGACTCTGACCTGAGTGAAGAACAGGACAGCTTCCATTATGATGAAGACGAACTCCCCACTGCCCACATCTGGGTGGATACGAACTACGAGAAGGACGTGGAGCTGGATGTTGAGATGGCAGCAGAAGATGGAGAGCCGGAAGATGGACCAATGGAGGAGGAAGAAGAAGAAGAAAAAGAAGAAGAAGAAGAAGAACAACAACAACAACCCCAGACTCCCCCAGATGTAAGCAAGCCTCTACCTTTTTTGTTTTTTTTTTCATCCTTTTTTTTTTTTTTTTTTTTTTTTTTATGAAGTCTAAATTTTTAGAAGATGCTTGTACTAAAATATGTTGTTTAAACAAAAGAGTATCTAATATTTACTTAAAAGCAGAAGGTCATCGATCATTCCTGCTGCTGGTGAACCGATCACTGGTTATAACATGCTGTAACATTTATCGTTCAATTATATTTTCATACAGACTTGAGTAAAATTGCATAATAAACCTGTGTGGGTACTAGTTTTCAAATGCTAAATATGAAGATTAGCCGTTTTACTGGTACTTAACACAAGTATAACAAGCTGACATTGGCTGGTTAATGAGTTAGGCTACCTGCTGGTGTACCCAGCCTGCAGCCGACTGCAGGCTGGGTACACCAGCGCTCTAAGTGACGCTTTGATTTAAAACTTTGTTGTACCCTGACAGCAGCAGCTCATTCCTTTTTATTGGCTGAGGGGGAAAGAAAACTAGAAAAAATGCACTTCCTCTGAAAATATTGAACGAAGGCTGTAGATCACTCAGTACTTGAGTCTCTTGCTTCTGTTGCACCTCAACCAGTCCTTTAGAGACGCATGGTTTCTCTCCCAGTCATCTCACCTCCCAGTATGCATGGTTGTTTGCCAGCGTTTGCTGTTAGCATCTCTGTTGCCATACTTCTTCAGTATGCAGACTGTTTTTTTTTTTTTTTTTAAGTTTTGTGTTACAGTGAAGGAATGGAAGGATGTCAAGCAGGCAAAGCCTTGACGCGGAGGGTTTGTGCCGTCCGGGAGTTAGTGAATGTCTCTAAGGCGTCTGTTTTATAAATGGCAACCAGACATGACCAAGTCCACAGTTGCTTGTTTCTTAATCTAATGACTGCAAGAGGATTCAACCCGTCATGATCTAAAGGGTTTTGTGCCAAGGTTGGACTGAATGCAGCCGTGTTAACCTGCTGGTGTTGCCTGCTCATTTAAAGGTAGAGTCGGCGAATCTACCCCCTTTTTTTTTTTTTTTTTCCACGGAAGTTTCCCCAAGTCCCTTTCTGAAAAACTGTACATGTGCAAGACCATTTTACCTGCTCTGGCGCTCCTCAGTGGGATCACATGAAAAAAAAAAAAAAATCTCCCAAATCCAGCCCTGTAGAAACGGCAGCTTCAACACATAACCCTCGGACTCCTCCATGGTGACGATTTGGAGATGGTTTGTCACGTTATGGTTTTAGGGTCACAGACCTGCTTTATTCCTAGTGGCAGAACTGAGAGTTGCAAGAAATTATTCATTTTCTACTTCCTACAATAACTACTGACTGTTTTTTATTGTGGTCCATGGAGAAGGCCAAGCTTAGTTCTGGGACCTTTAGTTAAATTTTCTCAACCCTTATACTCTGGCCATTTCTGTACATGTTTAATTTTAAAGATCTCCATTTGCTAATTTATACTTTGTATTAGGGCTGGATGGGAAAAAAAGCATACTAATAAAATAGAAATCATATTGACCGATATCTGTAATTATCAAAAAGTTATCATCAAAACATATTTTAAGTGCAGCCCTGGTCATTATATGCTTGTTATGCCATTACGCACAGTTTTAAGTTATTTAATGTTTGTTAATTAACTCTGTCTGTTTGGTATTGTCCAGTGAATATCAGCCCAGACAGCTGACACTAGGACAATAATTGAAAGGGATGATACGAGCACCGGCATTCTTTTAACAGCAAACTCTGCACACATATATAAATGAGTGACAACTTCTCTTCAAGTTCAAGAATTTAATAGAAATAAATGAACATCCAAAGAAAACCACTATAAATAGAATGCTGTTTATCTGAATTAACATTAGATTTCAGTCAACAAATCCTCTCTGCTAGGCTAGTGAAGCTTAACTAAACGACTACGCAAAATTAAGATAAAAAGAAGCTAAGGAACTATGTACACAAAAACGAAACAAGAGGAAAAATAAAATAGTTGGAAAAACATCATTAGAATAATTCAGTGAATCCTGGTTCACTGCAGATCCAAGTTAAAGAACTACAGTTCATCTTTAAGAATATGGAATGAGATCAAATTAGCTTTACTGATTTAAAACATTTGATATGCGTTTCAACCCATTCACAGTTCAAATCCTGATTTAAACAAAACATTATTTGAGAAAAACATTTTAAAGAATGATTTGCTCAGTGAAAATCAAACTTTTCCCCAGGATGCTAGGGGTGGTGTAGCAGTCAGTCGTTAGCTTGATGTAAAGTTACACAGCACACGATTAATGTTAATTTAATGGTGTTTTAACGCTCGTAGCACTATCGAACAATGGTGGAGCTAAACAAAACGGACATAGTTTAAAAAATTAACCGTGGTTGTGTTGACTAGGGCCATAGCCGTAAGTTATCAGTAAGAAGCTAATAGTGCTAATGCTAGTGGGAGCTCTTCGCAAATTCAAGACTTTTTTTAAGCTCTATTTGGTCGTAATAAGCAACAAACATTAAAATCCCAGTAGTGCATCAGACCCTTATGGAAAAAAGTTTGTTAGAACCGTAAAATACACTCAATCCACACATCAGCATAGTATGGTTTCTAGAAAGCTAGCGGGAGCTAGCCTGTTAGCTCTCTCTTACCTCAGTCAAAGATTAAAACAAAACGGTGAAACCCTTTTTAAACTTTCTCTGCCAAACCTCAGCATTTGTGTCTGTTTGGTTGACTTTGGGCGTCCGGGTGGAAACGGTTGAAGCAGTGTGAAGCTTGTCTGGTTGTGGCGACAAGGCAGCCATGATGAAAGCACTTTGGGCTGGCTGGTCTGTGAAGCCTGGCCTGGGATCAAAACGGTCCTTCCCGGATCTTGGGTAGTCTGCGCTGGGGCTGTGGACACGGGGACCTCTGCGTGGCCTTCCTAGCGTGGCTGTGTTATTGGGCTCCCTGCACAGCTTGAAGGGACAATTTTCACATCAGCTTTTATCCTGCAAAAGCTGTGGAAAGGCTACAAACAGCCTGTTTCAATGGCAGTCGGCTGGTTGGGTTCTGATGTGTAACAGCAGGGATGCACTAGGCTCCGATTCTGCCTGCATATGTGGCAGGTATCCGAACCCCAGTCGGATGTCCCGCAGAGCAAGATGAGCCTCCCTTATGCTACTCAAAGCAGTGAAGTGTTTATACAGTGCACCCCCTGCTGGGAGGCTGTCCCTGGGGGAAGGAGTGACTTCAGCAGCCCCCCACGTCTACCGTGGCCTTAGAACAGCCTTAATCTGATCTTTTTTTCCTGATGCTGATTGCACAACATGCTGTTGCTTAATGGTCTAGTGTCAAAGAACACAAACACTGAATTCAACCAACTTTTTACCAAAACTGCACGTTTAAAAAAGATTGCATGCTCTCTGAACACTTTGAAGGGGGAGGATCTTGGTGACAGAGCGTTCCTGGGTCGGTTGGGAGGATGTAATGACTTAGTCATTGACCTACATGATGGGCTGGAATGCAAAAGGAAGGAAAACTCTCCTATTTAACTTTTTGACCCTTTTTTTTTTTCCTTCCATCGCACCACCGCTCTAATGATATATATTATTGAATTATTGTCTGGCCCTACTTTGTATCATTTTGTGGCTTACGTGTTTACTCTTTTTGTTTTAGCTTTTACTTTTGCCTGTTTTATACTCCATGCATTTTGCTGCTCCTAAACACCTTTTATGGCAAGTTTACGTGCTCTAAAAAAAAGACTATTAAATTAACATTTTGACTTGAACAACTTGTAAAATGCTCAAGACTTGAAACCTTTGTGCCCATTTGCTTGTGTATAATAGGAGGATTGATGCTTTGGTGGTTATTGCTCATGCATTTGTCAAAGGCTACTAACAAAATTGATTTTACTGCAATATTTACACTGTGCCACAATAACCTATTGACTTCTACTAAACCATGTTTGGTTTAATCTCCCTGCCGTTCCAGTATAAAACCATGAACTCTTTAATGTTAGCATTTCATTTTGACGCAAAAATGGTGACATTTTGAACGTTTACTGTCATCCAGCACATTCATCCATGTTGTCCCAGCAGGCCGATTAATTACATTCCTGTGGATTTGCTAGTCTTATCCCTGAGGGAGTACCTGGTACTACATTAGAGTAGGACTGCCATTCTTTTGTTTTCCTGGTTCAATGCACCTGAAATAAAATGTTCATTACCCTGCACAATAACTCAGTCTAGTAAGAAGAGTTTATTTGTCTGTTGCGTTAAGCGTGCTGCAACATTTCAGTTTTAAGTGGTCTTGAGGACAAGGTTGAAAACCTCTAACTAGATACATTTACTCCCACAGAGCAAAAAGGAGGAAGCTAAGCCCGTGTACACAGTTTGCCATCGTAGAAGAGAAGGATCCTACTCTGTGTCTCTTTGCAAACCCGACTCCAAATGGACTAAATTTAGGTACCAGGGACTGACTCAAAGGTGACTGACCTACCCACTTTATCACCATGTTTCCTGGCTGGAGATGGGCTTTAAAACTGTCTGCTGCTACAATCTTATTGGAATAAAGATGTAAAATTGATAATGAATATAGACCTGATATCTTTGTGATGTAAAGTTGTAAAAGGAAACAACCTCACTGTGCTCCCTCCATTTTCCTTAGGTTGATACAGTTTCCTCCGCCCCCGTTGAAAGGGGGAATAACCGTAACCATGGAGGATCTTAAATGCCTTGATACTGGGAAGTACCTTAATGATGTAATCATTGATTTTTACCTGAAGTAAGTGAAGAATTTGGAAGAGTTTCCTTGTTAAGTGAGTTTCCTCCAGGGAAGAGAACTCCATCTGAATCAGCTGTTTGTTTGTTTGTTTTTTTTTTATCCAGGTATCTCATCCAGAATGCATCTGCTGCCATTTCTGAGCGCTCCCACATCTTCAGCAGCTTCTTCTATAAGCAGCTGACGCGCAGGGACAACGCCAGCGAAGGAGGCAGCAGTGACTCGTAAGTGAACCACCGCTGGCAGGTTTTTGGTCTGAAAGGCTTGTTCTCATGTCCGGAACATTTAAACTTAGTTGACAAGATTAAGGCAACTCCCTGAAATGGTAAGACAACTCCTTTATGCTTCAAGTCAGAGGTTTCCCAGTTGTTTATGCCCAACAATCTCTACGGATTAAATGAAACTGAAGCATTTTCCTCACAACTTATTTATTCAAAGTGTTGATAATGTCAATCCAAGACTTCCTGTTTCTCTGGGGACTAAATGTCGACGGATGTAGATTTGTGGAAAAACCTCATAGCTGCTGTATGATGGAGGATCTGGGATGCTGTGAACCTGCCTATCTCTACTCATCTTTATGTTTTGTTTTTTACCAAAATCCTCGCAGGTTGTTTGAGAGTGAGGCAAAGACATTCGATAAATTTTTCACCAGACACAAAATCAATCCTACTCCACGACCATCTCTGTTCCCAGACCTGAGTCCAGTGGAAAACCTGAGTTTAGCTGATCAGGGCATACAAGTGGACTCAGGATGAACTTGAGATTGTTTTCATTGGAGGGCTTCACCTCTGTAGGACTAATTGATGCCTTATTGACAAAAGGGTGTTGTCCATATAAAAAAAACAGTTGTTTACTAGTTATGCATATTTTAAGCCCATTTTGAATTTGATGTCTTATTGCTGTCCAACCTAATCTGTTTCACAAAGGCTGGCCCACCCCCTTACTACCAGTATATTAAAGGACATGGCTTCTAAGAGCTGTTTTTATAAAATTGATTTATTTATAGACTCAGTTGTCAGAGGCAGAGGCGGCACCAGCGAGTGAAGACCTGGACGCGTCACGTGGACATCTTTAACAAGGACTTCCTGTTTGTGCCTGTCAATCAAGAGTAAGCTCAGCAATCAGAAACAACTGTCTTACAGCCGTTTCATGTAAAGTCTTAAACCCTTGCTGTTTGTCTCTCTGTTCAGAGCTCACTGGTATTTGGTTGTGATTTGCTTTCCTGGACTGGATGAGCCTCAGCTGGAGGACTGGGTGGGAGCGGCCCAGGAACCAGACGAGACCAAAGAATGTAAAAGTTCAAACGATCCTACAGAAACGCTGGAGAGTTTGGACCCCAGCGTCAGCATGGACACCGAGACGGGTAGGCGTGCGTTCCTGTTCTAGGATCAGCGTTATTATGGTGCAATGAATAACGCCTGAAGTTGGTTTGGTTTTCTGTTGATTTAGAAAACAGCCTGGATACAGGGACCAAAGACCTGCCACCACCTTGTCCAGTTGTAAGAACAGTTTTTTTTATTATGCTCAGCAGAAATATATTCTAATTTCTACAGGTTAGTTTATCTCCATGATTCAATCAGTACTAATTTGCCTTGTTTTTTCATTAGAGCTGCACTGAACAGACATGTCAGAGACAGACCGTCTGCAGAAGGTGAGTCTCTCTGCCACCCCAGCAATAACTCGTCACACAGACCTCAGCAGTTTGTCCTTCACTTATTACTTTTAATATGTTGGTAGTATATAGTAACTGTTAGAGTAACCACAGCCATGAACTGGATGAGGACTCTGATCACAGGCTTGCGTGTCTCTTTCCTTTAGGCCGTGTATTCTTATCATGGATTCTCTCAAGCTTTCTTCTCACGAGCGGATCTGCAAACTTTTACGAGAGTAAGTTGAGCACTTTGAACCTACGGCGCAGACGTTCGCACACAATTATCTGCAGCAAGGAGTGGCTTCTTGGGGTCAAAGATTCTCCACAACCATTAGTTTAAACACCAGCCAATTGTTTCGGGAAGCATGTGAGGAAAAAGGCTTTTCTGTCACCATTTCAGACATAAATGGGTAGTTTACACTGAAGGTTCATCTCGGACCATGTGGTCACATTAGACTATAATTGAAAGATTTTGACAACAAACACCAGAGGGGTCCGGTGTATATATAAAGGATGAATATTTCATGCCTTTTCCTGAAACCTTCCCCTTTTTTGGGCAACTTTTTATTTATTTTAATACCAAGGCTGCTTAAAACAAAATGAGCTCTGCCAGAATGCTAAATCCTTGAGTCACTCAGCAGGAAAATTCTCCTAATATAGCCAGATCAACACAGAAGTGCTTCAGCAGCCAGCTTTCTTCCTGAGCCGTCCGTCTCCAGGCTTACATCCTGTTGAAAGGGCTGTGGATGAACTACAGCAGGGGGGTGCCCAGCTTCACTCCTTGAGAAGTACTGCCCACCTCAATCAAATGACTGAATTTCCTCCTCAGCCATTCATTGGATTCAGGGTGCTGGAGAGGGGATGCATCCTTAAGTTGCTGGATAGTAGCTCTGGAGGACAGGAGTTGGTGAACCCCTGATCTAGAGAAATTAGAAATAATAGCTTGGAGTGAGAAATCTGTGCCCCTCATCTTTTATTTACAAGCAAGGTTTTGTTTCCTACTGTACAAACTGAAATTTAATGCCAGGACATTCCTAAAATCTGTGTGGGGTTATACAGCTGCGATAAAACGCATATTTTTTTATTTTATTTTTTTTAACAGGTATCTGCAGTCAGAATGGGAGGTCCGCCGTGGATCATCCAGAGATTTTGGTCCTGATCAGCTGAAGAGCTCACATTGTCAAGTTCCACTTCAGGATAACAGCAGTGACTGCGGCCTGTACCTTCTTCAATATGTTGAGTGTTTTTTAAAGGTAAAGATTTTGACTTTATGGCCCTTCTTGTTAAGCTGATATGCTTTAAGATAAACATTTAGTGGATTAGTTTTTAAAATAAGCTCTTAAAATGATTTGTTTCATCTGCAGGACCCTGTGGTGCACTTTGATTTACCTCTGCAGCTTCGAAAATGGTTCTCACGGCAGGTGGTTCGGCAGAAACGGGATGAAATCCGAAATCTGATCCTTAACCTTTACCGGCATCAGAACCTGGACAGTAAAACTACATGAAGCAGCTCTGCTGCTCAGTGCATCACATTCCTGCATCCGTTAAACGACATTGCTCATACTGAGCTGAAGACATTTTTATTTCAGCGTAAACTGGAAAAAAGTTCCTTTAAAATATTATTTGTCCACGTCTTTAAAAAAACAAAACAGCCATTTGTAACTGAATAAAGAATTGGCAAGTAAAAATAAAATTTCTAGTTTCACCCTTGAAGATTTAGAAACCCTGACATGTTAGATTTTTTTTTTCTGTTTAGTGGTTTTTTTAAAAATTAACTGGCATTTAATTTTTTTGAAGTTGCATCATGAAATTGGTCTGACCTTTTTTTTTTTTAAATGGGATAATTGTAAAACTAATACACAATAACGGGACAATGGTAACCAAAGGAACATTGGGCACTATCGGTTTACCTGCTTTGCCGTTGTGTTAAAATTGTTAGTTTTGTTTCAGTTTTCAGTGAAAGACTTTTCGGGTAATTGTAAGAGTTTTATTCCATCTGTCTGTGCTAACCGGGATTTAAACCTCAGGGCTTTAACGCAGACGGGAAGCATCCAGCCAACAGTCGCCTCTCTGCTTGTTCTGTTCACGTTAACGGCACGCCAGCACCGATCCCGCTATAACAAAGACCGGAGCTGAAAACTATTCCCTCACTCAATGTAAATTTACCAAATTAGTGGTTGGAAACCTTCTTGAGATGAACTTTTCTTATTTTCTTTTCACATTTGTCTCTAGCTTCATTATTGTACAGGACAGATATATATTTCGGTACAGATTTTTGTATTATGCGTTGGCTGAACAGTGAACTGATTTATTTTTATGCTTACATTAACTAAAAAAAGACATTGTTTAAAAAGTTTAAACTTAGTGACTTGGGCTGAGTTTGTTTTTTAGATGAGCTGTTTAAACCCCCTTTACTGCTGTTGTGTAAATTCCTATTTCAGAAATAACTCGTATTGATGTAGGTTTTGTTTTTCATTCTGACATCTTGTTTGTAATTTTTGTGTTTATCACAGAACATCTCTTAAATATTGTTTAGGATGATGAACATTAAGAAGCTGATCCCTCAAATGTATTTGGTTTTTGTTGTGCATTAAAACTTTTAGAAACTAAAACCGTATTCTTATGTCAAACTAGCAGTTGTGGTTAAAACTTTTCTGGAAAATTGAAGTTTATTTTGATGCTGGAATTGTTATACTTGTTTTTTTTCCTGATTTGGTAAACTTTCAGGTTTAGTAAAGTCTCTTACTTGCAGCTTTTCTTTTTATACGTGCACAGGTCCATTCTGACTGCTCACTTTACAGTGGTTGTGAGTATAATCTGCCAAGTGTTGCATGCTTATATTGGGGATATTTACATTGTCAGATTCACTGACTCAGTAGTCCTACTCAATGTGTGAATAAGGTACAGCGTCTCGCAATAGTACTAATAGGCGAATATGGGTCACAATTGGCCACATTTTGCCATGTAACTAAAGGCTACTGAAGGTCTTATGTGATAGACTTAATGTGCATAACTGAAGTGGTTGGTTTTACTTAGGTTATCACATTTTATAAAAAAAAAAATGCTGAATAAAATACTTTTTATAACCTTGAATAAAATCTACTGCAACTAGTTGCATCCAGAAGTGGACAAGAACAACATCAGGGGAGCAGCCTAGATGTCTGCAGTAATGACTGCAGAGGGTCCCCTCTGTAGTCTCCCTTTCAAACATTAGTCTAGAATGTATAAAGTTTTTGGTCTACATTTAAAACGGCATGTGTGGTGAAAGTTCACCATGTTAAATGGTGGCAGTTGCACCTGACTCCGCTTGAGCCAATTGATGAGCCTGATGTTCTGTTCATTCATCGCCTTTGTGATCGCGTCGTACCCCGCTGGCAGTCTGATAAAGGCCGAATTTGCTACCAGCAGTCGCTGAAGTTGTTGATACATCAGAAATCCCCCAAATCCAATAAGGAGGGATCCGAGAATCATAAATCCAAATATATACACGTCTTCTGCGTCCTCCACGGAAATCATTGAGAGGCACACCGTGGACCATCTATTCCACCGATCCACGGAGTATCCCGCAAAAAAGGTTCCGTCGGGACAGGAATGCTCCCCGTTCCTTTGCTTTCCAGTTGAAAAAATTTGATCAATCGCATTTAGAGACCAGCTGACGAGATCCATAACGCGAGAGGCTGAATTCTGAACCACTTGAAGCTGTGGAGGGATTTTTGAGCGAGACCCAAGCGAAGAGGGTTACAGTCTATGCGGGAGGATATGGATAAGAACTGGTGCAGGGAAAGGGAGGGATGAAGACAATCGTAAATGAAGACTGGGTGTCGTTATTAATGTGAAAGGTGAACGATGGAGCGCTATTGAGGATGACACCCAGACTCTTGACCAGAGGTGAAGAGTGTTTGTGGTGGGGGGCGGTTGGAGCCGTCAACTTTGGATAGTACAGTTTGGTTCCTACAAGGAGGATCACAGTTTTGTCTGTTTAATTGTAGGAAGTTTGTGCTGAACCGAGATTTTATTTCAGATGGGCAGGAGGTGAGGGAGTACAGTATTTGGCTTACAAGATAAACTGAGGTGGGTGTCGTCCACGTAGCAGTGAGAATGGGTGTTAAATTTCCAGAAGATATTGCCAAAGGGAAGAAGGTAAATAATGAAAAGTAGGGGTCCCAGGACAGCACCTTGGGGCACACCGGTTGTAACGGGATGGATGGAAACTGAAGGACTTTAGTTGAATTAACTGAGCGCGCCCAGGAAAGTAAGAATGAAACCAGTCAAGGGATGTCAGTGATGCCAATTGAAGATAATCTGTGGAGAAGGACGGAGTGAGAAATTGTATCAAAGGCCACACTCAAAATAATGAGAATGGAAAGTGAACCAGAATCAGCTGCCATCAGGAGGTCAGTGATTTTTATGAGAGCAAATAACAGTGGTTTTCACACTCTCCACGATTCCTTTCTGTTGTGTCCCCCACCCCACCCCCCCTCTTTGGCTTTCCCGTCACAGCGTTGCTCCAGTAACTTCTTGGCGAGTTCTTCTAACAGGCTTAAAAGCAACAGGATTAGAGAGAATAAAAAAATCCCCTTCTCTCCACAGGCCATCTGCCTGTCCACCTGGACTTTCAGCCCAGTGACACATACCTTTCAGCTGCAGAGTGAACCAGGGACAGGCTCTGCCATCAAATGCTCTCTCAACTTTATCGTCTGGAGAATTTTGAACTATGCAAACTCGCGAGCTACTGTCTCATCACCTGAGAGGAAAGACATGTCCGCTTGATCCCTTTCCGAGTCTACGGATTTAAACCCCGTCACGGATTTAACATGAGCTGCGCTTCCTGGAGAAGTGTTTTCTGCTGTGCTGTCTTTAGTCTGACCATCATAATTTTGGACAGACTCACAGGTAAATGGATCAGCAGTGAACCAAATGGTCAGTGTTATTCTGAATACTTAGGTGCAACACAGAAAAATATGTTTCATATTTTTCCCTGAATAGATGCCACGCTGGAAGGCTCCTTCATGGGATACCTGGGTCAACCTTCTTCTCGGGAGCTGGCGGCATTCCCACAAATTACCCGGTTGTCGGATGTGAAGGCATCCCGAGACGGCCACACTGGCACCTCTCGAAGGAAAAGGAATATCTTTTACCAGGGTGGACTTAGACTGTGCGGACAAGAGACCGCTGAGGAAGTTGTTGCAAACCATCTAGGCTACTTTCACTTCAGAGGTAAGATGCAGCTCGGACAACAGCAGCAGCTCTTAATGGCTTTTATTGCAGTTTTACAGGTGGTCTCCTCTGTTAAGAACTGGAGCTGGGCCTTGTGTGGATGCTGAAAGCAATTAAACTTTATGAGATATACATTCAGACAGCCTGGCCTCCACTCCAAGGTCAAATGAAACACCTCCAACTTGTGCCTTTCCCCATGAAGTCTGGCCTATTTCACAAAGAAGCACGCCTCAGCAGGTGGCAGCTTTGCCTAATGTGAGGAGACTTTTGAAATCCTTAGTGTGGCATTGTACTTGCATAACATAAAGTTAACGCCAAGAAATCACACCGAAACTCAACTGCAAATGAAGCATCCTCCAGTTAGTGGCAATAGTGGACAAGAGGTGTAAAAAGCCTTAAGATCAATTACAATAATCCGTCATGTTTAAAACATACAAACAAGCAAACAAAAAACAACGATTAAGCTTTTAAGAAGCTATCTGATGTTACAATTGGCCACCTCCCCCCAACAAGTCACCTAAAATATTATGTTTTTTTGTCATTTATACTTTCCTTTTTTAAGTTTATTTGTGTCCAGGAACCTCTAATTAGTAATAAATTACTTAGTTTTCCCCTATTTTGAGTTGATTTGAATTTTTAAATTGAAGTCTTCATTTCAAACGTAAAAAGAAAATGTTGGAGAGAACAAAAGAAAAAGAAAAAATAAGAACAGTTATTAAAAACAAAACTTTCATATTCAGTTTGAAAAGGAGTAGGAAAAAGCCACTGCCTACCAGGGTTTGAATATGATGTGAGACAGAGGCCCATTTCTCGTAGCCACGCACCAAAACTGGAAAGGAGAGAGAATGCCATTCTAATACCGGTGATACTTATTTCACAAGTCAAGAAATCATTTCAAGAAAATAGCTACTTTCTTAAACCTATGTGCTCATAAAGCAATATTTAAAATGTTCAAAATGCGTAGAAATGCAACTTGTTTGCTGGACGAGCACTTGAGCTTTTCTGGCCAGCATGCACAGTTAGCAGGAGAGTTAGAGACGTCAATAAAAACAACTTATCTTCAACATTTACCGTTACAGAACTGCAGCCAAGAGAGGCGTCTTGGCCTTTGTTATATTTAAACCCGAGGCGTTTTACACCTCCTTACCGTTGGTGCCAGAAACTCTGTAGAGACCTGCACACTCAGAGATGTCTTCACCTTTTACCGTCACCCTTTAAAGACTCCACAACTTAGCAGCCAGCAGCTCATTCAAAGATGCTGACTGAAAACATGATCAAAAGACAAATATTTCACACACTCTTATTACTGGGCTTTCTGGGAAACCCAATCATAGCATCAGTGCTCAGCACGGCTGATGAGAGATGATGACAAGGTAGTAATCGTACAAGAAACCATGAAATTACGTGTCCATGGATAATTGTCCAATTAGTTCTTACAATCCTTAATTGGAGAATGAATACGCTACATAGTGCAGATTCTTGAGTAATGAAATGATGACTACTACATCCACTATACATCCACTATACCTATACCTAGGAAGTGCAAAAAAAATAAAAAAAATAAAATAAAAATATTCGAAGAAAGATGGTCCTTGTTATGTTTCATACTGTGAGGCACATGAACGCATGTTTGAGCGGTAGTTTTAGCCCTCAGCGTATGAACCTCTTGACCTTTCATTGTTTGGATTATTCTAAGAATCACCCGCGTGCTGATGAGCAAGTTGAAACTAAGATGAGAAGTCCCAGTGAACACCATCTAGAGCGGGGTTCCCAAAGTGGGGGTCACGAGACACCCTGTGGGGTTCGAGAGAGGAGATGTCAGAGAATATCCTAGTTTTAGTAGAGCAACTGTGTGCCTTTCATTCTGGAGAATTATACTTTTTTCTTCTCGAATATTTAAGACTTTTCGACATCAGAGAACTTCCAAGTTTTTTCTCGCTAAGGTGTGAAATGTACTCCTCCGTGGCCAGCTTTATTTTCCTTTAATCTACGATGGTCCTATTACGATTTTTTTTTCTGTGTGGAAATTAGGATAATAAAGTCAGAATGTCAGGTGTACAAGAAAAGTAGTAAAGTTGTAATATTAGGAGAATATAGTCATAATATTACCAGAACAAAGTTGAAACATAATGAGAATAAAGTCACACAGTCATTTAAAAGTCCTGCACTGCAAGAATAGAACTAAAAATAAGAAAAATTTTCTTGAAATGAAAGTATTTTTCCTTGAGTTGAGCAGGTAAATAGGACTATTTGCCAATGGAATAAGATTTTTGCACTTAAAATAGGAACAATTCATCTCCATCATCTTATTTCAAGTACAGTATATCTAATTATCTCATTCCATTGGCCAATAATCTTATTTACCTGCTCAAATCAAGGGCAAATACATTAATTTCAAGAAAATGTTGCTTATTTTTAGTTCTCTTTTTGCAGTGTGATACTAATAATAAGTTGATGCCGATGTGCTAAATAGATTTATTATTTTCTTATTTGTAAAACCAATACTAAAATATAACTTTACAAGATGCTCAACTTTTGTTATTTTATGTGACAGGGGGACGGCTGCGCTCTGTTGTTAAACCCAAATTAAGCCCAAAAGGGGGTCGCCAGTCTCTGGCACAGTTACTCCAGGGATCGCAGGCTGAAAAGTTTTGGAACCCCTGATCTAGAGCACAATACCATGTCAGAAGGTCTCCACTTTGGGTTAATAAGCTGATAACCTCTTTCTCTGGTGACCAGTGTGCCAGGAGACTGTGTGGGAGGCTTTCAAGATCTTCTGGGACCGACTGCCCGAGCAAGATGAGTACCAAAGCTGGATGAACCAGTGCCAGGAAGGCATGGCCACTGTGCAGAATATCGGCAGCTACTTTAGCCAGTCAGAGGAGCATCATGCTCTGGTTAAACAGGCGAGTAGATACAGTAATGACGCTATGGAAATGAAACACTGAGCAGTTTCTGACATTTTTTTTCATTCATTTTCAGAGAATGTCGCATCCAGTTTTTAAAAGGTAATGAAAGCTCTCCGCTCGTTGAACATGTCACTGATACATGATGCATGCACGTTTTTTTTTCTCACCATGAAGCCTGTGTTTTGGTAAATCGTGTCCTTCTTCCCGCCGTCTGTAGTGAGCCCACCAAGTCCTGGAAGCATATGTGCAGGTAAGGTTGTTAGGACCCTTCAACCTTACCTGTTCATATCCCCGCTCTGCTGTAATCTAACGTGTCTTCAGATCTCTCACCTGTAAACCCCACGGATTCATAAAGCAAAAGTCACTGGTCTGTTATAGATGTACAGCCAGGGAAATAATCTTGTGCTCCCCTGCAGTTTGCTCACTTGCAGACAAACGAACAGCGTTTCATTTTGAATGTGGTTTCATTTCAATCTGCAGAGAGAATATTGATCAAAAATACAAAAGAAAATACAGTACAGAAAAGTGAAATCAATTGATTTGCCTGTCATTGAGTGTCCTTTGGCTGGTGGCCTTATGTCCCATTTCAAAACCCATCAATGGGTCTCTCCCACAATGGACAATACCAAAGAGCTATTAAAGGACGTAGGGACAAGACAGTCAACCAGCGCAGAACTGGAACGAGCTACAGAACATCTGCAAGAAGCGTGGTGAGATGGTGACCTTCTTACTTCCTAAGAAGCTGGTGATACATTTGTTGGTTGATGAAGTAGATATAAGATGAAAATCAATCACCCTCAGTGTGGAGCTCAGTGCAAGATCTCGCCTCCAGGTGTGCTCACGATCATGAGAGAGGTTGGCAAGAACATCCGTGGTAACACAATGATGGACGGGAAGTCCTGCAATCCCCTGCTGTAGAAGAAACAGGACCACGTGCCAACAAATCTGGGGGGTAGAACCTTCTTGTCACACCATGATGAGGGTTTGAGGATTTGCTTCACAACAAGACGTTGACTGGAAACATCCCACCAAGGCAACAGAGGAGTTACCAAAAGATGACGCACGTTAAGGTCATTGGGTTGTGGCCTAGCCAGCTCGCAGACCTAACTCCCTCTGAACGTCTGTGGATGGAGCTAACACATCAAGTTAGCAAGAACCTGAGTGATTTAGGTGGGAGGCTATCTGTGCAGAGAAATGATGCGATCCCCCCTGCTGAGCTGCGTACAAACAGGGCGACTAAGAGAAATGTCTAATCACTGTCCTAATGAATAAATATGCATCCACCAGCTTCTAAGTCTTATTTTGCTTGGGATCAAATACGTATTTCGCTTGATGACATGCAAATGCATTTCCCAGTTTTATGTAATGCGCCTTTTCTGGAGTGTTGGTTGATATTCTGTCGCTCTGCAATAACATGTCACTGCCATAAAAATCAGGCTGTTTGTTTGTCTGTTGGGGGCGGGACTTTCAAAATGAGCAGGGAATCATCTAGGTATTTCCCTCACTGCAGATGCAGGTAATTGTTAGAGTTCCCTCACAAACGGATAACATTGTGGGCATTGTTTTAGCTTGCTGATTTATTTATTGATACCATTGTTTGCAGCTAATTTACAGAAGGAAAAAAACTGTAATATTAAGGGTCTATTAGCCAGGTTACCAGGTAGAGTCTTTAACTCTATGGTTAATGTTTTTTTTTTTTTGCATAAATGGTATTATAACAAAAGGCTATAAAGTATATAATTCAAGAGTTACATCCAAATGAAGTGCATTGTGATTTTGCATTAATTCATTCTCTGTTTGATGTCATGATATCAAACAAACACAGAAACTGGTCAGGGGACTTTCAGCCATGTTGGAAGTAATTTTTCATTGATTGTTTCATGTTATGAAATCTTTCTAAAACAAATAATGAGTTTCTTCCTATGACCAAGTTGTACAATCAAGTGATTAAAATCAGTGGCTTTAGAAAATGAAATAAATAAAATGTCATGGTTTAAAAAAACCACAACATCAAAACAAAGGAAAAGAAAAGGCCTATTTATATTTTAGTCATGTTAATAACATAACACCAGAAATTCACAAATGAGCCTAAAAGATCCCGAAGATTATTACTGTGCTAAAAATGTTTTGTCTCTAAATTTATAATTCTGATGATTAGTCTAAAACATACTTGTTTAAATGTCACAGTAAACGTTAACATATTGCGAAGGGCAGAAACGTTAATTAAATCAAGCTGAGGCATTGTTATGAGAAAACAATTGACTGCTTAGGCAATTATTTTAAGGTGAAATCCACAAAGTTATCTCTTAATGTTTGTTCCTGTGTTTGCCCACGGTCATGGCCTTGTAACCTGTACTGACCTTTGTGTACGTTGTTTTTCCCTCTGTTTTACAGCACACCAACACCCGCGAGTCCAGAAACTGTTGAAGCCCCCGAGTTAGGTCAGTGTCACAGCTGATCGCACAGCTGCAACGTACTCGCATCATTATTATAGACCAACGGTTCCCAAAGTGAGGGACAGGGGTTGATTTGTTGCTGATGTGCTAAAAAGATTTAGTATTTCCTTATTTGTGTAACCCATACCAAAGTAAAACTTTGCAAGATGCTCAACATTCCTCATTTTAACGCAGGAGGAAAGGTGCACCTTTTTTGTAAGAATTCTTCTGAAAATTCGACTTTATTCTTGTAATTTTATGGCTTTATTCTCATAATTTCGGGGGAACCCTTCTGCCAGGCATAGGGGGGCCAGGTTGCAGCTGGAGTGGAAGGAGAGACATCTTGTTTTGGTCGACAGTCTACCTAGTGGTAAAGTTTCGCTTATTGCTCCTTTAAAGAAGTACCAGGAGGTCCATTGTGACTCTGGAGGAGCTGCAGAGATTATCAATTCCACATATCTAGTCTTTATTGAAGACTGGTCACAAAACGTTCATTGCCATAAATACTTTGTGGTCACTTGACAAAAATAGGAAAATGTTCACAATAAATGCAAGACACTGCAAACTATTTGTATTTATTCAGAGTTAATCTGATTTAACACCCTCTTTTTATTTATATATATATATATATATATATATATATATATATATATATATATATATATATATATATATATATATATATATGTAGAAGATTTAGATAAAGGAAAGGACAATGCAGCCGTCATTTCACCGGAGGCGGGAGACAGTTCAGTGAGTACACACAAAAACACACACACATATAGTTTATATTAATAATGCATCAACAAAAGGTTTGCTCTTCCTGCAGTGTGATTGCCTGTTTTTTTATTCATGATACAGCTGTACAATGAAATCACCGTACAGCCCACCTCAGCCCCCGTGCTGGAACAGATGGTGGAGCTGAGCATCCTCCTGACTGGAGAGGTCTTCAGCGACGACCTCAAAGATCCAGCCAGCCTCAAGTTCCAGACGCTCAGCAGAGACCTCGCGGAAAAGGTTCGTCTCAGGCGCCGTCTGGTTCTGTTTCTGTCGGGACAGATTAGGGCGTTCTCGATGACCATAATCTACCTGCTAGGGCCCGGTGATCCTTTGCGTTGCTTGGTTAAAGTTAGCAGCATGGGTTCAAATCTCAAATAGCTTGTAGTTTGCAATGGTAAAATCATCCCTCCATGTGCTTACAATACAGCTCCGTGAGATTTCTGGGGAAAGAATGTTGCACATGCTAGCATTTGCACAGGTACTCACTTTTTGAAACAACTTTTACAAGCACCTGGAAAATTCAGAGAGTGTGCCTTTGAGCGTTTTCCGTCGCATTAGAGCCAACTAGGAGCTGCAATGTACTTGCAAACACACACATAACTCATAGACAGTGTCTTGGATAACAACCAGTGTTTGTTTTTGAGATAATGGTTGGATTTATGTGGAAATGTGCATTTGTGATCATTGTGGCCTGTCTTCCTGGTTTCTGACTTTCTTCTTTTGCTTTCTGTGGAGACTTCCAACATATATAAATCAGCATTACATACCAACACTCAGCCTCCACGCATGCAGTCTTGCATAGGAGAGAGCATGTGTTTGCAGACTAGATGTGTTTTAAGCCTTTTGAGCTTTCATCTTTTGATCAGAAGTTTTGAATAAATTGGCTGGGAGAAGCAGCACACTTAGATTTATTTTGTGTGGAGAACCAGGGCTTTTGTACTAAATAAATAAATAAGATACTTGGTAACAGCAGTCTGTTTGCCTTTTTCAGATAACTTTCACGGTCAAAGCTAAACTATTTTATAGAAAATGAAGCACTGATCAGAGACCTGTGGCCAATTCCCAGGATTGTTTTTTGTCAAACAAAAACTGTAAAACACAATTTTACTAGTTTAAAACAAATACTAAATAAATAAAAGGTTCACGTTTTAAACAGGCTTGGCATCTTATGTTAGGGATCAGCAATGATAGCGTAGCCGTTTCTATGTTTATATTATAGAGATTGTAGACTCTGACCTTGATTCAGACTTCCAGAAAAGCCTGCCCACATTCCAGTATGATCCATTATAATATCATACTAACATTATAATGAGGTTGGGAGATGAAACGCATAAAACAGTACACCTGTTTTATGCGTTTCTGCCTTCCTGTTAGTCTTGCTTTCTCTCGCTCTTTCTCAGCCGAAATGAGCCGCATGCATCTCAGCCCATTGAGAATACAGTTTTAAAGAGCTTCAGATATCTCAGCAGTTCCCTGACTTCATTTTATACTAAGCATTGTTAGCTTTGAGTCTTCTCTCAGCATCCCCACTGAATAGTGTTATCAGTTTAGCCCGCTAGGCCTTAGTATGGTGCATTGTCATGATTGGGAAAATAATTTCTCAGTGTCCAATCGGCCATTCAGCATTTTTGTCTCTGTGTGTTTAAAGTGCTTTACAAATAAAGTTGGACTAGATTGAATTCATGGTCAAACTAAAAATCACCTTATAAGATGTCAGAAGCTGATTTCTCTCTGCAACTCAAATTTAATCACAGAATATTAGATTTGTCTTTTGGCGCACCAGCTAATAACACTTCGAGAATTAGAACGAATAATGTGCATTTGCTTTAATCTGATGCCTGATTGTGTTTGTGCAGATAGAAGACGCTCTAGAGGGGCTCCCTGGATTTAAGAGCGTGTCGGTAATTGACTTCAGGTCAGTTTCTGACCACACAGCTCTTTCTTTGTCACGCTAATGCCGTCTCTGTTGTCAGCAGAAATTGAACAGCTCCTCCTTGTTTCAATAGACCGCAGAAGGACACTCAGGGGTGAGTTGATGGTGGTCGTTTGACCTTTAATACTTTTTGCTTGTGCTGTGTTTAATCCCACAGATCCCCATCATTCCCCACTAGATTTAGATGCATCACTAGTTGCTTGTGTGCTGTCAGCCACCTGTTAAGTGGGCACCGGAAAGGTTCCTACCAGGAGGGCAGGTACTCCTCTATGGAGACGATTATCTGTGCTTTATAACCTCACGGAACGGAGTCTGACGGTGAGGGGTTGGGGGGTGATATGGTGCGGGAGTCAAGAGAAAGATGTCATAAAGGCAACAGGACAAAACAATTAAGGTCAGGTAGTACAAGACATGGACCGCGGAACGCATTTCAAATTGGTCGGGCCCATCAGGCAATACTCACAATACCACTACCCATCACATACGCACGCGCCCGCATAAACATAAAACACCAGCATCCCCTTGATCACGCAACTGATTTGCGTCACATGACACAAGACAAGCCAATCCATTTTTAGACACCAGAATTTATTGCTTTCTCCTAGGCTGTGGTCCCTGAGCATGATAAATGTGTCTGCCATGTTATAATTAAAATCGGCACCGAATTTTTATTTAACTTTTTTTCTGACGTTCCAGCACACACGCCCCGGATTTATTTCCACTTACAATCATTATATTACAGCTAACACAATATTTACAGAATAAAAATACTTTAAAAAGAAAAGACAAACTCACCCCTGCTCTAAATATTCCCGAAAAAGTGTCTCCGTCTGTCATTATGCTGGAGAAGTCCCTGGCTATCCTCCAAGCATCCACTGTGGTCAATAGATCCCTGTGTGTGTGTGTGTGTGGGGGCACATCAAGCTATTTAGTCTTTTCTGGGTCATTGTTGATCTCAGATAGGTCTTGATACGACGGAGGGACGAGAAACACCTCTCAGCACTTGCAGTGGACACGGTTAACTAAGCTAACGAAGCAAACGAAGCTAACGAAGTAGCGGTCATAAGCAGCGCAGAGGTGGGAAAACTTTTGTTTACATCACATGACACAATCAGCCAATACATTTTTAGATGGGATGATTTATCACTTTCTCATTGGAGAATGATGCTGCTGCCATAGACTACTGTGCATTTGAAAAAAATATAGCTATTGAATATTTTAATTTTATTTATATATATTATTTTACATGTTTGATCATCAAAAGTAGGTAGGGCCGCGGCCCTACTGGCCCTACCCGTTCCGCGGTCCATTGTACAAGAACTGAAAAGTAACTGAAAAAAAATATTGCAATGATGTTTGGAAAAATAACTAAGCCCAACTTCTGAGAGCATAAGGATCACTTTTTCCCCTGCTTTGATTGTATTAATGTATGTTGTATTAATTTCCAGTCATACAACATTTTATAACTCTTTTTTCTAAATATATTTAATATATACAAATTAACAACAATGTAATTCCTTTTTTATATACTTAAAAATGTTTGGATTGGGCGTGCTTCAGTGGGGCAGTGGTTAGCGTGCACGACCCACGTATGTTGGCCTTAGTCCTCGATGCAGCCGACCCAGATTCGACTCCGACCTGTGGTCTTTTGCTGCATGTCTCTCTCCCTCTCTCGTACCCCCTTTCCTGTCAGCCCACTGTACAAAAAAACGAGCCACTAGTGCCGTAAAAACCTAAAAAAAAAAACAAGTTTGGATTAACAAAAATGAAGCCAAATGAGAAAGCTGTTAAAACCAAAGTACAGCCCATGTTTTGAAAGCTCACATAATTGTCTGGAACATGCTGCAAAAAAAAAAAAAACATTTTTTATTTTTGCAGTGCATTAAATTCTGCAGGTATTTGCCCACCTGCAGCTCTCTTAGAATGCTGCAGTCAAAGTCCAGACCTTAACTAGACTGAAATGCTGTCCTGGGTCCCTAACAACTTCATTAATTTAAAGGTATACTATGCAACTGGGATTGATTTTCCAGCGAGGCGCCCCCCAGAGGGCGAAAGTAAAAGTGCACTGTCGTAAATATGCTCAGCTGTTCTCCTGGTTTCTTAGTCAAGCCAGGCGCGGTTGTTTTGAGCTTAGCAGACAGGCGAACGCAACGAATACAAAAGTCGAAAACACGGCAGTACAAACAATGACTAACACAGTGAAAGTATGAACATGCACACAGAGAGAGAGAGAAACCATTCCAATGCAGTGTTTCCCCTAGGAATTTGCTTACCGGACGACCGGCGGAGCGGGGGGTGCGGGGGGTGGGGGGGGGGGTGTAGAGACAAGCTTTGCGCGACCGGCGGAGCGAGCGACCGGCGGAGCGGGCGGGCGGGCGGGCGGGGGAAAGAGACAAGCTTTGCGCGACCGGCGGAGCGAGCGACCGGCGGAAAGAGACAAGCTTTGCGCGACCGGCGGAGCGAGCGACCGGCGGAAAGAGACAAGCTTTGCGCGACCGGCGGAGCGAGCGACCGGCGGAGCGACCGGCGGAGCGGGCAGGCGGGGGAAAGAGACAAGCTTTGCGCGACCGGTGGAGCGAGCGGTGGAGGCGGAGTGGGGGAGACAAGCTTTGCGCGCATATCGAGTTAGTTTTTTTTTTTTGTAATGTTGGAAGGCGGTAGCGTGAGGGAAACCCTACAATGTTACTTACAATCGCATCAGCAGAAACGCGAGGTCCGCGTCAGCCTTGCAGCCTTCTCTTTCTTTTAGCTCTCGCCATTCGGAAAAAGCTTGCCCGATGTTCACCCGTGTACGACTCGTCTTTCTGTCCACAGCCCTTTTCCTCTTTCTTGCCTGCTCCGACATGGGCTTTCGCTGTTTTATCGCTGGTTCCGCCATGATAACTGCACAGATATCGCCACTGCGCTAGCACCGAGCATGTTCTCGCCGTAAAGCAAGACCGACTCTCGCGATCTTGCACGAGATTCTGAGCCTGTGGGCGCGGGCCGAGGGCTCCTGCAGTTGCAAGTGCGGTATTTCCCCCACAGACCACCAGGGCGGCCAAGAAAACCTTTGTTCAACCTGAAATGACTCATTTAATCATCCAAAACGGTATGGAACACATTAATTAACTGAAAAATGTTGCATAGTGTGCCTTTAACTTCAGCAAATCTTTTTTTTTTTTTATCGCTGTGTTTTGATCATTGCTGATACTGTCACACCAACCAGTTTGGACCAGCTGTAATTTAGTATACAGACTTTATAGTTGGCTCAGTCTACTGCAAGATGCTCAGGTCCTGTAGCTGCAAAAAAACATAAACCAAGCTCACATCATTTTGCTTAATCTGTTCCGAGGATATTGCTGCTAGCAGTCCTTTGGTTGCTTTAACTGTTTAAACCTTCCAGCTTGCAGTCCTATAATTGTGCTGTTGATGATGTCTGACATTTAGCATGCTAACTGGGCCTTGTACAGCCTGAGATGGAGCTCGTGGCTTTCAGGTTCTCTGAGTATTTTGCAGACTGACATTGACAGACCCACATATGTGGGGCTGTTGGCAGATTTTTATTTTTTTTCCAGAGCTGGCGGTCTGCTTTGAGATTTCCATGTTTTGTGATGATCACACTGACAATTCTGGTGATTCAGCAGTTCTCAGTTTATAGTCAGGCTCCTGTGTTTACAGTAGACATAAATCACCAAAGTCATCAGTAATATGTAGGTAATATAGCTCAGTTTGTTGGGTCTTTAAATTAAATCAAGCTAAAACTTTAGCAGTTTTCTTCCTCTCAGAATATTTTATCCAAAAACTCTGAAACTTTAAATGTAGAATTGAGGACAGCTAAAAGAAAACCTGTCAGTACAACTGACAGCTAATCCTGATGAACTTCTGAATTCTAACTTCAGTAATCTAAATATAATTTGTACCTACAGTGGTACTGAATATAGTCACAATAACTTACTCTCAAGACGTGCTGTTTCTTTTGCATTTCACTGCATCATATCTGCGTCTCCAGGCTGGATGGCATAGTGGTGGATTATGCAGTCACAGTAGCGGTGGATGGAGCTGGAGTGAGCCCTGAGCAACTGAACTACCTGACCCTGCAATCCAACCTGGTGGAGAACTCGTATCGGGAGATCCAGGAGCCCCCCACAGTGGTCCACACCATCAGCAAGTTTAGGAACGTTTTCACCGAAGCCTATCACGTCAACGAGCTGGAGAGCGGTAAAATGGCAACCTGCTGCGTTATTGTAGTTATACGTGTCTGTGTGTAACATAATCAGCGTAGCTGTTCACATAACTGAATGCTTAGAGCCGGTTCATGAATGTGTTGCAGATTTAAGTAGCGTTTATCGTGTTAAACTGAAACAGAAATCTGAGGTGTCAAAAATGTGGCCCAGGGGACACTAACAGTTGAGCTCAGTTCAAAAATGCCCCCCCAGCACAGATAGTGCAAATAAACAAAATGTTTAGGGTGATGTGAAACCCTAAACTGTGCAAATCGTCTTAAAGCTAAAACTATTAGTTAAACACTAAATATCCTTTCCTCTCAATGACCACCTTTATTTAAAATTGTATTTATATTTTATAGTTAAAGGACAAAAACCATCCAGTGACTTTCACTCAGAAGCAGATTTGAGGGCTCCCATTTCTGGATAAATAAAACAGCGTTTATGAAGAAGGAGGGACCCATATGTTCTTGCTGTTGAGAAAATGCATAAAAAAGTCTTTAAGAAAACAGAAAACACTCTATTAAAATGCTTACAAAACTGTACCGGGCAAACATGTAAGATGATTTTTGTGTTTTGCATCTAAAATGATTTTTCTATTTCAACATTGATCTTTTTCATGGATCTGGGTTTGGATTTAGGTCAATTTCAAACCTGATAAATCCCTTTCACATTAACAACATCTTTATACAATATATTTATTTCTTTCATGTTTGAAAACGGTAGGTAGAATTAGTCAACTACTACTGAATTAGTTACACTGTTTATTGATATTTAAACTAATTTCAAAGCAGTATCTAGTTTTGTCATTGCATTTCAGTAAAAAGTTGACTTTAGTGTATTGTTAAGCAGGCAGAAAATATACATTTTGCACTAAGTTTGCCTCCAATTTGAGAATTTTGGCATGTATATAAAAAAGGTAGTATCCCACTGCAGTAAATACCAAATTACAGTACAATGCTGTCCTTTTGTACTAAGGGAATACTGTAAAGTGTCTCATATGCTTAAATCCCCCTGACTTTTTTACCAAGCTGTAAGCCCAGACTAATTTCTAAGAGTCTTTAGCCCAAAAATGAGATGTTTTAATTAACCAGTTGGCCAACAGCTAGAGAGTCATAGTTGACATCAATTGTATTTTTAAACACTTGTCATAGCAAGATTTGAAATTTAAGTTAAACTTAATCATTTTAGGTGAATTAATGGCATATTTTATGCTGACAGTGAATATATTTGAATGACATATAGTTGAATGACCTAAAAAAGAGTTGATATCTTTAATTCCTATTGATTAGTCTATTGTAATGCCCTGCTCACTAAACTAGACCAAGCTTCTCTTAGACATCTAAAATTCATACAGGACCCTGCGATCAGATTATTTAAATGTGATTGAATAACTCCTGTTTTATTTTCATTACACTGGCTCCCTATCAAATTAAAAAAACAGCAGCTCACAACCTCAGGAGAGGCCACAAAGACAGTTTATTGTTTAAAACATTCGTAAACATTAATAAACTAATATCAGGATCTCTGTGTGAAGCTGAGAGAAATAACAGGATCTCCATTGTTTCCGTTGTTCTGCTTTGTAATTCTTAACACACTGAGCACATTGCAGAGGGAGGATCACTTTTTATGTTTTAGTGACGTAACGATGCGGCACAGACCCGCTTCTCTGGTTGTGGAAAACCAAATCGTTCTTTTTTTATTTATTTTTGTATAGGATTAGCTGAGAATAGGCTAAAGCACCAGAAACCATTGTAGTTAAGCATTGGAACAACCTTGGTGCTAAATCCCAACTTGTAACTTTTGGAAAATTTTGCAGACCCAGCACATTTTCTTTTTCTGAAGTGAATGAAATATTCTGCAAGTCGGTGGAAATACACAGATTAGGTGTAGACTTGGACTTCAGCCTGATACGGATCATGTTTTACATTAAAGTGATTAAAGTACACTACCAAGCTCACCTGGGATCTGCAGTGCATAATAGTTGATATCATTTCTTACAGCCAGTAGCACTCTTGTACTCTCAGACCTGAACCGTTGAGTCTGCCTGAGTTGGAACAAACAAAGGGCGAGCAGCTAAGCCTTCAGACTTTTGGTACCCCTAAAATGGGCGGTGTCCTTCAAGATCATATTACGGAATGGTTTGCTATATTTTCTAAACCAAACAATGAACTAATAAATTGATTTCTAGAACACAATATGACTTTGGCTTCATATTGTTTCATATCATGTGTGACTCATGTGAACTGGTTTGAAAGTGAGGATATGGAGTCATTGATATTTCGTCTAATGATGCAGAAACAGAACTTAAACCCTGGCTCTATTAATATTCCCTGGAATATTACGTTTATTTTAGAATCTCATACATGCCGCTCTAACAATATGCAGATGACATAGTGCATATAGCTCTGCATTTATCAGCATTTAAACACTAGGTTGGAAAAATTTAAAAAAAGTTGAAGTTAGTAAGTAATCTACTTAATGTGATAATGATGTGTTTTAGTATTGACTGTCAGTTTTGCAGGTTTCATCACAACAAGCATTTCCTCGTAAGTAATTTATAAACAATGATGAATCTTGATCTGAAATAAAGACCTTTAGTTTCTGATAATCACGCACTGATTTAATCAAAGCTGTAGTCAGGTGCGGAAATCATTGCGAGCTGGGTTCTTGTGGTGCACGCAGCACATGCAGCCAGGTACAACACAGTTTAACACCTGTCAGCCTCAATGGTGCAGCCCCTTTAGGTTTCTCACTTTGCTCCTTCTTGTAAAAGCGTAGCGTGACAGTTTGGATGGAGATTAAGATTATGCCATTAGCTCATTAGAGCTAATGTCTCCAGCTACTCACCTCAGAGACCTAGTAACTTCCTACTAACTCTGCATCTTTAACACGCTACATCTCAGTGACAACCCTGAGAAAAACAGTGAGAAGGAAATTGTGAATTCACAGCAAAACTTACAGTCTGCTGTGAATTCAAGCAGACTGTAAGTAGGTTAATATCTTTTCGGGGGGGGGGGAGGGGGCTCTTGAATAATGTGATAATGTCTATCCCATCTCTTCGTCCTCCTGTTAGATTTTTCCATGCTCATATTTTTCAGGCAAGCGTGTCATTAGTTTGCTGTGTTAGTGAGTGGATGCCTTCTGATGCCCACGTTAGTTATAGACTGTGACATGAGAAATAAAGGCTAAACACCCATATGGCCAACATGTGTGTCTGCAGGACCTATATGCACATCTTAGCTTTATTGTTTATCATGCAGTGATGGGTTTTGCTCATAGTGGCTAATATTTACACCCATAAAAGTCAAAAGGCAAAAGACAGCGTTGCTGAACTCTTACAGCCTAAGTTTGTCAGACTCTCCGGACATATTTGAGCTTTTGTCACGTTCCTTCTTTATGTGACAATGTGTTTTAAGATTTTTCCCTCTCCTCTGGTTCCACAGTGTCTGAGATTCCTGAGCCTGTCAGCGCTGCAGACGGAGCGACGGTGAGTAACCTCCGCACGATTTGGCTGCAGATGGTCCAGCTGCTTTAGATGGTCCACAAACTTGATAAATCGCTCACACTTCAGACTGCTGACCTTTGCAGCACGACTGATGTTTCGATAACCTGTAAATGGCTTGAGATGTTATCCAGACTTCGCCAGTGCAGGCTGCAGATGAGCTCACCGGGACGGATGAACTGGAGCTTTGAGGATTAGGTTGGCTCTTGCCATAGTAATCCACTACTATTCTTGGAGAGAAACAACGGTGCACCACACCAGAATTAAATCAAAGGACGGGTACCATCTAAAATCTTTCTTAGGCAGATGGGCTTTTTGATGCAAATCAACACTTAGGTTGCATGTGATTTCACAGTAATTCAACTTGGTGTAAGAGTAAGCAACATTTTTGTACCATATATGAACTACGGCAAGAACTAAGCTTTTATCTCCGCTATCAGAACCGCTTCTACGTTAACAATTGGAATAACTCAAATGTATTTTGTTCATATCAGATGTGTTCAGCTTGGAAGATTTAAAAAAAAAAAAAACGAGGCGTGGTTATCAGTTATATTTTGAGCAATTTAAAGCTTTGAGCCGGCCAATGTCTAGAAAAGATAAAAAAGGTTACATTTTAAAACATTTGAATATATAAACCATTAGCCATTTGAAGGGAAATACATGCATACGTTTGCATACGTTTTATCTGGTCTGAAAGTGTGAACAGATCGCATTCTTTACTATGAGTCCCACCTCGCTAATCCAATACCGCTAACAGGATTGGTGTTGTTGTTTCTTACTGACGTGTGACAGACAAGCTAGCTTCTGGCTGGACGACGTGTCAAAGCTCTCACAACCAAATCTGCCGTTAGACAGTTTTCAGCTTCGGAGGAAGGAACGTTTGACATAAAGCAGCTTCTCCCCGATGGTTCTCAACTACATTATAATCAGGTCTTTAATTATTTATTTTAGAATATGTTTTGTATTTTATTAGAAACTAGAGTGGTGAAGGAAAGAGTTTTTGCTCACATGTGCAACTGAACTGAGGTCCATTTGTAGATAACTATAATGGGTTGTTTTTCTGTAATGGAAAGAGTGCTTTCCTACCATCACAGGGGGATTGATTGAGATGAAAAAGTTCAGCACCAAGTGAACCCCTCAGAATGAATTTGATTATCTACATGTAATGTGGTACAAATGCAAACCGGTCATAGGTCTGGTAATGATTCTATTTACAATGAGCTGCCATGTCCTAAAAGAGAACCAGGGAGCACGGGTTGTGGCGTTTGCTCTGGCAACTGCCTGATGATACAATCATTTAAAACGGTGACTTAAGCTAACCAGACACAGAGGTTGGAAATAGTATCGGTTCCAGGTCATCCAGGCAGGATTGTGGTAGGAAGAGCCAAGCGTCATATCTGCACCTACCACTTGCAAGATTTGGATTCCTTGCTACATAGATGTGGGTTGTTGTCTTCATACCTTTTTTAGTCCACCACTGAGCCACTGACACCTGCATGCACCATGTACCTTGCATGATACAAGCACCTGGGTGGATGCAAAACTCTAATTGTGATCCCCATGAAACTCTGTCAGCAGCTGTTGTTGCTTCTAATGTGTCTATGATGTATGCTATGTCTAGTGATCCTAACTCTCTGTTTTGACTGACAGTCAGACAGCCCTACCACTTTCCAAACAAAACATTTTATGTATCCGCTGTTGGTCTTTTGCTCAGTGAGTGTCGATTTACTCAAATAAGGTCATTTTGTTTAACATTCGCTTAACGAAGCGGCACTTTTCAAACCCATAACAAGGGAGTTAAAGCTAGACCTGAGCAATCGAGGGTATTTTTATCATTCTGCTTCATTTCTACAAAACGAAAAACGTTGCAAATAAAGTGTTTAAATAAAATGCTCAGACGTCTTTAACCTTTCCACAGTTTGGCACAGTTAGAACCACCAACCCTAGTGTATTTTATTGAGATGTTATATGACAGACACAAAGTGATACATTATTGTGAACTTGAAGGACATTTTTTTCCCAAAACTTTTTACAAAAAAATAGAAACTAACATTTTTTAAAAAGCTTAACATGCTATTTGGTTCTCTTTGCTAAACACCTAAAATCATGTGAAAGCACTTGCAATCAGAATTCACTGAATTAGTGAATATAGCTCACCTTTGTGTATTATAATCTCATCATAAACCCAGATGATGTAAAGGACTCAGAGGTTTGTTAGAGAACATTAGTGAACAAACAGCAGGGAACATGGCAGAGCGGCCAGGACTAAAGCTATGGACATGTTTAATGGTTCAGTCAAAGTCTGGACCTAAACGCATATTTTTGGTTATAATGTAAATAAAAATGGAAAAAATTAATGCTGAGGTCACAACTGGGGAATACACAGAACCTACTTTTTGATTCATAAAGGCGATTGCGTCTATACTCTAACAATTATGGGCCTGTAAAAGTATCCAAAGGAAACAAGACTATATGCAGTCTTTGATCAAATGTATCACCAACATAAAGCTGTTGAAAAAAGTAAAAGTGATAAATGTACACCTTGAAGGCTCATGTGTTTTGCAATCGCTCTGCAGTATTTTCTTGATTCGGGATTACTATTTGTGGATGGATTAAGCAGTTTGCCAAAGAAAATGGGTCTAATAGAAACAACAACAAGGTATTCGATCAGATTACCTTCACATCCAACTCCATTTAGTCTAAAGTACGCAGGAGGGAGTTACATATGCAGGCCTATGTTTAAGTAATAAAGCTTATTTGTTCCACAGGGCATTGCTGTGATTGACCTATCAGAAGTCTTGACCCTGGATGATCACACTGAAGATGGAAACCTGCTTGCACCTTCAGGAACCAACACTCTGGCAGCAGGAGAGGACATTGTTATTTTGGAGGAGAGTGAACTCGCGTCCCCAGAGGTGGTGCTCACCACCCATCCACCTGAAGCTGGCAGTAAGTCTTTGTTATCAACTCGGTCCTTTCTTTTGCTTTGAAGTAGACACCAACTGTCCCCATAGACGGCATCCCAAAGATTCAGCATCTTTTTGTCTTTGTTTAACCAGGCATTGAGGAGGAAGGTCTGCTGGCAGAAGATGTGTTGCTGGCTCCTGGTCCAGAAGCCACCCCACCTAAAGAGCTCCTACCTGAACCTCCCTCCTCCGAGATGCCAAAGAGCTCGTCCCTACCTGAACCGCCAGTAGAAACTGAGGCCTCTGGGTCAGGCAGAGATAACCTGGACAGGCTAAATGAACCACCCATTGAAGAAGACCAAATAATTCCTGTAGAGACTCAAGATGCTAAATCAGAAGCTGAACTAGAGAAAGTTGATCTTGCTTCAGTTGCAGAGGAATCAGTTGTTACAACTGTTGAAGATGAGCACCAGAATGAGGTTGAGATTTCTGAGGAGCTGGAGATCTCTACAGTTTTAACTGAAACATCGACAGAACCAGGTCAGCCTGCTCTTTTACCACCTACAGAGACTGTGAATATACCAAGTGAATTTCCAGAGACTGTGAATATACCAAGTGAATTTCCAGAGACTGTGAATATACCAAGTGAAGTTCCAGAGCCTGAGAATATACCAATTGAAGTCCCAGAGACTGTGAATATACCAAGTGAAGTTCCAGACCCTGAGAATATACCAATTGAAGTCCCAGAGACTGTGAATATACCAAGTGAAGTTCCAGACCCTGAGAATATACCAAGTGAAGTCCCAGAGACTGCGAATATACCAAGTGAAGTTCCAGAGACTGTGAATATACCAAGTGAAGTTCCAGACCCTGAGAATATACCAAGTGAAGTCCCAGAGACTGTGAATATACCAAGTGAAGTTCCAGACCCTGCGAATATACCAAGTGAAGTTCCAGAGACTGTGAATATACCAAGTGAAGTTCCAGACCCTGAGAATATACCAAGTGAAGTCCCAGAGCCTGGTGTAGCCAAAACCACTCTGCACTCTGATGATGATGAACCTGTGGTTGGGCCACCGGAGGACTTTAACGAGGAGAGTAAAGATGAAGATGAAGGGGCCAACATGGTGTTTACCTATCCTGAGGAATCCGCATTTGATGAGAAAGGCTTTGACAAGACCATAGAGAGTGATGGAAGTGAAGTGAGAGAAGGATCTTTGTCTGAAGCAATGGGAATAGAGGAGGAGGCACCTCTAACACCACAGATCTTAGCAGGAGATTTTGTTGAGGATGAGATTTTACTGGTCAACAAACAAGATTCGAAGTCACCTGTGACAGACTTTCCACACCATCCCCTGCCCACTGCACTGTCTCCAGAGAAGGAATCCTCTTCCACCATTGTCACCTCCATTGTCCCAGATTCTGATGCCCCTCCTAATACGGCCATCACTTTACTGGTGAAGGTAAAGCTGATGTTAACATCTGCAATGTTGATACTTGTGGAATAGGATGTTTTTCTTTAAAGGTACATAGC
Organism: Fundulus diaphanus; assembly: GCA_037039145.1. Lineage (NCBI taxonomy): Eukaryota > Metazoa > Chordata > Actinopteri > Cyprinodontiformes > Fundulidae > Fundulus > Fundulus diaphanus. The sequence continues at coordinate 25,306,594 of CM073132.1, read as the reverse complement.
CACGTTATATGCTTATTAAAAAAAAGACCTAAAACCATTTGATCATGATAAAATACAAACAAACAGGGACACAGCACCAAGATAAGAACCAATCAATCAATCGATCTATTTATAATGTTGTTTGAACTTCAGACTGTAGAGGCCAAGAAGAGCATTGCTATTACCATTATCACAGTATTAATATGGACGTTTACTCATGTCAGTCAACTCTGCGGTCACATCTGAGCCTCAGCGGCTTTAGCTTCTGCTTCAGTGAACACCAACGTTCATATTGTATTCCCAGCGCTGTTTCAGTCTTTTCCCTCTTGGAATCATATATTGTTTTGCATTTCTTTACACTGGATCTTGGACCATTGTCCATTTTTGCCACATTTCACTGGGAGATGCTAATAGCGCTAGCCGCTTCCTTGTTTATTCCCTGCTGCACATGCGCAGTGTCTTACTTCCATTGTTATTATAAATAAGCATGAAGGGCTTTATTTACTAACAAATTGAGTAAAACAAAGCTTAAAACACCAAAATAACAGCTAGTACACCAGCAGGATGTGTTAAAATTCTTTCACAAAAACTCTGTATGAAACCACAATGAGTTACTGACATATAAATTAAAAAATCAAATAACGTAGCTTTGTACCTTTAATGCTCTTCAACTGGTTTGAAATGACCTAATTTGTCAAATGATAATCTGAAGTTTAGTCTCTGCATAGTTGTACCTGCTGTATGCACCGATCAGGCAAAACATTATGACTGCCAGCCTCGCACTGTGCCAAGCCCCCTTTTTGCTACCTGCTATGGCAAGGCATGGGCTTTACTCGTTCCCTGAACACTTACTGTGGTAGCTGGCACGAAGATGCTACCAGATGCCAGCCTTTAAGCCTTGTAAGTTGCAACATGGGGGGCTACACAGATCAGACTTTTTTGTCCAGCCCCTTCAAGAAATGCATAATTGGATTGAGATCTGGGAAATCTGGAGGTGGATTCAAAACCTGGACTTAACTTACCGGTCTGTGCCCCTTAAACTATTCCTTTGCGCTTTTAGTATTTTTCTATTTTTGCGTTGAAAGAAGACACAGCACTCAGGGAACTCTATAGCAAGACCCAAGATTTCCCAGCTAAACGTTGCCTAAACCATCACACTGCCTCCGCCAGACTGCCTCCTATCCTCAGTGCATCCTGGTGCCATTTGTCACACAACTCGGCCTCTATGTGATGTAAAAGCAAACATGCTTTCTCAGACCAGGCCACCTTCTTCCATTTCTCGTTGGTCAAACACTGATGTTCATGTACCCAATGATGGTTCTTCCAGCAGTGGACAGGGGCCGGCATGGGAGCTACGGGACTGGTTTGTGACTATGCAGCCTCAAGTGCAACAGGCTGTGGTCCACCATGTATTCTGTCTACTTGCCATCTGAACCAACGATTTCTTCCTCATCATGAGCTAGAGTTATAGTTTACAATGACCACTGAAGACTGGGCCAGTCTGCTGGCGGTGGTCAGAGGGCCTGGTGGCGCCGGTGTATGGCAGCCTCACCTCTGTCAGTCTGCCCCAGGGCAGCTGTAGCTACTAACATAGCTCACCACCGTTAGGGTGTGAATGTGTGTATGAATGGGTGAATGACTAAACTGTAGTGTAAAGCGCTTTGGAGGTTGTCAAGACTAGTTAAAGCGCTATACAAGTACAACCCATTTACCATTTACCATTTTACTTTTTCTTGCTTTTGACGCATCATTTTCAAAGATGAAATGCCACCTAATCTAACCCAGCCTCTCACAGGTGCCAGGATGATGAGATAATCGGTATCGTTCACTGGAACTGTCAGTGGACATGATAATGTTGAGTGTTCACTAAACCTTCAAAGATGGGAAAGTTTAACCTGGCCAGCCAGATTGATAATATGTAGCACCCTAGTTCTGCATATGATCAATTTGGGTCTGCTCCCTCCTTTCCCCGTTTGGGGAAAGGAGGGATGTTCAGCAGCAATCTCTGAGCTGATAGGGCAAAGAGATACCTTGTTTTAGCCAACCACGGTATTAAATTAAAACGTAAGGAGCAGGCTTTATGAGAAACCATAAGAAGGTGAGCTAGTCAAGGCACTTCTTCCTGTTCAACAAGAAATCATGGATTCTTACAAAACAGATGTGATAGCAGCTACACGTGCATCATCCTACGCTGACTTGTTTATGTTGGTTCGGCTGTGGGCTCAGCCCCTCTTGCTTTCATAGCACCGGTATGCCCCGCCTTAAACCTCAATACTGCAACATGATTGGCCTGAACCGTTTTTAGTTCGGGCACAAACGACTGAAGCTGGAGCGGTACAAGATGGATTCTCGTGTGTTTGTGAACGTACGAATGCCAGGAGAATTCATCTTGCAGGCGAGGTTAGGGAAAGTTACCCAGTTTGACATTTTGTGGGAGAATCTTAGATTTTTAGTTTGTCATTTAATGCCAGGCTTTTTGTTGATCTTATTGATGTAACACGTATCTGTCTGCAATTTTCTGAAACCATATTGTGATGTTGGTCAAACTTAAATCAACCAGTAAAACATTTATTGCTTCAAAAATTTTAATGTTATTTTAATTTATTAAAATACGAAGACAGCAATATATGCCATAGCTTAGAAGCTTAATTTCTAACCCATTTTTTTATCTGGGTGATGCAGACCACTCACGAGGACCTGGATGATGCCACCCCTGGAGATCACGGATATGACCTGATTCCTTTTGATTATGGTTTGACAAACCAGACGGAGGAGGGCAGCACTGGATCCCCATTCAGTGTGGCCCAAGGCACGGACCAAGCCAGCATTGCCATGCCTATAAACCCCAGGCGAGCTCTGATAGTCTTCTTCAGCCTGAGAGTGACCAACATGGTATTTTCTGAAGATCTCTTTAACAAGAGCTCCCCGGAGTACAAGGCTTTGGAGCAACGCTTCCTAGAACTGGTAAACACCTACACTGCGATGCCTTTTTTAAGAAGCATCCAAAATGACATTCAGTTCGTAAAATCAGAATTTTCTTTTTCTTCCAAGCTCGTGCCCTACCTTCAGTCCAACCTGAGCAATTTTGAGAACCTGGAGATATTGAACTTCAGGAATGGGAGCATTGTGGTCAACAGCCGAATGAAGTTTGGGAAGCCAGTGGCCCGTGGCGTCACCACCACTGTGTATCTCATCCTGGAGGACTTCTGTAACACGGCTTACCAGACCATGAATCTAGCCATCGATAAATACTCTCTGGATGTGGAGTCAGGTGAGTTTCAGCGGATACGTTTATTGCTTTGCTTATGTTTGTTTTGCAATGAATGAACTCTGTGCTCACACAGCACAGAGTTGTTGTTCTCATTTAGACAGAACACAGCTTGCAATGGCAATAAGGCAAAACAACAATTTGTTAGCCTGTCTAATTACGCATGAACTAGCTCTTAATTTTGAGAGTAACTTTAAGAAATATTTATAAAAATGAATCACTGAAAAACTTAGTGAGATATACTGATAGAAAGCACGTTGATCAATCATTCGTCAAGAATATAGCTGGACTGAAAGAGGAGAACCTTTTCATGTGATGGAAATGATTTATGCCTGTTTTAACATTTCCAAATGTGCTTTTAAAGACCGCGGGTGCTGAAAGCCACCGCAAATGTGGTTTTAAGTACTTGGGCAGATTTTAATATCTCTATTTCAAGCAAAGCAGGCAAACAGGACAGATATTATCAAAATGAGCCCTGGAAATGCGGAGAGAAAACACATGGCGAAAGGACACTGCATCCTATTCTTCTTCTTGTTTACTCATGTAGGGATCCTCTAATCCAATTTTCTTTTCATCCTGATCCAATCTCGAAATTTGCATTTAATGTTTTTTCTTGATTATTTTGTATTGCTTTTGCTGTAGGTGTTGCAGAAGCTTATATGAATAAACTAGTTGTATTTAATAAATTAGAATAGGCATTTGTAAGAGGCTTGTTTTTCAGATTAAAAGTGCCTTTTGAGAAAAAACAACCTTTAAGCTGTTATTAAGCATTCTTTTCATTAAGCCCCCATTTCTGCAGGATAAATATGGCTTTTTTATTGGTCAGATGCAATACTCTAATCTTAAATGGGTTTTTTTATTAGCTGGAGGTTTTGGGGGATAAAGTCATAATTAACAGAAATAAAAGTTTTAAAATATCATCAGAGTTGCTAAGTATTAATTACAAAAAAGAGGCTTTTTGGGGCTTTTTTGAGTTTTGACAATTTGGTAATAATTACCTGTTGTAAGTGTAAGTGGTGGCCTAGTGGTTAGAGCATTGTGCTTGTGTCCCAGAGGTTTGGGTTCAACTCCCACAGACTGCCACTCTGGCTCCCTGAGCAAGACCCTTAACCCCCGATTGCTCCCCGGGCGCCACACAGTGGCAGCCCACTGCTCCCCAAGGGGAGGGTTAAATGCAGAGAACAAATTTCACTGGAATGTACAATAAAGATGATATTATTATTATTATTATATTATAATTTGACAAGTGTTTCTGTTTTAAACTGTCATAATTATTCATGAGAACAGGCGAGATTGTATGATAATAAATCGTGACTTTATTTTTTTAGTTGAAGTCCAGAACAGGCATTGTTTAATTTTTTTAAAATTGTTTCAAAAAACTGTTATTAGATGTTAGGCCATGGTTAGCATAACTAACAGCAGCGGCAGTCTCTCTCTCATGTCAATGTTTTCCAATAAGATGGCAGCATTTAAAAATTCTGAATAGCTCATGCCAACTAGCACTCGAAAGCTATGAAGGACAAAATCCTTTAGTAGTCTGCTAAAGCTCTTGTTGCACCTCTGTAAAGAACCAGTTGTTGCTGCATAAAGATTTCTCCTCTGTATGTTTTACTTAAACAATCCAATAACTTCAACTCCACTATTATTATCCTTGGGATCAAAGATCTCATTTACAAGAGAGACCTCTTTAATTAAAAAACCCAAAAGAAATTAAAATAAAACTTGGCAAACACTGTAATAATAGAAGTAATTAAAAACATTCGACTCAATTAAATAAACTAGTAAAATATGACATATTAGAAAAAATCAGTTCACATGCAGTTCATGTGAATACTATGTAAAGTTCCTTAACAAAGTGAGCATGAACTGAATGTGGTTCATGGCCTCAGCTCAACATCCATCTTTATCCTAATGTTACTTAGTAGATTTGATTTTTAGAGACGGTGGTGTAGCAACTCACAGAAATGTAGTTTCTAAATTTGTTTTATTGATTTTATGTGAATCAGCTGTAGCTGTCTTTGTCTTTGGTCTTTATTTTTTGCTTTGAGCTTATGTATCTGTGTTGTTACTGCAATTAAATTCAAACGTTATACATTTTTTAACATCTTCATTAGATAGGCATGAGTACATGATGATAAAATTGCTTTTAAAACACATGATTAAAAATAGCAGTATGGACAAGTAGATAAAGTAGTCACAAATGCAGATAGCCCTACCGTTGTCAATAAAAAAAAGCACCAAACAAATGTTTTGAAATAAAAATAAATCTATGGCTTCATTTAAAATTGCATAAAAATAAATTCATGCTTTGCATACAGGCTAAGTGTTATTTTTAGTTAAGTAAAGCTGCATACCTTTGTAATTTGTTTAGTAATTTGTCTAGCTGGGTTATAGTTGACTAACTTGCATCATAACAAGCAGCGATCTTGACTGGTTTGCAAAGATAAAATAAAAGTTATTATAGCCTCCTTTTGTCTCATAACAAGCCATTGAATAAAAATTGCATTTGTATTGCTACATGTTATAATTAAAGTTTTTAAAATTCATTCCCAGGTGACCAAGCAGACCCCTGCAAGTTCCAGGCGTGCAACGAGTATGCAGAATGTAAAGTGAACAAGTGGTCGGGAGAGGCGGAGTGTGTTTGTAATGCGGGCTACTTCAGCGTTGACGGCCTGCCCTGTCAGAGCATCTGTGAGCTGCAGACAGACTTTTGCCTCAATGATGGCAAGTGTGACATCATCCCTGGCCAGGGAGCCATCTGCAGGTGGGATTAGGACTGGGTGTGTGTTTGTGCGTGTGGGAAACAAATCTGCAGTTTTAAGACACAGCGGAGACTAAACAGATTTCCCATGTTTGTACAGTTCAAGAGCAAGCATCTCGAGTTTAAATATTATTATTCAATTTACTAGTGTTTATTCCAGCCTGACCTCATGTGCCAAAATTGGAATTATTGACCCAAAAAAAAACAGATTTTAATGGTTTTTGGGTGAGCTTTGCAATTTTTTTATTTTATTTTTTACAGTTTTCATCTGTTAGAATTTACAGTTTTGCAAAGGATAAAAACAAGCAAGTTAGTACATTAAATGAACCCTCAAAGTCAACTATAGGCATATACATGATGAAATATTGCCTTTGGCACTGTGGAGTATTCATTTGTTATGAAATATTAGTTGTTTTCTGGTGCTATTTTGCAACCCTAAAGAAGGGAGTTTGCCTTCACTGAGACTCTTCCTCTCACCATGTGAGGTCGCCCTAGAGCCGCTGCAGTATGGTATCAAAAACAAGCTGTCACTGTGCAGATTAGGTGCTAAAAGAGCCACTTCGTCCAAACTTTGAGCAGAAATGATTGCGCTCACCTCACCGCTCCTGGGCATGTTGTTTACTGGGCAGGGGCAGCGCGGTCAAGGTAGGTACTTCCTGGAGGGGTTGGGCAATGACCGCACTACATAGACTGGTAATGAACCACTTGTTTTCCAGGACAGGGAGGAGCTTCTGCTCAGAGAGCATAATTCAGAAGGATTACTCAAACATGCATGAATCAAGCAAAATATCACTTGATATGTGATGAAGGAATAGTATCATAACATTGTTAAAAGCTCAAAGAAGTTGATTTTGCATGATATAAGACCTTTAAACTTTGTCGCAGTAAAATAACATTTCTCTCTAAGCTATCTAAGATATCATAGATTGTTGAAAAAATTACTACCAAACATAATTTCTCTCTCGCAATAATGCACATATGAAGCCCACTTTTGTATCATCGTAAAGCTTTTTACACGGTGCTCTCTCTTTTTTGAAATTCATTTATCATAATGTCTGCAACTATCATGTTCAAGCTAGTAGGTTACAATAGTTGCATTCATATCCAACCAAAACTGAGACCTCGCAAACCGACTCCCAATGGAAGGTTTTAAAAGTGCTCTGTTGGGTCATTCAGTCTGTAATTCACCACAGTGCCAGGACAGCTTGTGACAATAATGTCAACCATTAAATTGCATAAACCACTTAAATTCTTGTAGAATTCAGGTGGAAATTGTAGTTCTGTTGTGGGTCTGACCAGCATTTTTAGGCTGCTGTCACATCAGAGCGGGCAATTGATTGCTGGACGCTGGGCTATGGTACGCTGAGCAACGCACAGAGGGCAGCACACTACCCAGCATACCACCATGTGTTATGTGGTCAGGTTCAGTCTTCTGTGCCATCTGGATTTGTCCACAAAGACCAACACTTAGGATAAGCAACCAGTGTCTTTGTGAGACATATCTAACAATTTGGGAGTAAAATTTGACTGCTTTATGCTCTTCCCTCTGGCTTTAGGGCCTAGCCCTGTGAATAGTGCAGTTTATGCCACTTTTGATGAGATAGCAACCTTGCATTTTGCAGATGTGTGTCAAACCATTCCTCCCAACAACTCATCAGAATAGCCTAATTTATATTAGCAAGCCAAACAGTGCTTGTGCAAGTCTCACTTTTCTACACATAAGCAATCAATGTTTTGCTCATACGTTTTTTTTATATGCACCACCAGAATGTAGCTGTCAAAATGTTTTTCTGGTGCTGTTAGATATTTTAGTGGGCTCACGCTGCTGCTGCATTACAGATAACAGCACTTAATAACTTTTGTTAGACGGCACGATAACTAGGAAAAAGGGGTTCTGTCGGAATAAAAACCAAACCCAAATAAGTGACTTCATGGTCAAAAACAAGCTCAGAAAAACACAACCCAAAATTTGCAAGCTACTTTGCTCATCTTTAGATGGTTGTGCATTCCTGGTTAAGAGGGCATGGTCCAACAGAGTTGTTTTATTTAGGAAACCTACAAAAATGTTGTATGTGCTTTGAAAAAAAATGTTTGGTTGTGTTTTATGTTTGACATATTCAAGTTTTTTAGGTTATCTTTCTTTAATCTATATTTGCTGTTAAAGGTTTCCCACTGACATAGTTTGATGTTTCTAATGTGTTTTCTGTTATTGGCAGATATGTTTTACATGTTCAACAGAAATTTGCATATGTGTTAAAGATGAAAAGCCATTGTTGCAGATAAGTGACAGAAACACACAGGCTCTGCTCGGACTCTAACATGCAAGGCCTTTTAACTCTAGTAACTATGAGCAGACACAGGGAAGACGAGCCAATATGACTGCTAACCTCTGTTTCACACCCACAACAGCATCATAAGACATGAAAGTGCCTCGTGATGCTGGATTCCCTTTTACTTCCAGCTAAAAGTATTGCATTCCTCTACTGAGACAGGAATAAACAACACATTTTCTTCCATAACAAGGAATCAATGATTTCATGACACATGCAGAATTAAAATGAATTTATCAGCTTTGTCAGGTCAAAAAAGCAAACTGGATCCATTTTTACATGATTCTTTCATCCATCCCCTTATGATTAAATTTCTGAAATATTTTGTTCCTGCTGTTCTTGAGTGCTGATAAAACTGCATATAGTATAATTCAGTTGTTTTATTCCAACATCTTTCATCCCCAGGTGTCGTGTTGGAGAGAACTGGTGGTACAGAGGTGAACACTGTGAAGAATACGTGTCTGAGCCGCTGGTAGTTGGAATAGCCATAGCCTCTGTTGCTGGTTTCCTGTTTGTGGCGTCTGGAGTGCTGTTCTTCCTGGCCAGGACGCTGCGGGACCAGTATGACAAGGAGGAGTCAGAGGACCCCGTACGGTGAGGACTCAAGCTAAAACACTAAAACCAAAGCGCAACCTAAATCTGTGAACCAGCTAGTATATATTTGTTGGTTAAGAAAAATATGTTTAATTAAACTACATGATCTGAGCCTCTAACTATCATAGTGGACAGAGTAAAAATCTTTTTTAAACTAACCATGCTTATTGCTGGATTGTGTTTCAGAGCTGCCAGGCGGTCTAAAAGTTATAGTCATTCTAAATTTGTTTTACCCATTCCCTTGGAGTATAAGGATTTCCCTGAATCATTAAGTCATGTACGATACTTTAATTTTCTACAACTGCTTCACTGAAGGATCAGGGGGTGGGGTCATTGGGCTGGAGGCAGGCTACACACTGGACAGCTCGCCAGTCCATTGAATAGCAACATAAGTGATTTACCATATTCTTAGGAATTGTTAATTTGGCAACACATTTCTTAAAGCCCCAGAGTGCAAGATTAACATCCATCTAGTGGTGCACTAAATGAATTACAAACGGCCTCGCCATTAAGTGCTCAATAACTACTACAGAAGCCGTGGAGTGTCAAAAATGTGACGATGTCAACAAGTATGTCCTCCATGTATTTGGTACCAAGTTACTGCTAATAGGTATTAGATTTTTAGCACTGTTGCCATATATAAGCATATTATATGAGATGAAGATGAACAAGCTAGCCATTTCTGCCGGGAGGACAGAGTAGTGGCTGGACTACACTGCCCTGTTTCTAACATAACATCAAAATAAACTTCACTGTTATCTTGAATTAACTAACCTGTCCAGCAGAAAGCCTGTAACTTCCTCATCCGTTTTGAATCCCTGCTCCCACATGAATTGTCTCCACTCCACCTGGTAATAATAGCTACGCCAATGCAGATTCTTGTTTTCTCCTGATTATTACTTCATTTTCTTTTCTTGGTTACTTTCTATTCCGTCTCTCTGGGCAAAGAGTAAGGATAGTCCTCCATTTTAACAGAAAACAGTAAATAGAATGATCTATGGTCGTGTTTGCTTGTTTTATACTCCTCCTCCACCAACACCCCGTCTTCATATAGAAGACAGATGGGTAACACATGTAAGGCTAACAAGTTATTCCCTTTTTGGCTCCTGCAATCAAAAATGGTGGCACAACATGGCAACCTCCATTAGGTGCACCGCCATCTATGTATTTTTAGACTACCCATTCTAAGGTGTGACAACACTTTCCTTATTGATGCTATTGTAATTAGACTTTGGCAAAATATGTGATTATTAATATTTTGATTATTAATACATATTAATATGTATTGATAATTAGTTAATGAAAAGGCAAATTAGTTACACATTGTCCCTTTAAATGGAAGAATCTCTGCAACTCATTTTTGTCTGCTGAACTGTGGAAACAATGACAGTAAAATAAACTAAAAGTGTGCTAAAATGCACAGTTTGAAATGAGTAAGAGTAGTATTGCAGTGTTTTCATGGTGGCCTGTTACCTGATCTAACATGAAGCTAATTAATGCTGCATTCAGTCGTTTCGTCTCAAAAGTGAGAGCTTGGCCTTTGGAGTGTCTTCACGACTTAGTTTATCATGTTCTGGTCGCAAGTTGGAAAACCAGGGGGATTTACTAATTGTTGGGGTTCTAACTTCTAGTAGATATACAAACAATGTGTTTCTCTCAATTGTTTATAACACTAACGAAATATATTCACAAGCAGAGCTTGTATAGCAAAATGTGTATTTCTAGTATATTGAGGTAGAGACTGAAGAATTAACAAATAGTTTTATCTACACTTTAACTATCATTTATATATGTGGCAGCCAGCTTGAACATGAAGTTGAGTCGCTTAGAAAGTGACGACCGTCAAAACCTGAGTTGTGGTGTTGTTGAGTTACCAGCTGATGAATTGGAAAAATTCAGCTTTTGAGTACAAACGGACCGCACCGTGATTGTCTCATACAATTTAACACAGTGGGCTCGTTATTTGATTTAAGGCTCTGTGCCTCACCCCACTGATATTTTTCTTTACTCTTCTGGCCCTGTAGGCGACTGGAAAGTCTTCCGTCGTTGGAAAGGGCGACCAAATACAACCCCATGTATGAAAGCGAAGCCACAACAGGCTACAGCCACTACTACCGGCGTTATCCTGAAGCGCCTGTGTACAGTAGTGCCAGCGCTGAGGCATCCACTGACTTCAGCAGCGAGGAGATACGGCACATCTATGAAAACAGTGAGCTGACCAAGGAGGTGAGTTTCTCTTTCCATCCCTTCCTCCGTTTTCTTTAAAAACTTAGCCTCCAGTCATTCTACTATGAGGATATTTGTTGAAGATGTTAATTTGGTGATTTATTGCTAATCATCTTTATATTGGTATCACATCATTTACATTTAGTTACACTGGTAATTAAAGAACCCTAACCCTAACCATGAATAAGTCAGGTCAGTCTGAAGTTTTGTTGCAGCGTCTTCTAAGTTTAAGGGTCGTGATTAGAGATGGAGGTAGTCCTTAAATTGTAAGGTTTAGTTTTCCATTACTCCAGATAGCCAGATATTTCTGATCTAAAGGGAAATCCTCGTCAGTAGCATCAGATGCACTACAAGAAAATATGTCCCTGTAATTTTCTACTAAATGACTCATGTTCCTCGTGGTTAGCCTGTGGCTGACACTCCAAGGAGCGACGTCCATCTGTTCTTTATGAACACGTACTATTTAAGAGCTGATAAAACTATCCACGGCTGGAGTCTGGTATTCTATTCTGCTCCAGGGCACTTCAGCTAATGTGTGTTAAAGGCGATAAATTACTTGTTTTAATTGACAAGACACACCACAGCACTCATGCGTTCCCCTTCATACTCCCCAGTGGTGTCAACGGAAAGGATTCTCGATTTTCACGTCATCAGCATAAAGATTGCATTTTAAATTGTGTAACGAAGATGTTATAATACAAATGGTGAACAGAACGTGTCCTTGGACAGAACCCTGGGGAACACTTTTGGAAATATGGAGAAAAAAAAGACCTCTGTTTTGAGACATTGTAATCTATCAGAGACATTGTTTTTTTGTCCTAACATTAAGATGACAACTGTAGTAAGAAAACCAAGTCGTCAATGGTGTCAAAGCACTTTTTGGTTCAGTAAACAGAGCCACACATCAGCTTGTTATCTTTTACATGGTAATCATGGCAGTGGTTGATGTCAAATGGTGTCCACAATGTACATGTTGTGTAAAAACCAAAACAAATCTACCAAAACAGAGAGAGAGAGAGAGAGCTTTTGTTTGGCTACAGTAACTGTAGACATGCTTGGTATAGAGCTTTATACAAATGGTGAGGTATGCTGTTGGGTGTGTTGTGTTAGGGGTTGCTTAGCTGCCTCTGGGACTGGGCAGGTTTTCAGTAACTGATTCAGCCTTGAGTTCTGGATCCTATCAAACAGTGCTCGAAGATAACATGGAGCCATCTGTCAGGAAATTGGAGTTGAACTCGAAATGGACCTTTCAACAAGATAATGATCCTCGGCATGGTAGCAGTTCCAAGCTATGGCTAAACATAGAGAAATTAAAGATTTTGGGAAGCCAGGATAAAATCCCTAAAAGACCTGAATGAGCTTTGAGTTCTTTTAAAAGAGGATATTTCTCTTGTTTTTTTTTTTTTAGGACAAGCTGTCACCAACATTTTTTGTTCAAATGTGTTAACAAGAAATTAACAAAACAAACTGGACTTTGCTGATTTATAGTGATAGAAAGCTTTTTGCTGGAATCCTGAGTTTTGTAGGGAGCAGTAAGTTTAGTAAAAGTAACAACTTCAGAACAGGCAAAAGTTTAGTTTCACATGCAAACATTGGGAAACGATGGCATTCATGAACCAGAGCTAATTCCTTTCTTTCTTACTTTCTATTATGTTCCTTATCCATAGCTGTCCTGTTTGCAATTTATCTATTTATGGTGTGATAACCCTTATCAAGAGAAATCCTGTTTTATTGCAGGAAATCCAAGACAGGATACGCATCATTGAACTCTACGCTAAGGACCGGCAGTTTGCAGACTTTGTGCGGCAGCATCAAGCGTGAGTTCACTTGTTTCCAGCTTTTAGGCTGGGAGGAGATAAAGCAAAGTCCTGAATAAACCAAGATGTCTGGGACAAAAAAAAAAGAGGAAGTGGGTTTGAGATACAGGATGCTAACAAGATTAAAGAGAAAAAGGGTTTGTTTGTTAGTCATGAGCTGGAGTAGACAAGCAGTTCAGGCCATGCCAAGCCAGTGTGGAAACAGATTTATCATTCTCAAATTTCAGCCAGGACTGGAGCTGATACAGTCCGACGAAAAAAGTCAGATTCAGACATTACTTTGACTGCCGTCAGCCTGTTAATGGTAGAGTGCATGTGCGTAATGGTGTTTTTTTCCCCCTGTGTCCTAATTCTCCTAACTTCTTTGTCGTCGCATATGTTAATGTTCCTGAATGTGTTTCAGAGTCGTGGAAACCCGCAGAGAAAGCTCCTCTGCGCACACATGAAACTATAAACAACAAGGTACCGTAGGCAGTGTTTGAGGCCATATTTTGTAAAACGTCTCGATTTACTCATATGCAAAAAAATCCAAGCGTCTTCTAGTTCTTGAAAGTACTGACGTGTAATTCATGTTGCACCATTTTACCAACAAGCTTCTTCCTGTTTCACAGGAACACACCTCCTGGTCAAAAATGAAGCTCCCTCTCAAGATGTTTCCTTCGCCGCCGTGACTCTCTTAGCCCGGACTGTGTTTAGATTATTTCCAGCACTTTTGTAACCAAGACAATAAGTCTGCATCTATCACTCTGTGCATGGGCAGGTGTGGACCATTCATTCACTTACCTTGGTGCCTTCTCCTTACTGGGTGACCCTCCTGTGTCAACACGGCCCGTTTCTGCTCATGGTTTTGCTGCTGAGATACCAGACTGTTGGGAAAACTGGGCCGCATCCTATTACTTGAATAGAAACGTAAAGACCAAACCAACAAATGACTGTTTAGTGGGTATAGCCGTTTATTTGCATCTACTTTTATCTGCCTTCTCTTAAAGGGGAAGAAGATAAATTGTAATATGTTTATATAGTTTGTATTGTCTGTCAGTGATCTACTCTGACTTGGATCTTTGGTAATTCTTACATATTTCTTAGCTCTATCAGAGAGCACTCAAAAAAGGGGTTCTTTTTTAGTTGTTGGTGCTATTCTAATTTCAAAAGCTCCATGAAATGTAAAATGTCTTTGTTGAGTCATTGAAAGTTTAAAACCAGCACCAATGGATGAACTCTGTTGTAGAATAAAAGTATAAGTCAATATTTTTGGCAAATGCAGAAAAGGCCATATTATAGTATTTTCTTCTTCTCTGTGTTCATGTTTGCTCCATTTTCGGTTAAACACAAAATGACAAGCAGCTGTTGAAATACGCCGAAGGATGTCTCCCACATCACACCACACTTCTCTAGAAGTTACACTGCAATCATAATCCATATTTTTTTTACCAACTATTTCCATGTGAATGTGTCTGACTATGTTTGATGATGTATATAGAACTATGGAGCCATATTATGCAAAAATGTCTTGTTTCTGTATGGCTAAAGAGCAATATACAGCTGAATTTGCCCAAATGTAAAGTGATATGGACTCATGAAAACACTGTCATAAAAGTTGAATACAGTGGTATGCAGAAGCTTTCATAACCTTTGAGATCCTTCACATGTTATCACATTACAACCACAAACCTCAATCAAGTTAAATGGTAATTCGTTAGGCGTGTACAGATGTGGATATGTTTTACTTTTTTTTCTACAAAGTGAAATTGGAACAAAGATGGTGTGCATAAACTTTCAGCCCCCTTTAATATCCCTAAATTCAGGAATCCCCTAGTTAGTAAATAGAGCCAATCTGTTTGCATCTTTATCTTTGTCTAAATTAAGTTCTTCCGTGAAGGCCTCGGGGGGTTCTTAGAGAAAATTAGTGAACAAAAAGCATCTTGAAGTTTAAGGAATACAGAGAGGTTGGGATAAAGTTGTGGAGAAGTTTAAAGTCGGATCAGGTGACACAACTGCAGTCCAAGACCATAACTTGGTCGACCTAAACTAACAACTGGAAAAGGAGAGCATTAATCAGAAAAGCCTCCCTGGTAAATCCAGAGCAACCGCAGGGGACCACAACCCAAGCGACAGGACAGTAGAAGCCTAAATACACCAATGTCTGCATGAAACATGGTGGTGGCAGCATTATGCTGTGTGCATGCTTTTCTTCAGCTTGCCATACAAGCTTCTTTGGCAAAAGCCTCGAGATTGGAGTGAAAGTTCATCTTCCAGCAGGACAATGACCTGCTTAAAGCCAGGACTTCAATAGAAGGGTTGAAATAAAAGCACATCCATGTGTTAAAATGGCCCAGTCAAAGTTCAAATCTTAATCCAATAAATAATTTATGGCAAGACCTAAAATTCAATCTTTACCGGTGCTCTCTGTCCAATCTGAGTCTCCAGACATTTCAGGGAAATCTTCCAGTAGACTTGCAGCATCACAGAATCAACTCAGGGATGCTAAATACATTCCCAGAACACAAATTTCTGTTTGCAATACGTTTTCCTAAAGCATTTAACGGTTTTCGCTCTCCACTTTGTTTTGCATGTCTATGACTTAAAAACCTTTTAAAATACATTGATATATGAAATTGTAACATGACAAAGGGGGAAAGGTCTCAAGGGGTACGAACACCTTTGCAAGGGGTTTAGTTTTGAATGATCACCTATTTTTAGGAAGTATGAAGTGACAATAATTTGCACTATTCAGAAACAAAGAAGTAGCAGTCTACTGTCACAGTGATGGGGTTTGTTTCAGATGTTTTCCTCCTCCCAGGTGTTCCCTCTGCCTTTTGCCATGGATCTTTGTAGACTAGAAGCTTTCGGGTCTCTAAATGTACAACAAGGCAGATAACAGTGATTATCCAAGCTCATTAAGGCGTTCAGCCCTGGGACTTGAATCTGGATGGTCTGCTTTCAGTGTCACGTGTGTCACAATTGTGAGTCGAGGAAGGCAGAAAACATAGCTTGATAAACAACAGACGCACTCAATGAAGATATTCTTAGAAACCATTGCACTATCTGTCTTTTCAATCTGAGTCCCTCCTGCAGACTAATTCCATCGTTTCCTCGGTTAGTCAAACTCTTTCTTCTGGATTTGTTATCCTTGACCCCACTCATCCATGGGGTGCCCCTTCACATCTGCAGCTGGTTACGTTCTGCTTGTGTATGCTGTCAGCCAGCAGGAGCGACGGCCCTGTCTGGAGGTCACAGCCCCACACATGGATCACGCCTCAGCTTTCTCGTTAGGAATAAATTCCTGTAGACGTCCAACTCAGGGAAAGAACATTTTCGGAGCAGACCGCTGCGTCACTGTCATGCCCCTTTGCAGTCATTTCAGTTTTGTTTTCATATGTTTTTTTTTTGCATGCAGCAGGTTATTGTCACTGTCCTTCAGCATCTGTCACCTGGATGAACCAGATCTACGACACATTGCTCATTCATTTAAATAACACTGCAGATATCATCAGTTACTGTGGCATAGGTTGTAAATGCGGTCAGTCTCCAGAGTCTCTTTGTTTCATATTGATGACTAACCAGTGCTATCATCTTGTGTCGCTGTAACGGGTAAGAATATTAAATGCTTTATATAAACTGCTGATTCTGGTCCAATGATTAACTTTAGAAGGATAAAGCTGGCATCTGTCATGTATGTTCAACAAAGCACAGGTACAGTAATGAGAGAGAGCAAAATTATTAAGCTTAATGTTTTGCCAAAAGACTCAAAATTTTGATTAAATTAAAATGACAAAAGTCATACTGTCATTTTAGCTTTAAGTGAGTTATGGATTTGTTATTCATCAGGGTTCTTGCATTGCTTGCTCATGGCCGCAGTTTTTCTTCCCCACCAACAACACAAGAGCAGACTTTGTCCTTTCTCCGTGAGCCAAAATGTAGGCGATTAGCTCCTTTCCGGATAATCCGAAGATGAGATTAGCCTCAGAAAGTATGGCTTACAGGTTCACCTGCAGCCACGACAGTTCCTAAACCAGTGCACACCAGTAATCAGCCTGCACATGCAGTAGGAACGCACGCGCCAGGGTTTGTCCAGGCATCCATATGAACCAGACCTTATGTAAACAAAGCACTGGCCTGGGCAGGCAAGTGTTACTCTAAACACTGCTTCATTGTACTGTAAGAGGGAAATATTGGATCCAGGTGCTGCTTGTCATGCCTCTACGCTGACAGTATGTGCAGCTGGAAACATTGTGTTTTCCAGGTTGTTCAACCATAAAATTTGCTGAGTGAAATTTCTCGAGAAAATCATAAATTATTTGAATTTGGTACAAATGGTTACATTGAATAAATGAGAATAGTTCATCTTTGGAGATAGTGGGTTATGAGAGTTAGATCATTTCCATGTCCAAACTCTGGAAATATGCAAAATGCCATTCAGCTAAGACCACAGCTAAACGTTGCCAAAGATGATGACATTACATTATGGATCACCAAACTGGGGCCGTTAATTCATAACATAACAGCCACCCAGGAAGAAAGTTGGAATAACATAGTCTCCTACTCAAATGTAAATCAATAATGTAAAGATTTATATACCAATTTGTCCAGTGATGAAGACAGAGTTGGGGCAAATGCTGGCAGGAGATCTGACGAACTGGCTCCCAACCCAGGGATTCAGAGGCCCTCAGGCAAGCCCAGGAATGACCCTCTGTAAAAAAAAAAAAAAAAAATATATATATATATATATATATATATATATATATATATATGATTCATAAAGCAAAAACGTTAGCAGCATTCAGGTCAATATATTTTCTGCTCTAGAATCTTTACTGTTTAACCAGAATGAACTACTTCGTATATAATGTTATGTTATGATTGTGTCTTACTTTTCTAGTTAAAATCGGTCTGCATGAAGATGTTCTCCCTGTTTAAAGACGCAGCTGACGAACATTTGGATGTCAGACAGGAAATCTCTCGAGATCAAACGTGAGTTCAGAGTAATGTTTGATCTCCATCTCCAACATCCACCAGAAATGCTGGCGTGTCATGGCAGTCGCTTTCTGATTGGCTACACCTCACATGCTCGTTTGTCCTCAGGGAACACCCCACACGCTAGGACATCGGGCCAAGTCAATCCAACATGCTGAATATCCCCGATTCGAGGTCAGAGTGGTCCAGAGCTTCTTCCGAGCGGTTGCTCTTAACACACTGCACATAGCAGGAATATCCCATAAGATTATCTTTAAAGCCGTCACAATAATCGGGGTGTTCTTAAAGGTGCATTGCCACGTTATTTGACATTTTTAAAATGTATTCGTCAATAACTCACTCTGGTTGCATGCAGGCGTATTAGTTATTATTTTGGCGTTTTACGCTTTGTTTTGCCCAGTTTGTTAGTAAATAAAGCCCTTTGTGTTTATTTTTAATAACAGCGGAAGTGTGAGACTGGCACTGCGCATGTGCAGTAGGAGATAAAACCAGGAAACGGCTAACGGCTACTAGTATCTCCCAGCGAAGTAATGGAAACAGTGAATAATGGTCCAAGATCCAGTGGGGGAAAAAGATTCCAAGAGGGAAAAGACTGGAATGTCGCCGGGAATACAGTATGAATGTTGGTGTTCACTGAAGCGGACACTAATGTTGCCGATAGCTCAGGTGTGACCGCAGAGTTGATTGATGCGAGTAAATGTTCTGATTTATGCTGTGATATTAGAAGATGTTCTTCTTAGCCTCTACTGTCTGAGGTACAAACAACATTATAAAAAGATTGATTGTTTGGTTCTTACATTGATGCTGTGTCCCTGATTCTGTTTATGAATAGGAACGTTATTTCTCCGTGATGCTCTTGTAGTTATTGTAGATGGGTTTATTTAATTAATACCGGTTGCTCTTCGATGAATTGTAGCTACCACTTTACAGCGAGGCATTTCAGTGGGTCAGGCTCAGTCCGGCATTATTTCATTTTAATTTATTGATTTATTTGTCACCATATAATAGTTCTGACAGTTCTGCGGCACTGCCTGTAGATGGCGCCACGTCTGTTTATAACATCTCATCGCGCCCGTTGTGGGGCTATTTTTATGCTCAAAAATGACTATCAATACACTATTAGGATGGACGCTTGTATAAAATCTTATTTTATCATGCGCAAATAGTTGTTGATTTTTTTAATAAGCATATAACGTGGCTATATACCTTTATGATTATAGGAAGGAGAAGATTGGGTCAAAAATTGTCACAATTAAAATTCCGTGGGAACCAGGATATGTAGTTTTGTGCAGGTTTTGTCAGCACACCAATTAATGGGAGCCAGAAACATTTGATACAAACCACATCATCAACGACTAATATCAAAACATAGAAGCTCCATACTAACATTTGTGTACTCTTGGAAAACGAGCCAAAGGTGTCGGGGCCAAGCTGTTGCTGACTGTAGTGGTATGTGTCGAATCAGGTACACCTATAGAAACACAGGACGGTTCTACAGGGACTCCTGTTGGAAGAAAATATGTCACTGTAAATATAAACTGATATTGAAGCAACAAAACTTCTTTGGTGAATGAGTTAAGTGGGATGGATATAATACTAATGTAGACAGTGTGATACAAATGCACAAAGGCTACTTAGTTTTCAAAAATACGTAGTATTAATTTTCATAAAATATTAGACAAATGCCTCTCTGTGAATGATTCTGGTCGGTAAAAACTGTCTGACCTGGAACCGTCATCCAGGGAAGCTCCATCTGTTTGGTTCAGAAATATCTCTTATGTCTCATGAACTGTTAGCATCCAACCCTGACAACTTTGAGCCACGCAGACCTCTGGAGATGCATTCAACATAACGTGGTGCTGATTTCGACCTGATGCTGCTGCATTCCTCGCTTTTAGAGCCGATTTCTGCTTCTCATCCACAATTCCCTCTCCGAGCATAATTTCAGTGATTTTGGCAATTAAAAGTAATGTGTTGCCGTTTGTCCCTGTTGAGTCCCCCAGTCTCTGATCAGTGCCAAGGGCTCCTCTCTCTGAGACATGATGGTTTTTTGGGTTCCCTTCCCTGAGTGGGATTTATTCTGCACAGATGTTTTACAATGAACAATGATGTCTGTGAAGTCAGTACTGTACGTTTTTTCACAAGTCATTATTTTTATTTCTTGTTTTTCCTCTTCGGGAGAGCCTGAATGTTTAAGTATGTGTCTGAAAAGCCACATTTTTGGCAGTTTTGGACAGATGGCATCTAAGGTGATGGTAAATAGTACATGGCTTGTACTTGAGTAGCGCTTTAACTAAGACGACTACCCCAAGGCGCTTTACACTACAATCAGTCATTCACCCATTCACACACATTCTACGCCACTGTCGCCCATGATGATTATTCTGATCTTTTAGTTTTCAGTCAGAGCTCATGCTGTATGTGCCTCATGCTTTTTGATCAGTTCAGAGTTCGCAGAGATTTTGCTGCTCCTCTCACCTGTACCGGCATCAGAGAAGCTCAGGTTCATATGAAAACAAAAGGTTTTCGTGTTACTGTAAACGTCATCTTTCTCTTTTGGGGGGGGGGGGGGCACGTTCCTTAGCAACAGGTCTAAACCATTTGTAAAATTTCGCCCCGTAGTTTTGGCCCTTTTGTTTTGGTGAGTGTCGTTGTGATGAACACACATGCTGTGCGCAGATGCTGCGATATCCTGTGTCAAAAACTCAATTTGTAGGCCATGAGGCATTTGTTCCCAATTTCTATTATTATTATTTTTTTAAATGCATGCTAAATATGTGTTATCGGCTCCTTCCCAGAGACGTTCCATTCCCTCGGGGACTATTTATGGCTGCAATGGAAAAGATAAATCAGGGGTGTGAAAAACAGAGCAGAGGCTTCACTTGGAATCGATGGAAACAAACAAGGAGAAGCAGCCAAATCTTGCTTTTATCTGTCAACCATCTACAAGCTTATTGGACAACATTAAATATGTACTGATATATATTTCAATATATATTTCATATTGTCATAATATGTATCTAAACAATTTCTGAAATTATCATTATGATTTTATCTTTTTATGAAATAAAACAAAAGGCAGGGTCATTATAATGCAGGGAAAATATGATACTTCCACCGACTCCTTTGACCGGGCAAACACGTTTTTCTTTCATTTTTTCATTCTGTGTGTGTTGTGGTTACTTGCATCCACGTTCAATAAAAAAATTGTCTTATCTAAAGGTGCATTTATTACTAAAACTAAAACAAAACAACAAAAAAAACTCTGCATTCTTGAACTATGCTTCCTAAATTCACAGGCCACAGTCAAATCCAAGAAGTAAATTCAAACAAAGGGAATTTGCACTACCTTGAACATGTACTGCAGTGTTACTGGTGATCCATCTTCATCATCCTACCTTGTTTGGGGTTCAGTCTGCTCCTTCTGCTGATGGAACAGGTCATAAAGTAACTCCTGATATGTTCTTCCTCTTGGGGGGTTACCTCTCTTGACTGCTTCTGTTACTCAATGATATCATACAAGCTTTATATGAACTTTTATAGATCTTATAGAACATCTTACCACTACATTCTCTGATTTTGTTATTTGCACCAGAATTTTCTACAAATCTTTGCAGCCACAAAACAAAAAGTTACCAGTGTAAACCTCTGCTGTTTAATCTTCTGTGTTGTATTGTGTTCAGTCTTTAAAAAGTCTTAAATCCGTGGTAGGTTTTTGCTTCAGGCCTAGTTGTATTGTTTTCCAAGAGTTCAAATTCAAATGATTTAAACGTGTGAAAGTGAAATAAAGAAAAAGTCAAACCAGATAACGTCGCAAAGATTCTGTCTGAAACAGAAACCAGAAACCTTCAGCTGAAAGTGGATTGTTTGTGTTGTCTCTTGGTCAGGTTGCTCATTACATTTAATTTTATGGGTAGGTTCTCCTGCAAAATGAAGTAAACGCTTTCAGATTTATTTGTCTTTATTCCTTGTCTTCACTGTTTCCATTGCTCTCAACCATCACTGCTTTTTTAGTAAGTTGTTAACTTTAAAACAGCAAAATCTGGGAACCAAAATTTTCCCTTTTACAATTTGGTGAAATGAATAGAAAAATAAATGTGCCAGCTCTGGGAATCAGTTACTGATATCACTGTTACAGTTAATATAAAGTTAACCTTCATTTAGGAATATCAGGTGAGACTGAAGAAGAAATGTCAGGGCCAGTCCTGTTGGTTGAAGGTTTTACATATTATCTATTCTTTTCACTTCCTGTTTTATTTTGTACGTATTTCCTGTCTCATTTTAGGCAACTTCACTTCCTGAGTTCCCTCCTGCAATCAGGCTCTGCCACACCGTAATGTCCTCCACCTGGGGTTTATGCTCCTCCTTTGTTTGTTGGTCTATTTATTCCACACTCATGCAGCTTCTCTTTGTCAGTTCCTCTTTGCCTTTTTGCGTCAAGAGTTCCAGCCTCACTTTACCTTGAAACTTAGCCTTCTAGTGTTTTTGACCCAGCTTGTATTTTGGACCTGCCTCTATTTTTGGGTACCTCTGCTTGGATTGGATTTTTGGTGTTTGACCCTGGACTGTATTAAAGGAGCCTTGAACCTGTTTCCACTGCGCTGAGTCTTGCACTTGAGTCCTCTATTCCTGAGCCGTACCACAAGAAATGTATTTCCCATGAGGAGGTTTTAGCAAAGGTGGTGTGAAAAGTGCAGACACAAACTTTGTAGCAGTTCTGCAACATTTCCTAACTTCATTTTTCTGCAACCAAGGATCCAGACTGTTTCAGCAAAACGATATGAGAGTTCTTTTCCAGAAATGGGCACCAGGTCAAGCCAGGTAAAACGAAATGGCACCGTGTCTGTGAGATGTATAGTTGTCCAATTTATAATCCGCTTTTGTGAAATTGGTTGTGGTTCATGTGAATCTAGTTCAACCAGGCAGGCAGGTTCAAATCCAGCTAGCTCCCATCCAGTTCATCTTAAACTGTATCACAAAACTGATCATCCAGCCTGGCTTTAACTCTGCAGATATAACAACGCGCATCTCCTCTCTGAAGACTAAAACCCTTTTCAGTCATAAAACTATTTTCTAGGAGTCTTAAAAGAGCAGACACTGAGCTGTCCTCAATGTTCTGTTTGGCTTATGAGGAGCAATAAAACTGTCCAATAAAACACCACCTAAACCAGATGAAGACAACAACCAGCAGAAGATTTTGCAGAACTAAGGACTTTTCTCACCTTCCGTTAAAATAATTATAGCTTAAAAAGGGAATCAAATCATTAGCGTCGAACACGAAGTGTTCAGTACCTGTTTGACAGTGATGCTGTTTAGATGGATAGATGCTTATCAGATGAGATTATTGGTTACCTTAAAAAGCTGTGTTTTTATATTTCTCTTTTACATAATTTGGTGTTGCAAAACTTTTGTTTCTGAGCTCCAGTTGTTCAAATATCCTTTTATTTATGGGAAAATTGTTTTCTTTTTTGCTTAAGCAAAGTCCATGGTCACCTAGTTCAGTTTTTAATTCTCTCCTTCGCCTCTGAAGGAACAAATTCCTGCAGGATATGTAAGCTCGCTGTGTCACAGTCCTGATGGGTTGGTGACGTAAAAGCATAAATGATTACATGTTTACATGATGCAGCATGATGACTTGTCTTGGTTTGGGTGTCTGGATTATTTGTGCTTTTGAATTTAGCCACGTGGAAAAAAATACCTTCTCGGTGTCTCTCAGCTCTGTGACTGAATGCAGTTTGACAGTCGTCCTTGAACGCTGCTGTCGTTGCCGCACGGGTCTGGAATGCAGCATTTAATGAAATGCACGGCTGGAAATGTGTTTTGGGTTAAACAAAGAGTCTCTCTCTGTTGGGTTTTAACAGATCAAAGTCTCTCCGTGCTTTGCGGACATCTATGGGGCCTTTGGACCAACAGCTGATGTAAATACTGCCGACGACGTTTGGTTCTCTGACCGTTCATGACAGACACGCGGCAACCAGATGAAGTGCTCACATTGCTTTGATTAGAAGGACTAATCAAAAGAGTGCGACTGGTGCAGTTGCTTGATTAGATGGGATATAAATACAGCAGATAATTATAGAACATACAGAAAGAGAGACATGATTTTCAACATTTTTACTAATACAAAGATGATTTTTGGCATTTGCATTTGGCACCATCCCTCTGATAGGTGGAGAAAGATGGTCTGATCAGACAAGACCAAAATCTTTTGGCCTATGGTCAGTAAAGCCTTCACCATAAACATACCATCCCCATTGTGAAACATGGTAGGGGCAGCATCATGCTGTGGTGATGCTTTTTCTTCAGCAGGTACAGGGAAGCTGGTCAGTGTTGATGGGAAAATCGATGGAGCTGCAGTTAAGCCCAAAATCATTCATTCCTTTGACAGATTCAGGTTTAAAAGCTGAGACCTTTGAACCTTTAATTTCGATTTATCTATTACACGAAAAACTACCGTGTTCAATCGCACATTGTGTAAGTGAACACGTGTGCCATCGCTGATATGTGACCTAACAGCGATGGATAACAGGGCTCTGCGTAAAGTCAAACACTGCATTTGAGAGTAATCTTCAGAGAGCATTATTGCTCTAGAGCTTCAACATTTAAAATCTAAAGCCAGATAATATCTGTGGAGGAATGAGGCATCGGGGGGAGAGAGAGAGCGAGAGAAAAGGTGAACACGTGTCAGAGTGGCTGTGTCAACAGGCTTTCAATCCAGAAAGTTTCCCTGTTCTTAATTTACTGCCTCTTGGTTAATTTAGCAGAATTCAGGCTGGGGGAGAAGCGTTAAGAAAAGCACATTTCGTGTAGAGGATGTGAAAATAGTAGAATAACACGTTCAACATCCAGCTGGCAGTGTGTCATTCGCCAAAGAAAATACAGCATTAGGACAGTCAGCCGGCTCTTTTAAAACAATAGCAGAATGGTAGAAACTTACAACAGAGTTTCAAAATATTTTCAGCAAAAACCTTTTTAAACAAGCATACGCACTTTAGCTAGGGATGCTGCTGCACTGCCATGCATGTTGCATATCGTATTATCGCACGTTATGTAAATATGCCATATACTATTATGGTGCGTTATATAAATAGAATGGAGTTTTTTTTTCACTGTCAAATATTTTTTTTTTTCTATGTTCAATATTTACTCTGGTATTTACCCTTATCTTCTACTCTTGGTGTTTCCTTAGAGCTAAGTTTAGATTAGACCGGTTTGCTCTTTTTTTCCCCTCTTTTTTCTCATTGATAATTGTGTGTAACTGTGTGTTTGTCACTGTCACAACCGAATTTCCCCATTGCGGGACAGTAAAGGAACTCTTATTATGCCAGCATGAATTAGATAATTTGGCATGAATACCTTTTATTAGGATAAAATATCCACATTTTGTGGCATACTGTGATCGACTATGGACATAAGAGGGTATAGAAATATTTGTATTACTTCTAATGGATTTATTTTAATTTTTTAAAGTTTTATTAGATAATGTACTGTTCCATCATTGCACCTATATATCTGCTGTTTTTCTTTCTTTGTTGTGTGTTAGGGGCTGAAGATGGAAAATACCAGATCACAGCTTTGAGAGCTCTGTGATCTGGTACAAAACGTATTTTCCTTTTTAATTCCTCCTATACATATAGCTCCAATTCACTAAATAAACAAAAAATATCTTGTTTCCATTGAGTCAAAAGAGAAATTGCTCATCATCATCATCATCATCATCATCATCATCATTCAAATTGTATGTGTATTTATTCATTCAGTCACTAACAATTACCGTCCGTCCGTCTTCTTCCGCTTATCCGGGGTCGGGTCGCGGGGGCAGCAGCTTCAGTAGGGAGGCCCAGACGTCCCTCTCCCCGGCTACTTGGGCCAGCTCCTCCGGGGGAATCCCAAGGCGTTCCCAGGCCAGCCGAGAGACATAGTCCCTCCAGCGTGTCCTGGGTCTTCCCCTGGGCCTCCTCCCGGTGGGACGTGCCCGGAACACCTCACCAGGGAGGCGTCCAGGAGGCATCCTAACCAGATGCCCGAGCCACCTCAACTGGCTCCTCTTGACGTGGAGGAGCAGCGGCTCTACTCTGAGTCCTCCCCGGATGACTGAGCTCCTCACCCTATCTCTAAGGGAGAGCCCAGACACACTACGGAGAAAACTCATTTCAGCCGCTTGTATCCGGGATCTCGTTCTTTCGGTCACGACCCAAAGTTCGTGACCATAGATGAGGGTAGGAACGTAGATCGACCGGTAAATCGAGAGCTTCGCCTTTTGGCTCAGCTCTCTCTTCACCACAACGGATCGGTACAGCGCCCGCTTCACAGCAGACGCTGCACCAATCCGCCTGTCGAATTCCCGCTCCATCTTCTCCTCATTCGTGAACAAGACCCCAAGATACTTGAACTCCTCCACTAGGGGCAGCACATCCTCCCCAACCCGGAGAAGGCACTCTACCCTTTTCCGGTTCAAGACCATGGTCTCGGATTTGGAGGCACTGATCTTCATCCCGGCCTCTTCGCACTCGGCTGCGAACCGCTCTAGTGAGAGCTGTAGATCACGCCCTGATGAAGCCAACAGGACCACGTCATCCACGAATAGCAGAGACGCAATCTTAAGGCCACCAAAACGGATCCCCTCAACACCTTTGCTGCGCCTAGAAATTTTGTCCATAAAAGTTATGAACAGAATCGGTGACAAAGGGCAACCTTGGCGGAGTCCAACTCTCACTGTAAACGAGTCCGACTTACTGCCGGCAATGCGGACCAGACTCTGACACCGGTCGTACAGAGACCTGACAGCCCTTATTAAAGGGCCCCCGAGTCCACGCAATGCTGCAGAGCCGCGAGGAGCTTTTTAACAACCTCAGCAACCTCAGCACCAGAGATGGGAGAACCCGACCCAGAGTCCTCAGGCTCTGCTTCCGCAATGAAAGACGTGTTGGTGGGATTAAGGAGGTCTTCGAAGTATTCCGCCCACCGATGCACGACGTCCCGTGTCGAGGTCAGCAGCACACCACCCCCACTGTAAACAGTGTTGGTACCGCACTGCTTCCCCCTTCTGAGACGCCGGATAGTGGACCAGAATCGCTTCGAAGCCGTACGGGAGTCTTTCTCCATGGCCTCTCCAAACTCTTCCCACGCCCGAATTTTTGCCTCGGCGACCAGCCGAGCAGCCTGCCGCTTCGACTGCCGGTACACATCAGCTGCTTCCGGAGTCCCACAGGCCAATAAAGCCTGATAGGACTCCTTCTTCAGCTTGACGGCTTCCCTCACCGCTGGTGTCCACCAGCGTGTTCGAGGGTTGCCGCCGCGACATGCACCGACAACCTTGCGGCCACAGCTCCGACTAGCCGTCTCAACAATAGAGGTGCGGAACATGGTCCATTCAGACTCAATGTCCCCCGCCTCCCTCGGGACGTGTTCAAAATACAACTACAGAGGAATCACACTCTTAAGCCTCCCTGGTAATTACAAAGTTTCTAATTCATTTGACACGTTTTTAGTTGCACCCCACCATTTGTTTGAAGTAACCACAAAATCTCTTCTGATTGCTATTAATGTTTTGGACTAGCCCAACCACAGTCCCTGCTTGAATTTGATAGAGAATCAGTGTAGGGACCTAAAAGGGGCGATGACAAGGATGCTCTTCTACCACAAAGACTTGGAGCTCATTGCCTGGTCAGCAATTATAAGGATTTGATAGATTGCTGTAAACAGTTTCCACTGATTATTGACAAGAGTATAAATCATCTCCAACCAGCCATTTCTTGATAAATTTTAAATACAAACATCATTTTACATTGTTTTGTAATCTTTTGAGAGAAACCCATTTGATTTCCAATCAATAGCAAAGTTCTTGGGTGAATTAACTGGCTCGACTGCCAGCACGTGTCAATCATGGAAGAAAACTTGTTGGACACGGCAACAGATTTGCGACTGAGGCCGCAATTCACTGTTCAGCAGCACAGCAACCCCGAACTTACAGCCAGACCAACAGTGGAGTTGTTTAGAGAAAGCAGATTCACACGTTAGACCGGCCCAGTCAAACACCAGACCTAAAAACGCACAATTGCACAAAATGTCTTTAAAATGATCAGGCAATTTTGCCTCAGCCATGAAATGCCTAAAGACAACACACACACAAAACACTTCCAGGAGTCTAAAAATCATGAATCATATCTGATGGTAATGAATTATCTTTATTTCTAAATGGCTGTTTGAAGAACTTTTCAGCCTATTTGTGGAAGAGTTGGGGTCCAACTTCAATTTAGTTTGACTTAATGTTGAGGTTCCTTATGACCCAGCCGACTGGATTTGTCTCCGTGTGTCTTGAAGAGAAAACTATATGAGAAAGCAGCCGGTTTGCTCGCCAACTTTAAGACTAACCACGACTAATTTTTATTAAAGACCGAGAGTTTGCGCTCAGTGTTTGCTTTTAGATTAACAAAAGTGGCTACAGTCAAACTTTACGTGGCCAAAAAGTATAACGTTCTTTGGAAAACTAGAAGAAGCTCCGTCCCTGCAGCTCCAGAAACGTCTACCTGAGGCTGGCTACCTTTTTTCAGCAGCTGGAAACTATTTTAATGGGAAACACAGGGATGAGTAATAATAGAAAAAAAAGAGTTAAGAGCTACAACATCCCCCCTCTCCAAGTCCAATTAGGTGGTGGCCTGTTTCTGTCACGAGTCTTTCAGCAGGTTCTCACTGGACCCCAGTTTATCACTGCAGCAGCACACCTCTCCCCTGAGCAGAGCAACGTCAGCCCTCGGTAACTGACACTCGTGTTTGACGCGGGTTGTCAGCTTGTGGTGAGCTGAAGCGTCATGCTTTAACTGCTTCTGGTAAATTGCCGAATGATGTGCTCATTTGTAGCAAATGAAGAGCAGCAAAGCATTAAGGCCGCACGTGCCTTCTGGGATGCGCATTTTATCCACGTTTTCGGGAGACACAGGCTTGTTCAGGTCGAACTTTTGGGTTTGTGACAAAAATCCCGGATGTGCATCACTTGTGTTTATTTCCTCCTGACAATAATTCATGGAAGAGGAGAATGTCTGATTGCATCCATAGGAACAGGGCCCGGAGGAAAGAACGCTCCAGGTAAACAATGGTAACTGTGAAACAGATGTGTGGGCGCACTGGTCTGTCTTATAATTTACTGCGTGTGTGTTAGTCATGCAGCTACCGCGTTTTAGGATCAATCCCTTTTTCTGAGGTCTAGCTTGACTACCTTCTCACCAGGAGCACCTGTTTCCCCCACTGTAGTTTTCCCCTTTTAAATCTGGAGATCGGGAACTTGGTTAAGATAGATTTAAGGGTTCACTTGTTTATGAAACCTTTGCAGGTCAAAGGTTAGTTTTGACTGAAAGTATGCCACATAAATGTTTCTGTGGGTTTTTGTGTAATCTACCTGCAAGATGGGGTAATTAAGAAAGCAGAAAAATTGTTTTGGATTTCTGTCTGATCATTCAATTACAAAATATTTTAATAGGCTTTCTTCTAATAATTATTATCGCTTTGCCACTTTCCTAAAGGCCCTTTAAAGCTAGGGTTGGCGATTTCTTTCAGAAGTTTCCAAAAGTCCCTTTTTGAATAACATGCATGCGCATGACCAGCTTACCTCGCTCCTCCGCGTTTATGAGAAGAAGGCCTTCCTCTTCTTCTCATAAACATGAATGTGGTTTGCTTTATGTGACTCTCAGCCATGTTTAAAGTCTACGGAGAGAGCAGTGGAACTACAATGAATGGCTAACCTAGCCACTAAGCTAACCGCTAACCTAGCCACTAAGCTAACCGCTAACCTAGCCACTAAGCTAACCGGATACATAAACACTAGAAGAGCGCATGCGCAGTCAAACAAGCGGAAACTATGAAGGAACAAGCACGGACACTGCCGTTACGTGAGTGTTTCAGAATGATTGGCATGTGTGACAACCAATAGATAAGGCGATACCAGTGGCGTATTTAGGCCATTTTTAGGGGTACTCAAGCAAATCTTAAATCTTAGCTCAGCACCCTTAAAAAATTCCTGATTTAGAGTATTCCTGCGTGTCGGTTCGGCTCTGTGAGACGTGCGTACATGCACAGGTTCGCCCAGAGTGCCTCCGTTTGAAGCGCTCGGCGTTCCCCCGGTGTCATTTCAACGCTGCTGTGCGCAGCTCCACTGCCTGCTTTTTCTTTCCTGTCCCTTTAAATCTGCAGCACACGTGACTGTGCTATGTGCCGTTTAACTCCACTCTCATTGGTTTCGCTGCCTTAAATTCTGCCTTTCCTCTTCCTGATTGGCTGTTTTCTATTGCGTATGTGTGCGTGCCTGTTCGTGCGTGCCTGGAGCGCGAGATTTAAGGCCGTTTCTCAATTCACGAGAATGCGAGTCCGTACTCGTGTTCTCGTCGAGTCCGGTCTTGGCGAGAATACAGGAAGATCGGACTTGACGAGAACGCGAGCACGCAGCACGTATCTGTATTGGAACAGAAGCGTACTCGTGACGTCATGAGACGCACAGTTCTTTAGCATTGTAACGAAGACCCGGTTCGTTACTGTGAAGTAAAGAGCTCTTACCTGAAACACTTGAACATGCACATAGCACTTTGGATGGCACACTGCACTTTAAAGTTTTACTAATTTGCACATCCCCAGGCTCCAGCCTGTAGAAATTGGAATGATGAATGTAATTTTGGAGATATCTTTTAAGTGTCAGTGTGTAGTGTATGTGGTATGTTTTAAAGGGTTTTAGAGTGGTGTAATGTATTTTTTTTTTCTAACCTTCTTCTTCTTCTTGTGTCCAGGTGTCTGGCAAAAAGATTCCCCAGAGACCAGACACCTATTTGAAACCTTCCGGGCCAGACCAAGAACAAAGAAGGCAGGGGGGAGTGGTTTATTGGTTTTAGAACTGCTGGATAATTATTTATTGCAATTGTGTTTAATTTAGGATTTTGTCTATTTAATTAGTCGGTTTATTTCTACATAATTATTGGTGGGTTTTTATTGGAGGAATTTTACATTAGTTTTAAAGTAACTAATGTTTGTACACCCCTAGTTGTTTTAAGTGGTTTTTACCTAGTTGGGCGGGGCCCCTTTAAAAAGCCATCTTGTTCATTCAGTCATGAGTTGGATTGGAGTTGGATTGTTGGAGTGTCCTGAATGCCACCTGCTGCGACTAGGTAAAAACACTAAACTGCTTAACCTCCATGTATATATGGATTGCACTTTTTTTGAATGCACTTGCACTTTTTTTGGACTTTTTTTTGAATGGAAAATAAAAGGACATGGAAACTGAGGACATTAAAACTGCTTTACCTCTCAAGTTTTTTCCATTGGTACCAACCTTGTTTGTTCCACCGCTCGTGCCAACCTGACTGCACTGATCCACACGGTGGGATAGTGGCGACATTTGGTGTCAGGAGTATCCTGCCTCAGTGAGTGCCTACAAAGAAGATGATGACGAGAGGAAAGCGAGAAGAGCCAGATGAAGGAACCGTAGCTTCACCTCAACATCAGGGGGCAGCGTCAAACAGCTCTCCTAAAGACAAGATGGAGGAGCTGACGCAGCTTGTGAAGTTGATGCTGAGTCAGCAAGAAGCTCGTGACAAGAAAATGGAGAAAGTTGGGGTGATCCAAGAGCAGCGATGGAAAATGGTCCAGCAGCAGTTTAAAGACATCCAGCAGCAGGTACAATTGATTCAGACTGGACCTGACGAGATTGATGAGCCCAGGCAAAGAAGAGTGCTGCCATCATGTGAAAATGACAGTGAGGCAGATGGTGAAAATGACGGTGACATGGAAGGGCCAAGCAGAGCCTACAGCAGTGGCTACAAACCACAGATGGAGCCCAGGCTACACCCCTTGTCACCTGAGGACGATATTGAACATTTCCTCACCACATTCGAGCGCATGGCCCAAGTTTGTCGGTGGCCAGCAGAAGAGTGGGCGGTCCGGTTAGTTCCCCTCCTGACCGGCAAAGCACGCAGCGCTTTCATCTTGATGGACATTCGTGATTCAGACGATTACGATAAGGTGAAAGAAGCAATTCTGGACAAGTATGAGATCAATGATGAGACTTACCGAAGACGTTTCCGAGCTCTGAAGCATGAACCTGATGAGACGCCACGAGAACTTTATGTGCGCCTCAGAGACTTGTTTTTTCGCTGGGTTCAGCCAGAGAAATCTACGAAGAAGCAAATTTGTGAGAAAATTATCCTGGAGCAGTTTCTCCGTATGGTCAACCCAGAGTTGGAAGTCTGGATTCGTGAGCACGATCCTTCCTCAGCAGAAGAAGCAGCCCGTCTTGCAGATGTTTGTTTCGGCACGGAAGGGAACCAGAACTGCTTACTTCGTCCGGGAGTCCCGCTTCAACAGGCAGCCAAGTAAGTCCTTTGGGGGTGATCAAGGTGGTGGTCCTGGTCTAGGGGGTAATAGTAAGCCTTTTCCGTATCAGACACAACCAGCTAAAAGACACTTAAATAAGACACAGAGGCAGGATGTTAGGTGCTATAACTGTGATAGTTTAGGCCATACACAGCAGTTTTGTCCAGCACTTAAGTCAAAATCCTCTGTCATGTTCTCAGTACCGAGGCCAGTTGCGGTACTGACACAAGACAGGAGAGGACGCACCACACCAGTGCTAGTAAATGGCCGAAAAACAGAGGCACTTTGTGACTCCGGTTGTTTCCAGTCTGTAGTCCGGTCTAGTTTGGTCCCGAAAGAGAAGTCGTCGGGGGAAAAAACACCACTTGTTTGCATACATGGGGATGAGCATATTTACCCAACAGCTGATGTTTATCTGACAGTGGGTGGTCAGACTTACCTGCTGAATGTAGCCCTAGCTAAAAACTTACCTTTTGATGTGATCCTCGGTAATGATGTTCCTACCCTTCTAGAATTAATGACAGATTCATACAGTACTCAGCCTGCAGATACTGTTTGTCCTGTAGACCCTCAATCTTTATCTGTGCAGGTCCTCACTAGAGCACAGAGTGCTAGGGGAATGTTGGAGGAGCTTCCATTTTGGGGGGAAGAGTTTGATGTCCAAGCAGGAAAGGCTAGGAAGACAAAGGGTCAGAGAAGAAAGGAGAAATTCATGGGTTCTCTGAAGAACGAGTCCAGTCTACAAAAACCCCTTGGTCCACTTGTTTTTGATATTCCCAAAGACATTGGTGCACTGCAAAAACAAGACCAGTCTCTTGCACCGTGGTTTAAAAAGGTGACGGAGCAGGAAGGAATTAAAAAGGGTGAACCACACTGTCTTGATGAAATGAGCTACATAATTAAGAATGGTATTTTATACCAAATCCATGATAAAATTGAAGCTTTGGCTTTGCCTTGTCAATTTAGACAGCAGGTTATGGAACTGGGTCATTCTATCCCATGGGCAGGTCACATGGCTTTTCAGAAAACCCTGCGCAGAATTGGCAGTCGTTTTGTGTGGCCGGGAATGTACATGCAGGTTTCAAAATTTTGTAAATCATGTAAAACATGCCAGTTGACCTCAAATAAAGGAGTTCAGCCAGCCCATTTGCAACCTCTTCCAATAATTGGTACGCCATTCGAGAGAATAGGCATGGACATAGTGGGTCCACTTGAGAGAAGCAAAGCAGGGAACAGATATATATTAGTCATGTGTGATTATGCTACCAGATATCCTGAAGCTTTCCCACTGCGTTCAATTAAAGCTAAACAAGTAGCTAATTGTTTATTGCAGCTCTTTTCCAGAGTGGGGGTAGCCAAAGAAATCTTGACAGACTGCGGTACTAATTTCATGTCCAAAATGCTTAAGCAGGTCTACCAGCTGTTGGGGGTGAAGGGGATCAGGACCACACCATACCACCCCCAAACGGACGGGCTGGTAGAACGCTATAACCAGACGTTGAAAAACATGCTGCGCAAGTTTGTTTCAACTACAGGCACTGACTGGGACCAGTGGCTTCCTTATGTACTGTTTGCCTACCGAGAGGTCCCTCAAGCTTCGACGGGCTTCTCTCCATTCGAACTACTATATGGACGGCAAGTGAGAGGACCGCTGGACCTGTTGAAAGACTATTGGGAGCAGACGGAGAGTGATGACGACAACATAGTCTCATATGTCATCACAATGAGAGAGAGACTGGAGGCAATGGCGGCTTTGGCGCAGGAGCACCTGAAGGAATCGCAGCAGCAACAGAAAACCTGGTTTGATCGGAAGGCTAGAGACCAAGTCTTCACACCGGGCCAAAAGGTACTATTGTTGTTACCGACTAGTGATAACAAGTTGTTGGCTAAATGGCATGGACCCTATGAAGTAGCCAAACGAGTGGGTAAAGTTACATATGAGCTTTACATGCCTGAGAGAGTGAAGAAGCACCAGGTTTTCCATGTGAATCTTTTAAAAGAGTTCCATGAGCCTCAACAGCAGCTGCTGGCCCGAGCTCTGAAGGACGAAGAGGTGCCAGAAAAATATTTTCCCACTTGTGTGGAGGAGCCTGCTACAATTGACCTCTCCCATCTCTCTCCCTCTAAGCAGGAAGCCATCTTGCCTCTTATTGACCCAACTCTGTTCCAGGAAACCCCAGGTTTTACCTCTTTGGTCCAGCATAAAATCCGTCTGAAAAAGGAGGCCCTAGTCCGGCAAAAGAGCTACAGGATCCCAGAGCGGTTGGTCCCAGTATTAAAGAAAGAGATTTTGTCGATGCTTGAACTTGGAATCATTGAACACTCAAGTAGCGAATGGTGTAGCCCAATTGTGTTGGTGCCCAAGAAGGATGGTTCTTTGCGATTTTGCATTGACTTTAGATACCTGAACAGTGTTTCCAGTTTTGATCCATACCCAATGCCTCGCATAGATGACTTGCTGGAGCGAGTAGGAGGAGCCACGTTCATCACGACAATGGACCTCAGCAAGGGTTATTGGCAGCTTGCACTGGCCCATGAAGCAAAGGAATTGACAGCCTTCCGGACGCCATTTGGTATGTACCAGTTTAGAGTAATGCCATTTGGTCTGCAAGGGGCCCCAGCAACCTTTCAACGCCTGATGGACTACATTCTGAGAGACGTCACTAACTTTTCAGCTGCCTACCTGGATGATGTTGTTATTTACAGCCACTCGTGGGAGGAGCATCTACACCATCTCCAGGAGGTGCTGCAAAGGATTAAGGCTGCTGGGCTGACTATCAACCCCCGGAAATGTGCAGTGGCACATCAGGAGGTGCAGTACCTGGGTTTCACCATCGGCTATGGCAAGATAAAGCCACAAGTTGATAAGATGGACGCTATTCGAGCCTTCCCAATCCCCACTACGAAAAGGAAGGTGAGAAGCTTCTTAGGTCTGGTGGGGTGGTACAGAAAATTTGTGCCTAAATTTTCTGACCGATGTGCTGTTCTCACAAGTCTGACTAAAAAGGCAGCTTCCAACAAAGTGTGCTGGACTGAGGAGTGTGAGAAGGCTTTCAAGGATTTGAAGGAGG
Source organism: Fundulus diaphanus (assembly GCA_037039145.1). NCBI lineage: Eukaryota > Metazoa > Chordata > Actinopteri > Cyprinodontiformes > Fundulidae > Fundulus > Fundulus diaphanus. The sequence continues at coordinate 25,271,222 of CM073132.1, read as the reverse complement.
CCATATGTAAAGAGCCTGTTCTCCACAGCCCAGACTTCAGTCAGCCTTTCATCCTTCAGACGGATGCTTCTGCGGTGGGACTCGGAGCAGTCCTGATCCAGGAGAAGGAGGGTGAAAGGAGACCTGTTGTGTTTCTCAGTCGGAGGCTGTTGGACCGTGAGACGAGGTATTCTACAGTGGAGAAGGAGTGTCTGGCAGTCAAGTGGGCTGTAGATTCGCTCAGATACTACCTGCTGGGACGTCACTTCATGCTGGAGACAGACCATCGTGCGCTCCAGTGGCTACATCGGATGAGGGATTCCAACAACCGAATCTCTGGCTGGTACCTCTCTCTACAACCCTATGAGTTTTCAGTCCAGTATCGGCCAGGCAAGACTAACGTGGTGGCGGACAGTCTTTCGAGGATGGCTGAGGACTAAGGCTCCGCCTCAAGGAGAGGGAGGGGGAAATGTAACGAAGACCCGGTTCGTTACTGTGAAGTAAAGAGCTCTTACCTGAAACACTTGAACATGCACATAGCACTTTGGATGGCACACTGCACTTTAAAGTTTTACTAATTTGCACATCCCCAGGCACCAGCCTGTAGAAATTGGAATGATGAATGTAATTTTGGTGATATCTTTTAAGTGTCAGTGTGTAGTGTATGTGGTATGTTTTAAAGGGTTTTAGAGTGGTGTAATGTATTTTTTTTTTCTAACCTTCTTCTTCTTCTTGTGTCCAGGTGTCTGGCAAAAAGATTCCCCAGAGACCAGACACCTATTTGAAACCTTCCGGGCCAGACCAAGAACAAAGAAGGCAGGGGGGAGTGGTTTATTGGTTTTAGAACTGCTGGATAATTATTTATTGCAATTGTGTTTAATTTAGGATTTTGTCTATTTAATTAGTCGGTTTATTTCTACATAATTATTGGTGGGTTTTTATTGGAGGAATTTTACATTAGTTTTAAAGTAACTAATGTTTGTACACCCCTAGTTGTTTTAAGTGGTTTTTACCTAGTTGGGCGGGGCCCCTTTAAAAAGCCATCTTGTTCATTCAGTCATGAGTTGGATTGGAGTTGGATTGTTGGAGTGTCCTGAATGCCACCTGCTGCGACTAGGTAAAAACACTAAACTGCTTAACCTCCATGTATATATGGATTGCACTTTTTTTGAATGCACTTGCACTTTTTTTGGACTTTTTTTTGAATGGAAAATAAAAGGACATGGAAACTGAGGACATTAAAACTGCTTTACCTCTCAAGTTTTTTCCATTGGTACCAACCTTGTTTGTTCCACCGCTCGTGCCAACCTGACTGCACTGATCCACACGGTGGGATAGTGGCGACAAGCATATCTTTAACATTCAAAACTATTTATATACTACACCACAATAAATCTTATTGAAATTTTTTTTAAAACATTTTTAATTTCTAAAAAGCCTAAAGATTATCTTGCCGCGGTGCATTCTGGGAAAGCGGTCAGTCTGAAGAACGCACAAGTCTGCTCTGATGCATGCTCGATAAAGAGGGGGGGCGTTCTCGCTCTGGTGTTCTCGGCAATTGGAACAGTGCTCGGGCTGAGGCTGATGACGTGTCACGAGCACACGAGAACGCATATTGAGAAACGCCCTAAGTTTTGATTCATATTGGGATACTGCGGTTACCACAATTAATACTTGGCTACGAAACTAGTCCTAGTTAAGAAACTAAATATTATCTGCATTAAAATAGGTGAAAGCTGCTGAGCGCAGTTCTGAACCAGGAGAGAGTTTGGAGAAATGTAAGTAACTAACGTTAGCATCTCAAAATAGCATTTAATTCTGAAGTATAATACATTTTATCAACAAAAACCTAATCTCTTTTATAAAACTAAATATTCCGTGCCAGGCAGGAGTTCTGAAGACCGCTGGAAAGATGAAAAAACAAAGACTGTAGGCTATTAAAAATTCTGATTCTTAGCCACAGCTGTCTGAAAAAGAAAAGGTGAGGGTTTCCATTTTACCAATATTTCGTTGCTATTATTACTTTCATTTTTTGTCGACCCTTCGAGGCAGTTCAGGTATAAATAGCAGGTGTAATTTCTTTTACATAATATACAGTATAAGAACTATTTTTTGTTTATACTTTTGCTTAGTTATAATAGCATGATTAGGATTCCACAAAATAATAGTGTTATTTATTTGACTATTTCTACTTCTAGAATTAGGATAAAGACAAATAAAACAGAGGAACACTATTTACATTGGTTTTATTGTACATAGATTTCCACACTGTCCATTAGTAAATTAGTACAAACCAAGGGCGGAGCTAGACATTCCCATCATCAGGGGCTTAGCCCATAAAATATTACTTCATTACGAGGGTAATTTGGTACACCAAAAAGTAAGAAATTATTTAATCTGTTGAAGTGGTCGCAAAATTAATTTAATATAGGCCTTTACATATTTTAAAGTTTAATCTGCTGTTCTTTAACAGTCGTAGTTGTATATACCAATAGTATATTCATATGTTCTCATTTCAATGATGAAATGGACAACCACTCAGGTTACAATTCTTTCTTGGTGTCACCATCTTACTCAAAGTACAGTATTGGGTCCTCCATGCTCCTTATGTATTAAGATTTACTGCACATTTAAACATTGACAACTCACTATTGTTGGGGAAATAATTAGTTTTCTGAGAGGATGTAGGTAAGGAGAAGCTGGTATCTACACTTTAGATATATGATGTAATAAATGTGTTTGGAATGTTAAGATAAATTACATGAAATGGGCTAAAGAGAGTAACTACAGTCCAATTGTACATTTGTTGTTTGAATTTAATATTTGAAATGCTGTCAGTGTCAGTGACAGTTCTACTTCCAGTGCAGAGTAAATACATGAAATTTATTTGCAGTACCTTGAATGTATAATTTTGCTGTGTTTTATGATGCAGTATCTTAGATAAAAAAATAAGGGTGGGGTTTATCTCTGCACATTTCTATATCTTCAAAAGAAAATACAGGATAGACAACAGACATATTGTGACTATATTTGGTTTAATAGGCACATATTTACCATTTGTCTCTGTTGCTGTTAGTTCAAATGGAAAAAAGTCCCAATTCGACAGTCATCAGATCCTGTGATGCTTTAAACGTTAACAAACAGCATCTAGTGTGTGTCGTGGTTATAAAAGTTGTATAAATGTAGCAAGAAATACTGCTTTTCTCTTTAGACAGGCGAAACGCGTCCTGACGCTCAAGTCAAGCATAAAAAAATAGGAGCATGCATATTGCGTAGGACCAATGACGTCAGACCAGGGAACGGTAGGTGTCCCTACCAAAGTTCAAATCAAACCTACACCCTTGCATCTTTGTTTCACAATCAGACCATGATGGGACCACAGACATTTTTAGTTGCTAAAAAAAGCAGAGCGCAGCTATTCTTGCTATTTGGATCTATTTCTTTTCTAACATTTTACATCTGCAGCTATATAATATTTTCTGCACATGTAGCATCTGTGTCCGAAGCGCTTCAGCTGTTCTAATGAATTGTTTCTAAACATGAGCTCAGTAGATGCAGTCTTGGATTCAGAATGCCTGTCTGAAACGTTAAATCTGAACTGTATGTTTTTTTCCTAATAAGGAAACCATTTCTCTTAATCTGAGTTAAAAAAACAACAAAGTTCAGTATGCAAATTCATAAAGGAAACGTGTAGGGATTTATTAACTTATTAGCAATTTGCTTGACAGAAGACATGGAAAGCCTGTTGTTCATGCCAGGAATCACAGTCAACACTGGGGGCTTAGCACCCCTAAAGGTCAGATCCTAGAATCGCCCCTGGGTGATACACTCCGGAACCTGAGGGACAGAGGAGAAAGCAGGAACAAAACTGTCAAATCCATGCCCTTCGGGTTGAGGAGCATGGATTGGTTAGAGGCCTGCAGCTCCCACAGAGAACGATTTTTTTTTTACCTCCTTTTTGTGAGTACGTGATGTATTGACTACTTTCAGTTTGAAAGGACTATTCTACCCAATATAATAAAAAGGTTTTTCTGAACAGAATTAACAACTATAGCTTTAAGTGCCCCAAATTTAGTCGTCCTGTCAACAGATTCTCACACCTGAGCTGTGGATCTCTACAGCTCATCCAGAGTTGCAATGGGCCTCTTGGCTGCTTCTCCCTGACCTTCAGTTTAGGTAAAATGTTCATTTCCTGGTGGGTTTCTGATTGTGCCATACTCTTTCCTTTTCTCTTCAGATGAGGGACGATGCTCTGTCAGATGTTGAAAGCTCATAAAATCAGAATCAGATCAGATATACTTTAATAATCCCAGAGGTAAATTGCTGTTTCAGTACCATCACCATTACATAAACATCACAAATAGTTCAGGGGGGAGACGGTTCACTGAGGCCGTGCTGCCAAGGACAAAAACTGTCCACAAGGCGCTGCCCTTATCTGTAGAAGGAAGATTACAACAACATGGGGGAAGGGGAAGGAGAAAAAAAAGACAGATGTTGACAATTTATGCTCTCACCAATAAAAAGTCAAACAACCGACAAAAAAACCCCTCATTGCACGAAAAGCACAAATAACACAAGACACAAATATGCAGAAGGTAAACATCTGAGGCCCGTTCGCGTGTACGTAAGTTCATCAGTTTTATGAGTATCAGTTATGTGAGTGTGTTTGGGTGAAAGTATTTATATTTCCATGAACACTCTCCAGAGGCCATTGTCCTTGATGTTATCAGCCGGCCCACAGTTCAGAAAAAGCATCCACAGGTGCCGCGGGGGAGGAGTTAGCAGGGTACAGCTCTGAGCATTCTCGCCATAACAATCCAGGAGTAGATAGGGAGGGCATAACCAAATATGTTATTTGTTATGAGACAGCTGCACTGCCTTTCTTGTCAGCTTAAAGTCTTTTGCTGGCTCCAAATGGTAAATCCAATTTTCCGAATTGTTGGGCTATTTCCGCGGTTCACTTCCAGATTTTATCCCATCACCACCTTGAGTTCAACCACCAAAGCCAGTCTGCGTTCCAGCACAGCCAGCTTTCGGCTCTGCTCCTTCCCTTCCAGGTTTGTCCGTTCACAGCCATAGTGAGCGCGTTGTTTGCAGCCAGCAGCCTGATCAAGGCCAAAATGACTACCGACATCCGCTGTATTTGCTGATACTTCAAAAATCCACAAAAACCAATAAGTAGAGATCCAAGTATCCTTAATCCAAATGTAAAAGTTTCAAACGTCCAGGAATGACAAAGTCGAAAGACACACCGTTTTCCATCCAGGAATTTAGGGTGTATCCCACAAAATTAGTCAAATCAGGACCGGACGGGTCCCCCTTTCGTTCCCTACCCTTCGAAAAAAATGTATCCATAGTATTGAGAGACCAGCTTACCAGATCCATGTTTTTCAGAGTTCGGTTGATATGAAGAAAGTGCTCAGAAAGACAAGACATAGCAGCAGAAGCAGGAGAGGGGTGGGGGGGGGGGGGTGAAAAGCTGCAGAGGAGAGAAAAACACGACCGACCTCGAAGAGAGACAGAGACAGAATAAAATGCCAACATGTAAACAGTTAAAACAGCATAAATGTGGTCTTTTCACCATCAAAGCCTCTTGGAAAGCATCAGCGTGACTAACTGTGTCCACACACATTCATTTGCATTTTTAAGTCTTCCTGTAACTGTCTGCTTCTCACAGGACATTGTGGTTGTCATTAATCATAATCTTGACTATTTTCCAGTTTCTGTTGTTTTGCAGAAAAGCTTTTTCGTAATCCTCCCCAGTGGTGCCGAGTTTCTTTTTTGTTGTGAATTACTGTGTTTTTGTGATTGGAATAGAGGGAAAACATGGTAAACAACCACTGGTCAGTGGATCCTGAGCATGTCTGGCAGTTTAAGGACATCCCTGGAGCAGAAGTGCTGCTTCATACCCTGGACTCTGGCTGATCTCCTGAGAATGAGCATTTGTCACTCAAAAGTAAGAAACGTCTGTAAAGATGCGTGCTTCATGGAAATTGTAAACAAACACAGTTCTCTTCCAGACTCTAGAAGAATGCAGACATGTTTGTCAGAACTAAGCCATTGTAGAGTATAAATATATGTGGTATTTGTGGTGCACACACAGCAGTCGGCTGGATCTCAGTTCAGAGTTGAGGAGGAATTGGGATCATTCAGCCACACAAACAAATAACAAATCAGGGTCATGACACAGGCATCAAATCTTCAGCAACCTCGACCTCATAAACTTTGAGGTTCAAGTGAACATTAAATTGCTTCCTTGTACGCCAACGCGTCATATTTGTGTCAGAGACATCAACCAAGTCCCCCCATGTGATCAAACAAGTAACATAGTGTTCTTCACACAGCACTCTGTTACGGCTTTGTTTTGAATCAATTTCAATGTTTGCATGATTTATCTTTTTACTGTACGAGATGTAAGTGGTTTCCGCACCGGGGATTCGTCAGACCTCTCTGCTTTTCCACCAGAACAACCCGCATGCAATTTTAATTTAAGCTATCATAAAATTCTCTAAAAGCCCCCCTGCACATTATTGCGAGTCTGTCTTGCAATTCAATGGTGCATAGCAAGGGTCCTCGAGGTCTGGTGTCCTGGAACTTTTAGATGAGTCCCTGGTTCAACACACCTCAGTCAAATGGCTGAGTTAGCTACCCAGTCTCAGGGCACAGTAAAGTTCTCCAGAGTCCTGCCAGAGATTTACTGGACACTATATATACTGAACTTAGCCATCAATTACATTAATAAATGCAAATGTTACAGCAATGACATGATAATAATAGGACTTTGTCTCATGCTACATGGTATAGATGTTCTGCCTACACCTTTGAAAATTTATTTACCTCAGGGTGCTGAATGAAGTGGCTGCAACAGCAAGGTTTAACTCTACTTATTGCTTACCTATTGGAGCACTTTAGGGCACTCAACGACGCCTAAAACGCAGGGGCCAGCAATCTTTACAATCCAAAGAGTCATTTTTCCTTTTGGTCCAAAAGAATAGAATTTGGTTCTACAGGATAACCGAAGTTACCCATTTCTGATAAAAGAAACCTTTATCAGAATTTTTTTTTAATTTATACTTCAAAGAATTGATTTTATAATGAAACTGGTGAACCATTATACATGTTATTTTAGGTTAGTATACACTATCTAATTAACTTGAATAAATAACCCTTTATGTAAAACAAGGAAAACCGTGCAACCCACTTGAAGAAATAAAACACACATAGTTGGCAACATATCAACCAAAAAACTAGAATATACCTTACAACATTTGAGTCATTCTGTTGTGAAAATGTAATGCCTAAAGTATTCAAAAATAACAAAGTTACACACAAACGGAGGATTTACTTAAAACCATTCCTCTTGCTGCTGTTTGCCTATTGCTATTATCACTTTTGGTCAACGTTATTAAGATCTGGAGCTGCAGCTTGCAGTCCCTTGGTACTGAGGATTGAACTGTAGGGTGTATTCACACCAGGAAAGTCCTTAGGTCCGCTGGTTTGGTCCGGAACACAAACGGACTTTATTTTTTTCGTTCGGTACAGTTTGCTTTCACATTGTACATTTTGCAAGTGAACTATAACATGTAAACAAAGTCATGTGTGTAACAACCGTTGATCCCATTGGATAGAAATGACTAGGGTGGGATGTTGCGCAGACCCTGAAATGAAGGAAAACTACCATGGAAATCCTGAGTGCAGCAGCTTCGTTTTTGCATATTTGAGCAGTCATCACAGCTGTTAAATCAAGAGGGCCAGGAGCAACTCATTCGATGCAGGTTTCAAGACATTTTATTTCTGATTTTGGACCGGCGTCGGAGAATGCGTCCTGTAAGCTGAGGGAGTCCCACAGCAGCAGCAACAGACCTCGGCTAGCAGGTATGATTTGAGTTAAGTTGAGTCACTGTGGCTTCTTGAGTCCAAAGAAATGTGTTTTCCTGTAGTTGTTTCGGATTGAGGCCGTTTTGTATTTACACCACAAGCAAACTGCAGCAGAGTCCATTTGGAAACAGACCAAGACCACCTCAAACAATGGGTCTCGGTTGGGTTGTTTGGTCCAGAGCAAAGTTTGCTTGAGTGCATTCACACCTGCACAAGAGATCTGGACCAAGAGGGGAATCGAACCCTGGTATGTTTAAAGCGGACCAGTTGTGGCAGGTGTGAATACACACTTAAGCTCAGTTGATTAGGCAATCGTTAAGAACGTATGGTTTCACACGTAGCAGCATGCTGTAAACTTTACACTCTACATCCTAATACACGTGCTCTATACAAAATAAGGGCACAAAAATGGCAACACGAATGTTTTAAAACATTTTGCTTGTTTTGTTTTCCATGTTCAGACCCAAGTAAAATGTATTTCTTGTGTTGCATTTGTTTTAAGAAGTCTCAATTGTACACCTTACATATTTAATATAGATTTTGCAGGGTTGTACTCATGTTTCGAGTGCCTTAAAAAGTCATATTTTTGTGGTTTTTCCTTACTTTCCCATGATTTATCAATAGATGAATAGTCCCTGCTGCTGCCCCAGTTTTCCGTCTTCAGACAAGAAGACAGGTAGGTGGAACTCTGTGGACACCTGTTGAGAGTTAGATTTATATACATCTCTTGGGAAGTCCAACAAGGACTGCTCAGTATGGGTTTAGTCCCTTTTCATCATCCACCTCAAGCTGATTTGCTCTGGATTTTGTCCAATCAAAATTCTTCATTGTTCTCATTTGACTTTCTGTTCAAGCTAGCTATTCCAAATCTTTGCCATGTTTTTTCTATTCCAAAACTATATTTTTTTTCCTGTTCAATACAAGTTGAATTTCCAGTGATAAAACAAGAAAAGGCAGAATTATCTTGTTAAATGAACATTTTCTCACCAAACTTACTTTTATATATTTTTTTAATTTCCAAAGACTAATCTATATCCAACTCACACAAATTGTCATCCCAAAAAAGTTATGTGAGCATGTGTGCAGGGAAAGCATGCTCTGTGTTCTAGCACAGCTAAACTATTTATGTGTTTGTTTCACTGTGTTCTTCCTGACCTACTCTGCAGGGCCTGCATAGCGACTCACCGCTCTAATAAAACCCCTTTTTCAACATATGTCTAAACATCTGTTTTGAAGTTGAATAGTTTTCAGTATGCTGAAGCATAAAAAAGGATTTTAGCATGACGATTTGTGATTTTAGCTGTAACTGTGTTATGTAAGGAGTTACTGTTTTAACCATTGGTGAAGATGCAGTTTTGTCTGCACCTTGTGTTTGAATTTGTGTTTAAATTCAGATAGTTAACAGACTTTATAAGCCATGGAGAATCCAGCCAAGAAGGTAAAATATGAGGAGTCAATAAAACACCTCACTGGCTCTCAGTTTATGTTTGTTTTAACTTACTATGCCTTGCAAAAGTACTCATACCCCTTGTGATTTTTCATATTTGTGTCAAACATTCAGTCTAATTTATTGGTAGATCAACACAAAATAGTGCATGATTGTAAAGCAGATGGAAAATGATACATGATTGTCTTTTTTTTTACTGTAATTTCAGCTGGAACTGATCTTTGCACATCTAGGGGCTGAGATGTTTGCACATTCTTCTATGTACGATAGCTGAAGCTCAGTCAGATTTCATGGAAAGCGTTTGTAAACATAAATTTACAAGTCTTGCCAAAGATTTTCAATTGTATTTAGGTCTGGACTTTGACTGGGCCATTCTAGCACACAATTATGCTCTTACCTAAACTACTCCGGACAATCCTCTGATCTCTTTGGGCTTGTGTGCATTACCCAGTCTTCTAGAAAATAAGTTGCCATTTAACATATAGCCAAAAGGAGAAGACTGATGTCTGTTGTGGCAGACGTAGATATGTGTAATTTCTCAAAAAATGCATTCTTGGTGCCCAAAATAAGTAATTATTAAAGGAAAATGAAAGAGCAATAAAAGTAAATAAGATTAAAGCACCAGGCTTGCCAACTTTAAATGTAAGAACGAAGATCCCAAACACAGCAGAACCTCTACACCACAGTGGCTGAAAAATAAAATTAAATAATCACAGCGTTAAAATATAGACATTTGGAGAGGTGATTATTAATCAATACAAAGCTGCAAACCTCGCTGGACTGAAGCAGTGTTATAAAGAAGGCTGGACCAAAAACAAACCTTTAAGTCATTGAAAAAAATCTTATTTCTTGTGTGAGACACTATATGGTAATGTGATGTACGAGTTGCCTTGCAGTACTAACTTGATTTAGTTTTATTATCGAGTCGCATCCTCCTGTTAAAACTGGCTGCTGTGATAAAAGACATGATTAACAAGGCAGATGTTGATCTGTATGTCTGTAGCATCACCAACATAGATATTTCCAGCTAACCCTTTGAATGTTTATTCTACAGAAAAAAGTCAGTGGGAAGGTAAGGTGTGTTGGATTATCGATGGAAACTTTTCACTCAATTAACTGAGTCAAAAGTGAGGTGACTGTTTGATCGGTAAGTTAACTGGCCATTTCATTTATCCCTGTTATTCAGCCAATGCTTTTTTTTGTCAGTTGTTGAAAATGTTGTCTGATGAAATGGAAAAAGGGTGTAAAAAGGGAGTTTAATGTGAAGGTGAAATATGTTTTTTTTCACTGTAACGTTTCCAGATTGTTGCTTTAATTGTGGGGATTTGTTTGGTATCCTTTCCGCTGTCAGCCCTGAGCTGCTGGCCTCATCCTCCCTTTTAAATGTGGTAATTTATCTTTCTGAGCACTTGAATGGCTAAAATATGTGAATGCTTGCAGAGGCACTGAAAGCATTCGCACATCTACAGTCAAGCACACCAAATGAGAACCACACTGAGCATTCAGTGGCTCTTTCATGCGCTCTGAGACTAATTTAAAATGGGAGATTTACGATTCTTTTTTTTTTCCTGTCCTTTTGTCTTCCTAAATTGTTCAGCTCCATCATCATCATCATCATCGCAGCTCTCCCCCACGGCTTTTCGGAAAGTGATTGCTGATTACCACATGGCGACCAGCAAAAACTCGTGTTTTCCTTTTAAGGGGGGTCTTAACAATATTGCTGAGGGTCTTGTCTTCTCTGAGGATTTGTCTTTAACACTGACATCTCATGTCGGGACAGTTTTTGCTTCTGGGTGCGCAGGCCTATTAGTTTACAGGCTGTATAATCTCTGTGTGATCAACCAAAAACAGCAATACTGGGTCAACAACTGATTCCCAGCTTATCTTGGCTCTGCATAATCTTGTTTCTCTTTTGTCATGCAGACCATAACCCCTTCTAATGCTTTACTTCAAAATTGAAAAGTACATAAATTAGAATAAAATAAAATGCTACATTGGCTTAACCCTGTGTAAACTAAAAGGGAATGGAGGACTAAATATCTTCTAGTATAAAAATTCAAAAGACAGAGCCTCATAAAGTAATATATACCCCTTGAGTCTTTCTGCACGGAGTTTGCATCGTCTCCCTGTGCAGGCATGGGTTTTCTCAGGTTTCCCCCTACAGTCCAAAAAAAATGGTTATTTGGTTTTCCAAATTGCCTCTAGATGTGCATGTGTGTGTGCACGGATGTTTGTTCATGTGTCTGGCAACCTGTCCAGAGTTTATCCTGCCATTCACCCAATGACCACTGGTAAAAGGCACCAGCAGCCCAGCAACCTCGCAAGCATAAGCGGGTCTAGATGATGGCTGGATAGACAAAAAACTTACTTGTATGGGTCATCATTACCCCCATTTCTTACACTGCATAGGTGTGGGGAGCTTCAAATAGTTTTGTTCTGGGACGTTTGAATAAGAGGGTGAGACACAATTGCTGCTCGTTTGTGATGGCGTCCTGACAAGGAAATCTGTATGTTTTAATAGAAACATACAGATTACACCTTTGAATTAGAAAGTAAGTTATCCATGTGTGATATTTTACAGAATGGAGAACACCTGAAAACTTGGCAAAATGGAATGAGGTAAAAAGTTAAGCGATGTGCCTAAAAAAGAAAATCATAAAGAAACACAGCAGCGAGAAGATAAAGTTGTCTGTGGTGTAGCATGACGGTCAAAACTATGACCATCCACATTATAAGGTCTGCAACAGTTTTATCTTTTATATGTTTTGTTTATCTTACTAAGCCATTCAGCTGACGACGTCATGGTGCGGACATATATAAAACCTCTCCATATTCAGAATTACTGTTTGTCTGATGAAATGGAAAAAGGGCGTAAAAAGTGAGTTCAATGTGAAGGTGAAATATGTTTTGTTTAGTTTGTTTTTTTCGCTGTAACGATTCTCTTCTTAAAGAATCAAGACCGAACTGGGAAAGACCTTTTAATTCCTGGACAGACTGAATGCAAAAGTTACAGAAAGAAAAGGTTGTAGTCATACGATTTTGCTGTTTCTGTTTTATAACTGGAATTAGTCAGAAAAGCCCCCTCTGAGGGATTTTTCCATCTGACTATTGTAGATTATGATTTTTGGATACGCCATATAAAGTCATCCCCGTCATCATTTTTAAGCTAAACGCAAAGCGTTTGCGTTCGTGGGACTACTGCCTATTTTTTTTTCCATTTTTGATACAGTTTTTTTGGCTGACTATTCAACATGTTGGCAGATCCTTACGAGTGTGTGTCAAAAATGTATCCCATGGAGAAAAGACAGAGCACATCTGGGATGAGAAAAGCAGAAAGAGAACAGCGTTCCTGAGACTTTCCCCTCAACCTTATTTACACCTTACAATCCCTGAATGGAAGAAAATTATTTTTTTTTATCAGGTTCTAACCTTACTTGCTTATAATTTATTAGGAAAATACTGGCTTAATACAAAAAATACCAGTATAAACACCACCAAACTGAAACTGAATGGCAAGTTTTTGCTTTTCTCTCCAACGGGAAAACTGATGAGTAAATTAACATTAAGTGGGATACTTCACTAGCTTTACCCCTTTTCCTCTTCACTTGCATATAGCTCATGAAAAAAAAACTATGACCATCCACATTATTTATTTCCATGACTGAACTTGAGAACTATGGCAAAAGAAAGGGGGAAAAAACTGACCTCAAGCAGTTGGGCAAACAGCTGAAAGTTCCTGAAGAGTGATGAAGTTATGTATAAACCACCAAAATCTGGCATCAATGCATAACATAATGGCCACCCAAGATGAAAGTAATAATGGCAAAGTTTCACACTCCCATTAGATGACATACAATTGAGAGTCGCATGCTGATTTATCCACTGAGGATGAGGAAGAGAAGTATTATCACAGACCACTAACTTAGATGGTACCCATGGAGTTAAAGCACTGTGCGGTTCTTTATCTTACCAACTCCCCTACCCTCATGTTGCCTACCGGGCAAACAGGTTGGCAAAGGACGCTGTCAACCTGGGTCTATACTTCATCCTGTGCCCCTATGACCAACCGAGACACATGCCAGGATCCTTGATCTTTGACACAATCAAGCCTGACACCCTCCACCAGAAGCTTCCTTTCTCTTCTCAAACCCAGGTTGTGTCTCTGATGAACAGTTTTACAGTCGGGTAGCCAGCTACACTACTGAGTGAAAAAAAAACCTGTACATACTACTCCTGTCCTTACCTTTGTCCCCTGAAAATGTCTTTTCTGACATTCTAATGTGAATCAGCCCTCTCGTTTTTCCCCGCAACAATGTCACCAAAATAACTACTATTAGGAAGTCATGCAATGATTGTGCAAAATATGACAGCAATGAATGGAATTGGCTGAAAGTCTCACTCCTCAACACATAATCGGTTCATGTTTTACTCCTGATGATTTATCTATTCTACGGTATTAACTGGCAGACGTTATCACGAAGTCACCATCCGTCACGCCACTCACACCCTACAAGTTCCTCTGGGAACAACACGTCGATTGTCCCTTAAAAGCTATTCTAGCTAATGCTGTACAGTAGGTGGCAAGGAAAAGTTCAAATACTGACATGTAATTAGACAGTAGCTGCCGTCAAGCAATCTCATTCATTTTGCTCAGACACTAAGAGAAAACAAGTAGCTTCTGCAGCTAATAATATAAAGAAAAATCCATCCATCCACTTTGTATATTCAGTTAATCATTGGAAATCCTTGGAGGCCTGCCTCCAAGGATCGTACCTGTGACAGAAAAGTGTATTTTAAAGCAACCTGATATGAAAACAGTAAAAGATTATTGTGGTTTATTCAAACGCTATCAGCATTTGTAGGTTTTCTGATACCAAAATAAAATAAAATATGCCTTTCAGGGTGACTCATACATCACAGATTTCTGTTTGGCATGAATGGCATCAATGAGTTTATGAATATTAGAATAGGTTTTGTCATGCTATCCCAGACAACCAGTTATCCACAAATCACAATTACCACGCCTGACAAGGTGATTTTTACATCAAGTGTGTTTTGGGGCAAAACAGTGTAGCAGTGGTCTAGGCAGAATTCCATCAGGACATCATCTGAGGTTCAATGTTTCCCAAACAGCGAAAAATAAATCTTATTGTTAATGAATGATGAAATGCTGACTATCGCCAACAAGAGGAAAAAAATGGACGATAAAAAAAGAGAAAGTAGTAAAGAGAAATTACATCAGGGGTAACGCAGGGGTTATTGAAAAGGAGGAGACCTGCTCTGAGGAAGAATTAAATGGAGAGAAAATACATAAAAATGTAGATGTGAAATGTATGAATAAGAGAAGTAAAATAACTTATTAAGGGTTTTCAGGTAATTTGATTGCTATTAAACATTTTTCTTTTATGTAAATATACAGACTGGCAACCTGTCCAGGGTCTACCCCTTGCCTCTCGCCCAATGACCGCTGGAGATAGGCACCCCTGCGACCCTGTACAGACAAACAGAAACAGATAACGGATGGATGAATGTTAATATACTTTTTCACTTCTTGTGTCAAACATCACCTTTGCTGTCATCATCTTTCTTGAAATTTTGTTTGAGAGTTTGGTATTAAGTATAAAATCAAATCTAATGCAAATCTGCAATTCTTAAGTTTGACTTATTTTAAAAAAGATTAGCATGGATGTATGCAATAAAGTTTTCTATGGATTATTCAGTGCTACAAAATTAAAAGTTCATTGATTTTGAAACTCAGGAGCAAGACTATCCAAAAGTCACTTAAAATCCAGCATCCACACAACAACAACAAAAATCAAATACCAAAAATATTTGTATATATTTGTTTAATAAATGAGTTCTATAAATATGGCACAGTAATAATCATGTGCTTGAAAACTCAGTGGCTTTGGAGAGTACATAGACTCCATATATTGTGTTATCAAACATTAAAATTGTGCAGTACATTCATAAGATGTGATTTAAAAAAACAGATGTTCACCTTCCAAAAAATGTGTCCACTGAATATTTTCCCCAAAGTCCTGGGGAACCTCAAGGTTTATGGAAATGTGAGATGGGCCGTGGCGGGCCATTTTGCCCTGTCTCCATCAAATTGTTGCATCATGAACGCTGAGCTTAACGAGTGACATCTGCAGGGCTCAAGCATGCGGGGATCCGGATTCCACCCCTGAATTGTGTGACCGACGCCTGGCTGGGTTGGCAGGCTGTCGCCCTCGTTCCTGGGCTTTTTGTAGCAGCAGGTTGTCCTGCTGTCAATATGTTTTCTTTATCTCTCTGTTCTTTCTCTCTTTCTCTTCTGCTGTCCTTGTTATTCAGCTTCCCCTCTCCCTCTGTTATGTTTGGCATCAGTTTGTACATAATACCTTAACAGCAATAAAATTAAATAACTATGGCAGCCAGAGCATCGCTCTGCTTGCCATGAAGCTGGACAGGACAAGGGGGAAAAGAAAGAACAGAAATTGCTTTGTAACCCTTTCCAGACTCGCAGGTATCCTTGACTTTATATCTCGTCTGTTTTAAAATCTCTTCAGCTTAGGATCTGATGTGTTGTATTATGAGATCTTTTAGCCAACTTCATGTTTTCAGACAGGTTATATTTAAGTGATTTCTTGATTCTACAGGTCTGGTAGAAAGCAGGTCTGGGTGGGGCTCAAGATATTGAATTGAAAAATGTGAATTCAGAAAAGGCTGGAATTCAGTTTCCAGCTTTACATCGCAAACTTTGAGTTACCATGAATTTAAAACTAAATGATCAATTCTCTTTGTATTTACCCAGGTTTTCTATGGCTGATAACATTTCTTTAGTAATTTTAAAGAAAGCTTTTCCACTGTACTATATTTTAGTAAAGTTTCACATCATCATTTCAGTAATTTCAAAAATTAAAAATATGTTTGGGTTTTTTTTTTTTTTTTGCAGCTCCGTAAACTCAATACTTTGCTGTGAAGCTTTTAAAATGTAATAACTAATGTTTTAGCTCTACATTGTGCGTGTAATGGATGACGCTGGTGAACCTGATATTCAGCCAAACACGGAGTTACGATTTAAAAGGTTTATTGAAGGGGATGAGTAATGGCAGGTGAGGCACGCAAGCAGAACCAGGCTAGACAGATGAGTAATGGCTGATGGTGCAGGCAGGCAGGGATGAGCACGCAGAAGACCAGAAGATGAAGGTAGTGACAGACCAGAACAGGCGATGTGGACCGGTGAACCACCAGAACGGGCAGAGCGAGCAGCTGGAACTCACGGGCAAACAGGCAGAACTGCTCAGACTGCACAGTTACCTGGCTAACACCATGGTTGTGGCTAACATAGAATGGTGAGTTTAGTCAGGCACTCAGATAGCAGTCAGTTTAAGTTCTCTGTCCTAAGAATTGTAATAAGTGCATCTTTAAGAAGTAAGCTTTGATATTTTTTTAGTTTTAGGGTTCATTATTGTGTTTCAAAATGAGGCAGATATTCTCAACTGTTTCAAGCCGGCACCTGATTGTCAAAGCTGGAGTAACAACCAAGCTTTTCTAGTGTTTCAAGTGATATACTGCTGGTCGGCTGTGGGACTCGTGTTAAACTGCTGACAGGGAAAGTAAACGTTATGTGGACTGGTGATCTCCACCGCTCTCCTACACATAACATTTCTGTACATTTAAAATGTATTTGTTGATTTGCTAGTACATTCCTGACAAACATTTGAAAGTTTGTATTAGTTTCTTTTTTTCTCCTGTTTCTTTGATGCACCGTCATAGGATCCATTCACTGTTGCATTACATCCTGCCGCTACTTATACTTGCACTCTTCATATTGGCTCACAAACAGCGTTTCTGTACATATGAAATGTCTTTTTTGGTTTGCCGCCAAATTCCTGATAAATGACACATATGTTTATAATGTTTCTTGGGCCTGAAAGTGACAAATCAGATTTGGAAAATACTTTCTGGCTAAACTAAGTAATGTTGAAAACAGACATGATAAGCTTGCTCTAACGGTGGACTTCATTAATAGAAAGAATCTATAGCACAGGAGACAAACTGGTAATTTCACTGCAGGAGCAGTGCTGTTTGTAGGCTTATTTAGAAGAAACGCTATTTTATCAAGAGAGAACTTTTCTGCATGAAATAGTGTAAAATCTGTCAGAAGTGGAAAAAACATCTGCCATGTTTGCGCTCATCCCAGCTCAAACCGGGACCCTGTCAGTAAACAAACCCAATCAGCAGCGCAGTCATACTTGTCACAACTCAAACGTTTCAGCATTTTCCCCGTGTGCCATCTGCGATTCATCTGTAATAATGGACTGTGGCATGATGAATGTTCAACACTGTGGTCAGCGACTTCCTTGGTAGACACACCTCCTCTGGCTGGGGACATCATTTCCTGTCTTGTGTGATGACATGCGGGATACTGCATGGAAGGGTGGAGATGTGAAACACAATGAAACGCACAACCGAGCAGCCGTGTGTGCAAGCAGAACACTTGGTGTCCTTGAGGCTTCGCTCAGGCAGAGACTTCTGGCAGACTAGTATTAAAACTTCCTTTAGGAAAAAGGTCCCTCGTTTGTGAGCAAGCAGATGCAAAAGCTCAGCTTGCTGGGTGTAAATGGGGAATTATATTAGGACTTGGACGTTGAAGAAAGACCATGATGCAGTGCTGTCATCATGTGGTTGCAATGGACCGAGTCATGTCTGGTGGAAAAAGTACTTATTTTCAGCAGGCCTGTGATGCATGTGATGTTAATGTAATTATTATTCTTATTTATTAATTGAGTGGATGATGAAAAGCAGGCTTCAGGGTGGAGCAGTCGATTCCACAGCAAGAAGGTCCGAATCTCGCCTGGCCTGTTTCTGCGTGAAGTATGCATGATCTCCTTCATGCATGTATGTTTTTTTTGGGATCCTTCAGCGCCCTCCCACATCCCAAAAACGTGCACTTTAAGACGATGTGTGTTTCTTTGCACCCGCTTAATCCTTGGTGGGGGGGGGGGGGGGGGGTCAATGAGAGAGAAACAGAGAACAATGTTCAAAAAACAAAAACAAAAGACCAGGTTAAACAAGATTAAAGGCTTGTTTTAGTCAGAGATGAATGTTTGTGTTGGTATGAGTTCTTCTTTGTTCAGCTGGTTTTAGTTCATCCACTGAGGCTTATTTCTGTTTCAAGTTATACCATTACCACACTCCAACAAGAGAATGCAGCTCCAGCTTCAATTAACTGCTATTAACAATTAACAAATTATCAAATAAAGTTGATCCAACTTCATTTATTTAGTTTATAAGTTGTCAATCTCGCCCATTGACAGCTGGAGATAGGCACCAGCGCCCCTCGCGACCCCATAAGGGATAGACGTGTTAGAAAATAGATGGATGGATGGATGGATAAGTTGTCAAGCTAAAAAAAAGATTGTATGCTTTCTGTGTGTTTTTTAATGTATCAAAGAAGTCTAGTCAATGATTTACTTATCTTAGTCCCTTGTTAATGTAATGTTTTTCTTTTCCTATGTAATATTTCCCTCTAATTTTTTTCTGTTCACGTAAAGCCCTTTGAATCGTCTTGTTACTGAAAAGTGCTATAAAAATAAACTTGCCTTGCCACTGTAAATACGTTGGGTAAACGTTATTCGATTACTTGTTACCCAGTGAAGCAATTCATTTAAGTTGGAGCTGCATTCTCCTTTTAGAGTGCACGTATCCTTCAACTCTTGTTGATTAATTCCTTTCATTTTTGCCTATAGAGTCCTTGCAGGGTGTATGGTCCCTATCGTCCGCTGTCAAATGAGGAAGGGGCTGGTTGCATCCTGGAGATGCCGCTAGTTCGTCACAGAGTCAAGCATCCAGTCACACATGCACAGCTAGATGCATTTTAGAATCTCCAATTAACCTAGCATACCTGTTTGTAGATTAAAGCGGGACATTTTAGCGTGAGAAAAATCACGCTTGCACCAAAGGAACATGCAAACTCAACGATCCCCAGGCCCCAACCTGGACAGGATGTGAAACCAGGAACCTTTTTGCTGTGAGGAAACAGTGTTGTCCTGTCACCCTTCAACATCTTCATGTGGTCACACTACAGCCACAAGCTTCACTATACTCTTCTGTGATTGACCAATTTTATTTATTGTCTTTATATTGTGGGGTTGAGCCCTCATCATGTTAAAAAAATGTTATTAAAAATAATAATTATAATAATAGCATAAATCTTTATTAGGGCATATTTTACCTGTATGGAGGTTTTCTAACTGTATACAGTTAACATGGGTCTACATGTTCAACCAGTAATGTTAACAATGGTATTAGTATGTGGAAGTTAGCAATGGTCCACCTTTATGATTACATCTAGTATTTATTTGCATCCTGCTTCAATTTTCACCATAGTCCATCAAAGTCGTTTCAGAAGAATTTGGAGCTCAAAATAAGTTCCAAAACTATAAAGGAAAAACCTTCAAGAATAATCTGACAAAATCAAAACTCCTCTTCAGGAATATATATTTACTTTAGTATCAACCAACAAAAAAATCAACAGGATATCACAAGCTAGTCCACAAAATATGGAAACTTACAGCACTTTGAAGTAATAGATTGTAGCTGTAGGCCTATAAATAAAATGTTTTAACCACCCATTCATCGGTTTATCTACTGCATGTCTCTCTGTGATAAACTAAAGTACTGTTTCTATCAGCAACACTAAAATATATTACCTTACAAAAAAGACCCAACTCTCTAAACAAAAGAACCAAATGTTCCTGTTTTTAGTGACGCTGGATCCAACAAACTCCTGGCAGATCGTATTTACATCCAGCATGTTCAGTCTCTCTTCATGGACATCACAGACAACAACATTGTTGAGTCTTTGTTGGGCCATAGCCGCCTACAGCCAAGTCTTTAACCGATGCAGGGTACTGAAACTCCTCTCGGCTTCACATGAAGACACCATAAAAAATCCTGATGAGAACCTCAACCTGATCGGCCCCTGCTGATTCATGGGGATTTGTTGTGAAAGAGAGGAAACGTCACACAGAGAGAAGCTCTGTTCAGCTCAGGGTCCGGATCTAGTGAAGGAGGCAAATCTCTACCTTTTGCAGAACCTTCAGACTTTCCTGGTGAACGTTTACCAGACTGAACCTCCATGTAGCCAGCACTTTGAAGAACTCAAAAAGCAAATTAATAATAATAAAATATTTGTGTTTTTTTTCCCAAAGAGGAATTACAATGTTTTGTATCAAGGCTTTTTTACCAATCAAAAATAAACAATCTTTGACTTCAAAAGAAATGAGTCATGTGTCAAACCAAACATCTAAGTCATGTGATAACTAGTAGCCTACAAAACATCAAAACTCTGACTTCAAACATAAATTAATAAAACTGTCTCTTTTGTCTCCTGTCTGCCTGTATTTTGCTCCTCGCTCTCCTCTGTCCCGTCACTGCCACTGTTGTATAGTTAGTCGTTTGAGCTTGTTAACCATCATAAGCTAGGCTATTTGCTTACCTAGCAAGCTGATAAAAAGAGGCGGATTTTGGACAAAGTGGGAGAAATTTCTCTTTTTATGATACAGCCTTGTGCTCGTTGAACAAGTGGTTTGATTAAATGACTTGCTGACTTTTACACGCTCCTCATCGTTTGAGTCTGCCGCCGCTCTGCCGCTGCCAGAAAAACACGGAGCTGCCAAGACCAATGGCATGCAGACCAAACCACTTTATGGGCAGGGGTGTAAGACCTTTTAAGAATTAGACAATTAATTTTACGTTTATAATGTAGATCTTTTGAATTGTACTTTTACTCAACACCACTATTGTAGTATTTAAAAAATAAACTATTAAACTAATTATTTGTGTTTACAATGATTTTTTTTGGGTGGCACATCTATTCGAAGGGGGGGGGGGCATCCCCTGCATCCCCTGCATCCCCCCCTAGATTTCCGCCTGTGCATAATTGTGAAGCAGAATGAAGTCCGTACGGGATTTGTCATCTTTTTACTGGTTAAAAAAAAAGTGGTTGCATGCATTTTTCAGCTTCTTTTAACCAAATGTTTTAGTCTTTTTATCCTGAAATAAAATCCATTTCAGCCTATTGCTCTTCAGAAGTCACCTGGTCAGTAAATCCTGTCCGTCTGTGCGTCATTAAATCTCAGTATAAATGCAGCTGTTCTTTGAAGGCGTTAGAAGTTTGTTAGAGTTCATTAGAGAACAAACAGCATCATAAAGGCCAAGGGACACAGCAGACTGCTCAGGGAGAGTTATGGAGAAGTTTAAGGGACTAAGTTGGAAAATAATACGACAAACGTTTACCGTCTCACAGAGTCTTGTTTAATCCAACCCGTTGTGGTAGAATGTCTTAAGTATGTGTATTGTCACTGCCTTTGTAACTTATGTGTTGCAGTTTTTTGTTTAATAAAACAGGTCTCACTTGCAAATTTGATCTTGGATCTTAATGAGACAATCTGTATAAATAAAGGTTAAAATTATTTCCAAAAATCATCTGAACATTGAAAGTGTATGTTGCAACTGCAAACCGACCAAGACATGACCCTCCACCTCAAGAGACGGACCAGGCAAGAAGAACGTTAATCAGAGAAACAACTAAGTGCCTATGGTGACTCTGGAGGAACTGCAAGGATCCACAACTCAGGTGGGAGAATAAGATGACTGGACAGCTATTATGTGCATTTCACAACTCCTTCCTTTAGGGAAGAATGGCTGAAAGAAAGCCAATGTTGAGCCTCGGGTCTTAGGTCTCTGGTTCCATGGCTGGATCTTCTCTGGCGTAGCTGGCTGTCGACTGAGCCTCCAAGCTCGTCGTTGCAGCCCGCGGGGGCTTCAGCACTGTGGCTGCTGGGGCATTTCCTGGGGCTCTCTTCTGCTCTTCTCTGGGATGGGGGAGGCAGCCCTGTGTTGGTCCTTCTTGGGCTCCCACACTCTGGGGATCCTTTCGGACGTCTGGGGCTCTGGTTTCCCCCGGGTCTGCCTCAGTGCTGTGCCCTGGGTGGCGGGTCTTTGGCTCCTCACAACCACTATTAGCAGTTTTCTTATTGACAAACCTCACACATACAGGTGCGCTCTCAAAAACACCTAAAGGTGCTTACAGATTCACTTCTATACAGAAAAAAAAAACTATTATTAGCTTTGACTCACTTTATACATCTTGTATTAAAGAATACTGTGTATTTTTCAGTGATGTTATCAAGGCGTTGGTTGTTTGTACCTCTGATGCTTTTTCTGTTAGTTTGGTGGTCTTTCTATGTCTCTTTCTGCAAGTGTAGAAGCAGACTCCGATGATGTTATCTAACACCTTTTACTCCCTTTTAACATTTTGCCTCGCCTTTCTCTCTTCCTGCTTTTTCACTTTTACCTTTCTGTTTCTGTGTCCGTTAGATTTGACATAATCCAAAAATAATGTCCAGTAAAGTGTTTTGCATACATATCAAGCTGAGCACTATAGCGAAAGCAGTAATACTCCGTTTTTGATAGTAAACCTGTTGGGCTCTCTTTGGCATCAAGACGGCAATTCTTAGGGCTACACAGCTAGACAGGACACGTAAAAAAAGCCATTGTAGAAAGAGAGCAAATGTGTTAGAAGGTGCTCTGGTCAGATGAGTCTAAAATTACAATTTTTGACCAATGCAATCTATGTTTGATGAAAAGCTAACACAAACCCTGAACACACCATTTTTACAATGAAACATGGCGGTGATAGCATCATGCTGAGGTAATAGTTTTCTGCAGCAGATTAGATGCATTTCCACGCTGCACTGTTTAGATTTTCATTTGTAGACATTTTATTATGCTCCACGTTTTGCTGTTGTATCAAAATGAAAACAAAACAAAAAATACACTGGAGTCTAAGTTTGTGATGTGACAAAATGAGAAAAAATTTATTCAGGGATGAATACTGTTGCAAGGTGCTGTGGACAGTGTTAGGGATAGGTTGGAACTACTTTACCATGACTATAATTTACTTTAACAATAATAATGCACAAATATGCCACACCTGTTGATCTGCTCAACAACAGGTGCAAATATGATTAACCAGATTTCTCAACTTCCAGTAATCCCTAATCTAATGTGGAACAAATAATGAAATGAATAAGGGCGAAACATGTTTCAGAAGCAGAAAGAGAGAGAGAGAAAGCGAGAGAGAAGTGTGAGGATGGTGGGTGTGCCTTGTTTTGCCCATCCCCTCCCTCCTTTACAGTTATAGATGGAGCAGAAGCAGCTTGCAGCATCCCCGCTCCCAGTCCTGAGAGCTGCACTGTTACTGAGAGCATCCAAAGAAGAAGTTCAGCCACTCAGGAAAGCCGCCTGGATTTCGGCTGCAGAAGCATAAACTTCTCACAGCGTCTGTCTTTTGGACTGAACCCGTGAGCTCATTCAGATCCCTGCAGGCCATTTACACCAGAGAGTGATAAAGATGCATCAGCACGCACACTGCTTTCTGCTCCTTTTCCTCACGACTTTCCTCACTGGGATGGTTCAGTCTCTTCCTTCAACTTCCCACAGGAGCAGAGGTGAGCTATACCTGCACTAGTTTGATCACGTCTCACTGACTTAGCAGCATCAGGTGACGCACATCATGTGATGAAGCTGATGCAGTTCTCTTGGTTCTTAAACTTTCAAAGCTGTCTTTCTCACAGTTGGTTTACTAATTTCTTTATACTTTTTATGACTTAAAGGGGACCTATCATGCTAGATCCACCTTTTGTTGTGTTGTGTGCTTGGAGTCTCTATGAATGCAAAAAAAAAATTTAACATAGTCTCTACAGGACATGCACAGATTTCTTTATATTCTGTTTGGGTCATATTTTTCAAGCTGTTCAGTTTTCTCTATTCTCTATTGCGTCTTTTGAACAATTTCATCACAGTGGTTGCTGTGGAACTGCTAAACAAAGTCACGGACTTCCGGCTTACCAATTTCACAAATCCGCCATTTTTATTTCTCTGAGCAATTTTGTAGCCAAAGCAGAAGTGCGTCAGCGATTGCCATTATAAGTGCTGTCCGAATAGTGCAGTCAATAAGGAGGGAGGTAGGGAAAGGAGCCTGTGTGCTTCCTCTCACAGCTAATTTAGCCTAGGAACATAGCAATGTCCCTTTCCGGCACTAAGGAGCTATAACGTATCCCACAATTCTTTACGTGACATGATGAATAAGCACAGCCCACCTTGTGGAAATTAGCGAAAATGACGGAGGGCAGAGAGCACACACTTTGTATTTCATTTTCGGAAGGCTGTAGGCCCGGATTTGACTAGAATCATCCATGTGTGTTTCCATCATGTAATGACGTCGGGGTTAAAGGCTGTTCGAAACTTGGCACAGCGATCCGAAGCTCCTTTCCGCCCCACAATAGAGTTCTTACTGTTGGCCCCATGAAAGGTCAAGGAGTAGCAGCTAGGAACTATAATTAAGGGTATTCGGATGGAGCCAATATGTTCGGTTGTTGATTACAACGTCCTCCAGCACACAACAAATACTACTGGGTGGAGCTGTGATGTGGAGGGAGGGGGGTGACTGGTCTCCTGTCCATCTAAAGACACAGAACCAAAACAAGTTGCTCTCAGACGGACCTCAGAGCAAGAGCCAAATCTATTGACTAAATAAACAATAATAAAAGGTGAATAACTGAAGAACCCATGATCCCAGGAACCCGAAACAAACACCTGGGGATTGTGACTTAATGTAGTTAGCGAGAAAGATGTTGGTATTGCTGATAAATGAAAACAGAAACGATTTAAATTTGGAGAATTACTGTTAAATATGGTGAAGGCATTCAAATAGAAGTAAATAACTTCATTTCATTGTTTACATTACACCTGCCTATGTTTAGAAAAGCAAAAAACGTAAGTCATCCATGAAGGATAGTTTAGGGTCCCTGGTTGTCTTCTCCCCAAACCAAAAAATGGAAACAAATATTAAATTGGCTACATTCAGTTTTCTGATTTTTGTTCAACTTTGCTGAACTCAAACTCTAAAGGACAAAATCTGTCTTTTTTTAAAAGAATTGTGAGCTCTATTGTTATAATACGTTTGGGACAGTTCCATATAAGTTATCCACATTTCCCGTAATGAAATCAGAGGGAAATAAGTCCTCCTGTGATCAGGTTGTAAGTAAAAGGCTGGACTAGAAAAACAAACTGAGACATTTTCTGGTCCAGGTTTTGCTTTTTAAGTTTTAAATAAATTGGATTCTAAGAAATAAATAGTTTTAACAAAGTCACAGGTGCAAAGATTATTGACACCCTAAAAAGATTTTGTAAAGTAACTATTAATTACACTTTTTTTTATGTGTGATGGAAGAAGGCGGAAGTGTGATGGTTTTCACAAATCAACAAATTGCCACAAAAAAGTGTCTGCTAGACTAAATTTGACCAGGCACAGACAGCACCAATGGAAAAGTTCAAACCCACTGGAATCGCGGTAAACAAGGAACTGGATGAAGAACCAAGCTTATCTTGCCATTATTTACGGTGAAGAAGATGGTAAGAGAGTTTCAAACAAAATTTCAAAGCTCACTGCTGGAGAACTGGAGCAGAGTGGCAGAAAAGTCTCCATAACAACCATTAGACGTTATCTACATGAACCGTTTTCCAGGAAAAAGTCTGTTTTTGTGCTACCACCACAACAGTGAAAGTTTTTGCTAAACTTTACTGAGTTTTTAATGAGTCTTTCACCAGAACTGTGTGATTTTGTCAGATGGAAAGATGAAGATTGAGCTTTACAGCAACAAACA
The DNA here is from genome assembly GCA_037039145.1 of Fundulus diaphanus. NCBI lineage: Eukaryota > Metazoa > Chordata > Actinopteri > Cyprinodontiformes > Fundulidae > Fundulus > Fundulus diaphanus. The sequence continues at coordinate 25,245,197 of CM073132.1, read as the reverse complement.
TTGCAAACTGATCTGGAAAGAAACAAAGGCTGAATAATTGGAAAGCTAAGTAGGATCTATCTAAAGGCTCTAGCAACTATGTTAGACAGAGTGGCATCAAGGACTCTTTAAACTATCAGGAGAATTTTCACACAAATCTGGTGTCCTCTCACGGGAAACTAAAAATGGGTCATCACATGGTCTTTCCTTCAGCAGTTTAATGGTCCTAAATGTGCAAATGGTCAAATCAAAACGGAAACAGACCACCAGGCACAAAATCGGCCTTCTGTGATATCCATCTAAGACCCAGACCAAAATGTTGCAAAAAAAACCTCTGAGTTGAGCTGAAGAGAGATGAGAAAAGAGCATGAGAGTAAGGTTTAAAGAGGAATGATCAAAGATCCCCACTCTCTGTAAACATTAAGCTTGAGAAATGTTTTTAGAGGAAGGCTTATTGTTCATTGTCCCATTGGCCAAAAGGGTCTGTTGAAGGCAGGGGTGTTAATAAATGTCGCACTGATGATAAATGTGCTGAAATTGAAGGTTGGACTTTCCTTAGCCTTTCAGTTTGAGTTTATGCTACTGCAATAAAAAAAAAATAATTCATTCAAGGATTTCTTAGAGATCTTTATCAGAGGTGTCAATATTCCTGGAGAGCGCCTTCCTGGATGCAATTTAGAGTAACTGCAGGTAAATACGATCAAACATTCTGTCTCTGTTTGACCTTTGAAGACTTTTTAAGCTTTTATTTGTTATATTGTAGTATTTTTACTTTTATATATTATATTGTAGTACTTTTTATATGATATCTACATGCATGTGCTTTTATATTTTCTAGTTTAATGTTTAAGCAGTTGAAAACATTTTTTTTTAAGTAGTTGGATGATGAGACCTTATGCAGTGTTTTCTTATCCACCTCGCCTCATAGGACACCATAAAACACACTCTCCATAAGAAGTAGATTACAGCATATTAAACCTTCACTGTCTGATTAGGATTCTTGCTACATTCTTGGAAAGCAGACAAAGTTTCCACAAATGTTTTCCACATTGTCTCACTGTCCTGTTACTGTAGTTTCTCAGTTCTCACATGCGAGTACTTGTGATAAAGCTTTCCTTTCCCAACTCTGTTCTCTCCAGCCCTTTGAAGGCGTTAGTGCCAATAAGTGCAATTCTAGGTGAGGTGGTACAAAGCAGTCAGAAACGTTGACCAAGCTGTTCTAGTGCCTGCTAGGTTTAAGTTGGTTTGGAAACAAATATCAGTGTGCAGCACTGGCTGCAAGATTTAAGAGGCTCTTTGTGTTCTTGCTTTGTTAACTGGGTTAAATGCCTTTGCTCATGGGTCAAAGAATAAAAAATACAATATTGTGAAAGTATTCTGGGTTTTGCGTGTCCTAAGTAAGAGTAGCAATGCATTGATTCGTTTTCACTCAAAATAAAGTAGTCATCCAAAAACATTTTCAAACAAAAGTAACAAGTATTATAAGAAGCCCGTAACATTGAAGGTAAGAATAAAATATACAAACCAGATACTTTTAAGTGCACCTTACTTAATAGACCGCAGGACCTCATATTTGTTTTAAGTGCTGAAACAACATAATGGTGGCGTCTGGCAAGCAATCAGCAACGTCATTGTATGGCAGTCCAAATTAGAAATATAGCGTAATTAGGTCAGGTATGTATGTATTTATGCATACGTGCCTGACCTAATTGTGCAACAAAGTATAAGGAGCGTCCAAGTAAGTTTTTAACTTTATTTTTCAATGTCCCATTAGAGGTTCCATAGTATTTGGTTAAAGGCTATTTATGGCTTGCAAAAAGCATTCATATCCCATGAACTTTTCAACATTTTGTCACATTTCAACCACAAACACAAATATATTTTACTGGAATCTTGTGTGAAAGATCAACACAAAGTGGTATACAATTGTGAAATACAAAGAAAATTACACATGTTTTAAATATTTCTTTTTATAAATAAAGAGCTGAAACGTGTGGCATGCAATAGTATTCAGCCCCTTTTCTCTGAGTGCAACCAATTGTCTTCAGAGGTTGCCTGGTGATTGCTAATGACTGAATAGAGTCCACCTGTGTCTAATCTAATCTCAGTGCAAGTGCAGCTGCTCTGTGACGGCCTCAGAGGCTGGTTATGAGAATATTGGGGAACAAACAGCATCGTAAAGTCTGAGGAACACACGAGACAGGTCAGGGATAAAGCTGTGGAGAAGTTTAAAGCAGGCTTAGGCTATAAAAAGGTTTAAACATCGCATGGAGCACTGTTCTGCTCAATCTTTTGTTTTTATTACATTTGAGTTACCCTATTTGATTAAGTAGGGTATGTTAAGTATATCTTAATATGTTTTGGGGGTTATGTCATGAACAAATTTGATGATATATGCTTTCTTTGTTGGCTTGAGCACCTGGCCCAAAAAATGTCTGTGAACGAGCCAGCAGTAAAGAGAAGACTATCCGTCTGTAATTTAATATAAATAGAGCTTTTCTACCCCTACATGTCGCTCTAAACACACCATCCTAATACATGGTGGAGGCAGCATCATGCTGTGGGGGGTACTTTATCCAGCAGGGACAAGGAAGTCTGTGAGAGTTGATGGGATGAACATTCATTGACTCTTACCATCTACTGTGATTAAACTTGAGTTGTTAATTAAAGGGGGATGGCTAGAAACTCAGTCTCTTAATGTTTCTGAATATGTGAAAACCTAATTATACTGACACATCTCTTATGTTGCACTATCACATAAAATCCCTGAAAAATATACTCAAGGCTATGGTTGAACAGCGAGAAAATGTGAAAAAAAAAACAGTTTGAATACTTTTGTAAGGTGCTGTATGACTAACACAATAAATAGTCCACAAACTAGAGCCATGCCAGACCAAACAGAGCCTCGCGTGATGATCAGACACATGTAGGGCAGCAGTGATCGAGCAAACGAGAAGAGGGATAAAGCAACCCTACAAGGTTAAGAAGAAACAGCTGTTGCTCGCAGCTGAATCTGACACTGGGGTGGTGATATGGTGATAGAGACTCACATGGGAGCAGCAAAACTGTTTGAGGTAAAGTATGAGAATCCTAGGCACAACTTTCTTCCGCCAGGATTTAAGGCAATGTCCACATTTAGAGGCAGATATGTCATTATTCCATCTGAGGATGTGGTCAAAGAGACGTGTGCTGAGTTACAGCAGATATTCTCAGTGCTGGGCTCCAGTTATTCCCATTAGGGTTTAAGTAGGTCAGGTCATGTGTCGTTAAATCGCCCGCTAAATAATTTCAAAACCTCATCTCTCCCTGACTGACATGGGGTTTCCAAGAGAGTTTCCCACTTCATTGCCGTTAACCGAATGTGACTGCTACACGTAGCAGCACCATCAAACATCTGTCTCTATCTCCACGGTGAGGAGAGCCAAGTCTTCCTCCACCTCCTCATTCCCAGCACAGAAACCTGAGACACCCCATTACTGCACCTCGGTGGTCCATCTCCCCTAGACTAAAAGCAGGGTGCCAATGTGCAAATAGCACTCTGCAAAAGTATTCATACCCAATGAGCTTTTTTTTTTTACATATTCTTTCACATGACAACCCCAAATATCAATGTATTTGGTTGGGATTTTCTGTGATAGACCAACACAAAGTGGCGCATGATTGTCAATGGAAGAAAAATGATCCATGGTTTATAACCAGTTTTTACAAATGCTAATTTGTATTCAGACCCCGGAGGAAAAGATCCCTACAGCATGATGCTGCCACCACCACGATTCACCATTAGGATGGGGTTTCAGGGTGCAGCATTTTTTTTTTCAACACACAATTTAACTTGAATTGCAAATGGTAACAAGTAATCGAATTAAGTTAACCCAACTTAAATTATTTACTATGGTTTAACTTGGCAACTTATAACCTAAATAAATTAAGTTGGATTCTCTTAATTCAATTACTTGTTCTTTTTTTTTTTGGAGTATAGCGATTTGTATTACGGTTAAAATGCATAAATGCATTCAGTAATCAGTCTCACTGAATCAAAACTACCTTCCTCTTCAATGATGGCTGTAGGTCTTATAAAAAAAGATATATAACACTCAGTCAGATTGGATAGAAAACATATTTCAACTACCTTTTATGTCTTGCCACCCCTCCGTTGAATATCACTGCATCACCGCAGCTGGCCACCTCGCCCTGGGTGTGACTGACTATATCCCATGAATAGCGCACTCCATTTGTCCTCAGTTGTCGGCATTCTCGACCTCCGGGTCGGAAAATTTAACTGGAACGGCACCTAAAGTCGGTAGGATGCAACACGATGATACCCAGCTTCTGCATTCATGATGGCTGCTAAACCAACAGCAACATTGAGTAAAATCTCATACTTTAACTGTAGCAGCTCTCTATTATTTATGTAACATTTAGTCAGTCTCACAGGTGCTACCTTTTGCATAGGGCTGGACAATAATTCATTAACACTATATATCGATGATAGAAAAAAACGGGTCAACAAAAAGTTCAATACAACAGTCTTCCTTCCTTTTGCATTCTAGCCTATCATGTAGGTTAATATTACAGTCATTATATCCTCCCAACCAATCACAACGCTCAGTCCCCAAGCTCTGCCCCCTTCAAAGAGTTCAGAGAGCGCACGTTTTTTTTTTTTTTTTAAATACTTGCAGTTTGGTAAAAAGTTGGTTGAATAAAGGGTTGAGTTTAAATCCAGTGTTCGTGTTCTTTATATAAAAATAGGTCGCTAAGCAACAGCATAAAATGGTCAGGGCTGCACTTAAAATATATGTTTTGAATTTGTTGATTGTTATCGATATCGATCAATATGATTTCTACTTTAATGATATGCTTTTTTTTCTATATTGTCTAGCCCTATGTTTGCATATTTATTATTCTATTTTTGAAGGGGTTGCGCCCCAGTGCGCCCCCTTGTGGGGCTAGGCCTACCTGAGGGCATGTTGTCCAGAGCTTTAGATCATTCATGGTTTCCCATGGCAAATTGCCCTTAGGGCAGGGGTCAGACTAAGAGTGATTCGATATGGGCATCCATAAAACGAGGCAAACCGCACACAGATTAAGGTGAACAGGCCCTCCTCTTGGAGCCAGGCCTGGGAAGGGAGCTTGGCGGTGTGTGCCTGGTGGTCGAGCTTTGGCTCCTGGGGCTCGGCCGGGCTCAGCCCCACAAAGCTACAATGAGCCCCCAATATGTTGGCTAGCCACCCGTAATTTCTTTGTAATGCTGACAACTGTGTGTAATGACAAATAAACTTCTTATATTACCTTATCTTTTGGTATGTGAAACGTGGGTAAACTAATGTTCTCCAACAAACCTGTGAGGCCTTCACAGAACAACAACAGCTGGGCTCTAATTACAGTGTGTTTTGAAGGCAATTGCTCACACTTGATTTTATTTAGGAGTGCGAACATTTCAACCTCACAAATATGCACTGTTTTGTGTCAATCTGCTCGTTATAAAAACCAGTGAAATGTGACAAATGGGCAAAAGGGTACGGGTGCTTTTACAAGTCCTGAATGTTGTCCTTTGATCCTTGTTTCCAGAACTGCAGATTAAAAGAGGCACAACAAAGTGATCTTGATAATTACTTTTATTATTTGTAGTTATTTCTGTGGATGTTTGTTACATTTTGTTTTGTCGTGGTTGTTTTGTTTCCATTAGGATTGTATCCCCCTTTCCTTAAATTTTCAACCACCAAACACCCACCATATCATTGCTGTTTATATGGTGGCTGTTTTTCTTTGTAAATTACTAAATTAATTTCCAGAACTCTGGATTCATGTAGAAAATTATTCAAAACATGTTTTGATAAGCAAGAACCTAACCTAAGTGCTGTGTAGGCCCAATTGCCAAGGTGTGGACAGGTTGTTATGGGACAGTTGGCAGCTATTTCTTGGCGCTTCGTGTGTTTCAAGTCTCTCGCCCTAAAAGGCAGTCCCTGTTGTGTTTTAATGTGACAAATTGATGGGAGAATTAAAATGAATGCCGTTTTGATAGTAAACACAGCTGGAAAACAACGATGGTATTTTTTAAATCCAGGGCTTTCCCCCTTCTCCACGTCCTGCAGCGTCTGGCAGCGCCGCTAATGCAAAGTTCCACTATTTCATTCAGACCTGCAGTCTGAGCCAAGGACATTTGCTAAGGAGAGCACAGTGCAGATCCTTATCCAGGCATGTACATACATATATATATATATATATATATATATATATATATATATATATATATATATATATATATATATATATATATATATATATATATATGAAGATTACAATAAAGGGAAGCAGAAGTGATGGAAATACAATGAACAAAACTACTTTAGGTCCACAACTCATCATTTAGCATCCAAGCCTTCCTGCTAGTTTATTGTTTTCCGTGTGCTGCAGCCAGCTCTCAGTTATAACTCTCACCCCCTGTCAAATCTAATTTTTCTCAGTTCTTGGATTTTTTTTATCTCAACATCTGGTATAAAGTGACACTTTTTCTATCAGAGGCAAAAAGAAATTGACAAAGGAGACTCATTTTTTCACATTTTGTGCCAAAAAAGGTTGAGATCACTGTTCCCTCGAAGCTGCGAGCTTGCACAATCGCGCACTGCATCCGGATTCAGGGCGCACAGCAAATCTATTGCTGCGCACTCAATAAAATCCAAGCTGAACTGTAAACAAAACAATAATAAACTAAGTTATTTTGTATCATTTTGCAATTCTGGTGAGACGGTGCTCCACGGTCCCACTCTGCGTGCGCCTGGTGCTGATCGGAGCACACCACTGATGTTTAATGACTGGGGCAGACTGGTTGTGGCTGTGTTTTTGGGATCTGCTTATCTGAGGCCTTAAGTGCCGTTTTTCAACCACTTTGTGCTTTGGAACTTCATAAATTTGATTGGTTTTCGAGCGCAACACCTGCTGTTTGTTTCTGGACCGCTGTTGCTCCCCTGACGTTATCAGCTGCAGTTGAAGTCCTTTGCAGTGCACGCCTTCTGCTGCTTTCTGCCCGCCCTTCTTGTTCTACCTCCGTTTTTGAAAAGCAACTCTGTTCATACGTTTCTATAAGAGCGCATGCCCGAGGACTACGGCAATATATGCATGGCCCAGTAAATGGTTTGTACCAGTACAGCGCTTTATCAAGCCTGACCAAGGTCAAGGTTTTCCAGCCAAAAAATTATTAAAAACCTGCCCAAGCAAATAATGTTATATTTACTGTATAGCGGGACTGAATGCACAGCAATACTACGCGTTTTCGAAAGCTTTGCAATCCAAAAAAATATTTTATGGAAAATTAAGTGTGAGATTACGGAAATCTTTCGGCGTGCACCCTTCGGGGGGAGCGACTATGGGAGGAAGTTGCATTTTTGTTTTCAAATAAAAATGAAAACTGCTTAATCTGGCAACGCTGAGTCTGGCGCCCCCAAAGTGCTTTACGCTACAATCAGTCATTTACCCATTGACACACACATTCACACCCTGATGATGGTGGTGAGCTACATTGTAGCCACAGCTGCCCTGGAGCAGACTGACAGAAGAGAGGCTGCACAGTACCACATGCTTGTGCTAAAGCTCACCTCAGAAAATGTAAATAATTTAATATCAATAAAAATTGAAAGATGCCCATGTCTCTCAGTTCTTCCTTAGCAGGACCCTACTCTGACATAAAACATACTATAGAGCTCTTTGTCATGTCATCAGGCTAAATCAGTTGTATCGAAACTAAGTAATCTAAAATAAATTATTGCTGTAATTTGATTCATTCCTTCCCTTTAGGAAGCTTGTTATGATCTCAGGTTTTGGACAGGCATAATGTCTCAGTGGGCACGTGCGATGTTGCTCACAGAGGTCAAGTGACCTTTATGGCGGCAATGTGAACGCACCTTTTGCTTGCTCCCTTAGTTTTGAATTGACTCATTGCTATGCCTGTTAAAGACGAAGCAGGTGAAGGTAATTTGCCCCTCTAAAGGTGCATTCACATTGGCGTGATAAAGTCGCCATTGTGCGTGCTGTCGCTCGCCTGACATTATCGCCGGCCGTTCGCACAACAGGAGACAGAAATAGAGCAGGTCCCATTAGCTCCACCTCCCAGAAATCAGTTCCCCACACGGTCGGACAATCAAATTAGAACCTGAGAAATGGCAACACCAATCATTTTGGAAGATGAGGACGTCCCAGGAGCTTCATTTCAACATGCTTCAATCGTGAAGCACAGCGTCAAACAGCTGAGACATTAGCTGAAATGTAGAGGCCTGAAAGAAAGCTGTATTAGTGGAAAGGTAAGGTTTTCTTTTGCTAGAAGTATGGTTGGGCTGTGTGGTAGCTAACACATTCCAGCATTATGTGAGCTAGGCCTAGCCAAGCCATTTGCTGTGTTCTCCCGAACAAAAATATAAACCTAAACATTCCACCTAACGATAATCAGCTCCATGGATTCACCGCGCTGGTTCTTCGAGTTATTCCCGCCAGAATCTGCGTCCACTGTGTCGGGAGACATGCACATACAGCAGGGAGAGCGAATCCACTCGCTTCGTCTCATTTCCAACCATCTACACATAAAAATAGAGATGTTTTATTTTTGTTAGCAGAGAAAAAGAAGAGGGTCCTTACATTATCGTTCAGTTAGTGGGTGAAAACTGAAGATTTATCACATCGGCACGAGGTTGTTTGAACAGATCAAGGACGTTAGGCTAAAGGACAATCACGTCTGTTTAAACTCAATTGATCCCTCAATAACCCGTTCTCAGAAAGTAAACGGCTCTGTGGTCATTTGCAGATGTCTCACGGAAATAATCTTTGCTTTGTGTCGTTAGATTGTCACGTGTCTGTCTGCTGAAACCAAAAATCCCCCTTCCTGAGTCTGTCACAGCTGTCTGCTGTGTTTTTGTTGCTAGATAGAGCCGCATAAGTGGATCATGTAAAACGGATCCCTTTTGATCAAATAAACTCTGAATAAAGTTACAGCTGAACTCTAAAGCCCTCATGCTTACACGCTTTTGCCCAGTGATGGCATTTCTCTGCATTCTTTCGGGGTTTAGGAAAGAGAATGAAAAAAAAACTCCTTTCATATGATCACAATGGCCATATCGAGAGTCACCAAAGCAGCAGTGTTTGGTTGTTACCATTATATTTGGGAGAGAGCTGTCTGCTACCCCACTCAACACAGTTTGTCCGACCAAAGGATGGCCACGACGCAGGTGCACTGCCTGTTCTAAATTTAGTAATTTGACGTCATTTCAGGAATGCCCCATTGCACAGCAGGCAACAAGCCAGAAATACAGCAGTACAATGGTGCTATCTAGTGACGCTTTCACTTCCCTGCCACTGCAGCCTCGCCACTCACTCTTCTCCAGGCTTGCTCCTTTCTGGACTTGTGTTGGTAGCAATAATTGATTGAGTCATACAACTCAGGCCGACCACAGACCGCCACTATCAGCTTGAGGCAGACACCCTGTCTACTTTTAAGACTAATCTTAAAACTTTCCTTTTTGACAAAGCTTATAGTTAGAGTGGCTCATGTTACCCTGAGCTACCTCTATAGTTATGCTGCTATAGGCTTAGGCTACTGGAGGACATCAGGGTCTATTTTTCTCACTCTACTGAGTTCTACTGTTCTTCAATTATGCATTGCTTGTCGTCATTTCAGCTTTTAACTTTTTGCTCTCTCTCTTTTTTCTTCATAGTAATTACATCTGGTCTGGTGTTCTGTTAGCTGTGACATCATCCAGGGAAGACAGATCACCGACTATTACCATCTAATGTAGAACAGATTACTGGATCAATGTTTGCTTCTGTGCTTGTTTGTCTCTCTTGTTGTGTCTCTGCTCTGTCTTCTGTAACCCCCAGTCGGTCGAGGCAAATGACCGTTCATACTGAGCCTGGTTCTGGTTCTGCTGGAGGTTTTCCTTCCCGTTAATGGGTGGTTTTTCTTTCCGCTGTCGCTTCATGCTTGCTCAGTATGAGGGATTGCTGCAAAGCCATGGACAATGCAGACGACTCTCCCTGTAGCTCTACGCTTCTCCAGGAGTGAATACTGCTTGTTAAGACTTTGATGCAATCAACTGGTTCCCTTATATAGGAAAATTTTGACCAATCTGTATAATATGATTGAATTTGACTTTGTAAAGTGCCTTGAGATGGCATGTTTCATGAATTGGCGCTATATAAATAAAATTGAATTGAAATTGAATTGAAATTCATTTATAAAGAGGAAACAAACATGCAAACCAATTTGGCTCTTTGTGAAATGTAATTGGCCTTCTTGTTAAAATGTGAATTTAAAAAAGAAATAGGTATTGTTTCAAAATAGATTTTATTCTCACCAGCCACACCCAGTCCCAATTACTATCCAACGTCTGGTATGAAGCAATCACTTAAAAAGAACATGTAGGCTAAAAGTAGCGCAAACCGCTTTGACATAAAGAAATTCAAGAACAGATTATAAAGAAAGTCTTTGTCATCCATCAGTCAAGAATCAAGAGTCTTTATTGTCATTATGTAACCATAATGAAGTTTTGGTGAGACACCAGCTCAGAATTCACACATAAAACACAGACACAAATCAAGACAGCCATTGAAAAAAAATCAGCATTCATAAAGAAGACCAGTATGGAAATGCTTTAAAAACATTTGTAATCCTTTGGTACTCGAGTGAACCAGAGTAAGAGCTATTATTCACCAATGAAGAAGAAATAGAGCAGTGGTAAACCTTCCCAGGAGAGGCTGACCAACCAAAATTACTCCAAGAGCTTATCGACAGGTCGTTTCAACCAGATGAATGAGTTAGTGATGTGCTCATCTAAAGCAGCACAGGCCTCATTTGACTCATCAAAGGAGAATGGATAAAAATGGCCTCCATGGGAAGCATCTGAAACAGGACATTAATTTTACCACCAAATTAATCACATGCACATCTCCAGTTGTTATGATTACATGGTAGGATTTTCATAGGGGTAGTCTTCTATTTTACACACTCAGTATGAATGACAGACTTAAGGGAGGAATCTGACTAAATTAAATCTTATTTCTCTTACACTCGCAGAACGCATGTAGTCCTTTGCTAAGCGTGAAGTGATTAAATGCAGAATAACTGAACCTATAAATATGCAGGTCATTTAAACACAATTTGTTATCCTTTTAAGTCAGTTTTTCCTTGTCTATCATTTCAATGTTATGTTTTTTTTTGTTCTTGCTTGGATTGATTGATTGATTGATTGATTGGTTGGTTGGTTGATTCATTCATTCATTCATTCATTCATTCATTCATTCATTGATCAATCGATCAATCGATCCATTGATATAGGGAGGGAGGGTGGGAGTCATGGACTCCACTACCAATCATTTATAAATGTCCTGACCTGGGACAATGGTTCTGTATTTCAGGTGGGATCCAAACATGTCTGCTTGTCATAGTTTTATCTTTCTGCTTGTTTTCTTTTAAACAGCTGTTGGGGGTGCTGATTAAGAGGTTGTGGCAGTTCTTGACAAATTTATCACTAATATCCTAGTTTCTAAGTCTATATTTGCATTTAAAAAATCCAGACAAGCTCACTATGATATGAGAAGAAGTTTCGATTGTCCGTTTGGCATAAAAACTCCTTACACCACCTGATGAAGCCCATACTTCCCTGGATGTTAGAGGTTGCTTTTCAGACCTTATCAGCTACTTTTAAGGAGCTTTCATGGAACTTAGCAGTCATTTCCCCTTAAACCTTCCCAGAAAATGGCAGGTATTTTAATGTAACTTACCAGGTGCTTTTCAAAAAGGATTACGTAAATTCTTGAAAGTACCTTGTAAGTTTGTAGAATGCGCTCCATTAATGTGAACTCATAATAAAAGCCTAGATCTTGAACGTTCCAGGAAAGTACCTTGTAAGTTCTGAAAAATACATATAAAGTTTCAGAAAATGCAATTTCTGAGTTCTGAAAAGTAATTCATCCCTTGATTGGAGGAAAGTACTCTGCAAATTCTGGGAAGCTTTTGACACAATCAGAGAAAGTAGTCTATAACTTCCTGAAAAACGTCCTGCAAGTTGCAGAGAGTGAACCTGTAAATTCCTGGAAAGTACCGGGAGCATTATGTGACCCTATTTATCCTTTTCATCATGTTATGGTTTTGTTTCAGCCCATTTCGTTCCTCATTGAAGTTGTCAAAATAAGCAAGTCTGCTTCAGTTTATAGAATGTTGAACTGATCGGTGTGTCCTCTACTGCCTCCTCAGTGAGACGTCAGAATATGAAAGTCCGCATCAGCGCCACAGGAGACACAATCGTGATGAAGTTTCTGCATCCCAACACTGGCACCAAGCTTGAGGGCTACATCATGGGGTACGGCAGCAGCATGTTCTCCCGACAGATGATACATCTGCCTGAAAACGGACAGCCATATGAGAAAGAATTTGGTAAGATTGGGTGGCGTTGCTCCTTAATCCAACAATTTCAATGTAAACATATGTTTGGATTGTTTGAGGCTCGACTGGAAGGGATCATTGTATCCGTAAAGTCTAAGAGATCATCCAAACCCAACCTCATGTTTTCCCCTGTGTTTAGACGCTGAGCCCAAGTACGTTGTAGCTGTCCAGCCTATTCCAGCCAATGAGGTGAAAAAGCAGTGCAAAGGTACGTTTACAGCAAGGTTTCTTCCAAAATAAACCTGAGTGATCTGAATGTGAAAGTATTTCAATGATTTGTTTGCAGGCAAAGTGGAACTGGAAAAGCCTCTACAGGTGGTCATTGGGTCAGTCACGGCCACCTCAGTCCTTCTGTCCTGGGGGACGCTGCTGAAAACGCCCTATGAAGGAAATATCATGAATGACTGTTTAGAAGACGGGTGAGTGTTTTCATCGCTTTCTGAAACACTACGCTTTTCAATTCAGGTTTTACAAAAACACAACCTTCTTCTGGAGACCATCAGAAAGTAATGCAGAGCTATGGAGTGTTAACATTTTTTGCAAATAATCTAAACAATGTGATAAACCTTTGGCTTAGATTACAGCTACAAATCTTTTATACCTCTATGAGCCTTGGACATCTTTAGAATATAATGTGAACTTCCCCTATTCTTCTTTGCAAAATATCTGGGAATAGAAATGTTGTTACTCTTATAGCAAACCCTCAGTTGCTGGAAGTTGAGATTCTGGCGGTCTCAAGCCTTTTGCTGTCTCTTTAACACATTTTTATTTCAAGGATTGCCCTATATTTCCCTCTATCCATCTTCTTATAAACTTTTTCCCAGGTTCTCTATCACTGCTAAAAGAATGTACACCCACATAATGATACTGCCACTACCCTTTTTAACAGTAGGCATGGTGTGATTAGGGTAATATTAGTCGTTTCCATTCTTGCTGTGTTTACTATAAGACTTGCTGTAAACTGCAAATTAAACTTCTCATGGCTTTCTTTCAACAAAGGTTTTCTGTCTGAACATAAGTCCAACTATGTGGGGTGATCAGCTAACAGTGCTGAGAGTGTCCCACCTGAGCTGTAAATGTCTATAGCTCCTTAAAGTTACCTTTCTAAGCTTCTTCTCTAATTAATAGTATTTATTACCAGGCCTTTCTGTGAAAGTGCAAAAACATGTCTTAGTAACTTTGTGGTGGTGCCGTATTCTTTCCAGGTTAGGTTTAGGTTAGGTTAGTACTCTGTGGTATTGTTTCAGAACCCTGCTGTAAACTTATGCACAAATTCATCCATGGCCTGTCTGGGGTGTTGATTGGTCTCCATTAGGACTGTATGATTTTTTTTTTATTATTATTTTTACATAATGTTCCAACCATTTTCCACTAGCTTTAGCAAACTCAGCTACTGCAGATTTATGTACATCTGGTGTGGACATTACCAGCTGTTGGAGTTCATCCAACTGACCCAACATATTATCTGTATGCAGAGCATGAATGCCTGACATTTGAAATATCATATACTATCAAAACCTGCGTGCAAGCAGTCCTTTGCAACTGTTACACTATAAACATTGATTGTGATGAAGGTTTTGTTTGAAATATTTTGCAGCTCTAGTCTTGCTGTTTGACCTCTAATGTTCTTTGAGAAACCTCTTAAGCCTTCACAGAATAGCTGGACACGGAGGTCAAATTACACATAGTTGTTCACTAATTAGGTTACATCTGTAGACAAGTCACTGCACTGGATATCAGAGTAACGGGGGGCTGAGTACACGTGCATGCCACACTTTTGAGATTATTTGTAAAACGTTTTGAAAACCATGTTTTCCTTTGCCTCTACATCAGAATTATGTGCTGATTTATCATGAAATACATTGAAAATTGCGGCTTTAAAGTGACAAAATGTGAAAAGGCTCACAAACATGTAAAAGGCAGTTTAAGAAATTGATGTCTAGATTCAAAACAGCAAAGGGGTGATTTACCTTTAGTGTATTATATTTAGTTATTTGTTGGCATCAGAAAATATGCATGAAATGTCCTGATGCAGATCAAAGGTATTACCAACAGGTATACCTCCATTTTGTTTGTGTTTTGTTTGATGCTGTATTGGGCAAAAACTGGCTGGATCACTGTTTTTAACTTCTGGGACCCATGTAGCTGTCTGCCTTTTTTTGGTTGTGTATGCTAAAAACAGCACTGCTGTAATCTCGGTACCATTTTTAGATTCAGCTGAATCAAAAATTGAAGACTATCTGCTGGACAGTCCAGCAGTGGCATCACTTCACAAAACAGCACAGAAACAAAAATCCCAAAATGTCTTTCAGACTGAGTATGCTTTCTTAGATTCTCCTCATTCTCCCTACATTGTGTGATTTTCGTTCTATTCTTCGCTCTCTTTGTCTCAGACACTATACGGTCCGTTACCGTGAGAAGAACAGGAAGTGGAACTACCAGACCTGCTCGACCAGCGATACGGTCATTGACAATCTCAAGCCGCACACCGTCTATGAATTTGGTGTCCAGCCTACTTCTAAAGATGGCACTGGGGTGTGGAGCAAACCTGTGCTTCACAACGTCAGCACTGCAGGGTTCCAGGGTATGTTGTATTATTTTATGTTGCTCCTATACCTCTCAGTGCATCAGGCTTCAATGATCTTTCCATTCTCTGTTTCTCGTGCAGACCTTTTGTTAGTTAATTTGAGCAGCTAATTCTGACTTGTGAATCCATCCGGCATTAAAAGGCTCCTGAACTCTACGGATGAACCAATTATGTGTTGACAAATGACATACATTTTGCAATTTTATGTTCACATTTGGTATTATGTTAGCAGTAGCCTGTTACAGTGACACACGTTGTTCCATTTGCTTCAAATGTAATTTTTTTCAAAGAAGTCAATGATACCAGAGTTTAACACCCGTCAGATGGGATCTCAGACTAACATGCTGGTTAGCAGAGGTACTAGCAGATAAATGGCATTCAGTAGACTGAATTAACTGAAAGATCTAATTTTATTTAGGAAACAGGAAGCTCTGTTCTTACTCATCTCTTTGATTTATCGTTAAAAAGCTAGTCCCATCATATATGAAATGTTCTGCGCTGAATCTTTCTGTCATTGTGAACACTTTTACTTTGTCAGTGGGCATATCCAGATCAGGATTTCTATTCCCTGATACTGACCCGAGTCAGCTTAAGCCTGGCTGATTCCAGGTTGAGCTGCATGGTGGCATAGTCCATAACATTGTTGCCCTGCGGCAGTGTACCGGGTACACTGGCTTTCTCCAAAACGTCTGGTAACTCTAAATGGCCTTTAGATATAATATTGTGTGTGTGTGTGGTTGTTTGTCTGTCCTGTTTGTCTCTGTGTTACCCCAAGACTGCTGGAGATAGGCACCAGCCCCTCTGCATGGATTAGCGGGTATAGGCAACGGATGGATGGACGATACCTAACCCTGGTTTGATACATAATTTAAGTTAATATAAGTGCCACATAAACAGTGTAGTTTTAACTTGTAATAAAACAACAAAACTTTCATTTATTCATATTACACTTGCCCACCAGTGATCTTCTGGATGCTGCGGTCTCTCCCATGTTTTTCTTCACAGCAAAATTATAATTTTTTTCCCAGCCGGAGTTTCCGGAGGGCAGCATCAACATGCTGCTCCAATGGCAAGAAACATATCATCTAAAACATACAGTGTGAAATGCATTCATAGCTTTATCGTTTATTTCTAAACAAGCACAACCTTAAGAACAGGATGAGAAATTACACACAATCACATTTCACACTTACCAGGAGGTAAACAGAGCTTCACAATCCAAAAACAAGAGACTAAATAAATAGTGGACAATTATAAAGACAGAACAGACTGTATTTTTTGAGGAAGCTAAGATCCTTCAACGTTTCAAGCAAGATGTTGCATGTCTTTTATAAGTCTAGTTGAGAGCGTCATCTCCTCTGCCATCATCTGTTGGGAAGCAGCATTAGAGCTCAAAAGGCTCAACAACCTGATAAAGAAGGCTGGTTCTGTTCTGACGATTGTGGAACCTCTGGAGACAATGATGCAGAGAAGGATTTTGCATAAAACCAAGAAAATTAAGGACAATCCTGAACATCCTCTTCATGACATTGTCACTGGAAAGCAGAGTCTCTTCAGTCAAAGGCTTCTACAGATTGGTTGTAAAATGGACCGCTACAGGAGATCTTTCCTGCCAACAAACATCACCATCTATAATAACTCCTTGACCAAATTAGTTACATTAACATTTAATTTCCCTCTGGGATAAATAAAGTATTTTTGAATTGAATCGAATGGAATTGGATTTTTAAAACTTTATTTAAACATAAACAGATGATTATGAGAAAATGGAAGGTTTCAGACCATGCTCGCAAAATGTCCAAATTGGCTCCTAGATCTCCAATTTATGCCATTTTCCGACAGTCAAAGGGAGTTTCTTGTCTTTGAATATGGCGGGATTGTTTATCTGAACCAGAATCATAATGTGCCAACACTATCGATGTTGGACACAGAAGTTAAGATTCTCAGTATGTTGGGAAATAAATTTCTCTTGTACTGCTTTGTTTTGATGGAACTTGTCGGTGATTCAGCTCGTAATACATTTCATTGCGGTTCTTATTAATCTTGTGAGGAAAACTTACATAAAGAAGTTGTTCTCCTTCTTTATAAACTTAGTGCTTCGTCTCGAATGTCCAAAAATGTCATAAAAAGTTTTTTTTTAAATATCACGAGTTCACACGTTGCGTCACAATTTAACATTTAGCCTGCTCAATATATTCTGTAATCTTGACGCAGATTACAGTGCCCAGAATACAGAATACAGCACATATTTCAAAAACACATTAAGCTTCCTGTGATGACTGAACATCGGCTATGGAAACATGACTGCAAATGCAAAGCTGGCTGAGGGCAGGGCAGAGAGTAAAACAACAGCGTCAGGGGTCCCACTACGGATAATTTACTAATTTCTTGACTGGGGACAATGGTTCAATGTTTCAGATGAGGTCCAAACTTTTCTACTTGTTACAGTTTCATGATTTTGTTGGTTTCTCCTTGCTGGTGAAGATTCTCAGTCATCCAGGTCATGGTCATTCCAAAAAAAAGTAAAAAAACAAGGCAACTGGACTTGTTATCCGTAGTAGAAGACGTTTCGCTTCCTCTCCAGGAAGCTTTCTCAATTCAAAAAGTCTGGAGTAATGTGGAGTAACCAGCTTTATACCATTTGGAATGGTTTCTCCTTAAATAATTGATGGGAATGGCTGATTAAGAGGTTGGAAAAAATATGGGATGACGATATTCTGTGTGGTTATAAGTGCAAATGGTTTATTTACTATATTGTTGGATATAAATAAAGTGATTTTATTTCTTGGAGTTTCTGTAGTGTTACTGAATTAACTTATTTTCTCTTTTGCAATTTCAGAAAAGGTCATTAGAAGAATCGCAAAGTATCCCGACAGCCCCGTGGTATGTAATGGACCCATTTATATCCAAATACAACAAAATATTTAAACATTATCTTTTAAAACCTGTCCAAACACGTCCAGTGTATGAACATTTTAGAAGAATCATAATGCAAAATTCAACTCCTTTTGTGCAAATATCAGAGAAATGAATGACATTTGAAACCTGGGTGTGTGTATTTGGAGCAGATGTTCTGCTATGGAGTCCTTGTTATAAACTTCAGTGAGGCCATGCTATTCTTGGGCTTGTTTGGCTTGTTGATTTTCCATGGAACTGCTAAATGGAAATTACATCAGTGCAGCCCGGACTAGCAAGCCAGATAGAGTAGTCTGTCTCTCACTCTGCAGCACAAAGCGAGGAAAACTGCAGTGTGGAAAATTCAGGGAGAATCACAGAACTGAAATAAGGGGAGAATAGAAAACGGATTGGTGTTTTGTCATGTGAGAAGCTCAGTGAGAAACCTTTGAATGCCCTGCCTCACACCGGGGACTCTTGTCAGTTTGACTAGATGTATAAAGTCTTCATAAGCTGTGTATCGCAGATAAAGAGACCATAAATATTTACTCACTGGCTTGTTGGGATCTTTAAAAACGAATACCCTTTCCTTTCCTGTCTTTCCTTCAGAAACCCTTCACTCCAGCTCCACCGTCGTTCCCATTTCCGCCTCAACATGGTAAGCCACTGGAGAAACTTGGCCTACTGTTGGTCGAAAGCACTGAACCATGATTAATACAGTGATAGATGGAGTAACACATCTTATTTTCTAATTTTTTTGTTTCAGGGCTTCTTCCTTTACCCCTTCTCTTAGATTGAGCTCTGAACGAGTTTTAACTTGGCATGTGATGCGTTCCGTTTTACAATTTCAATCTATATTGCGTAAATTATAATTTAAATCAAGTTCCCTTCATAAAAGTGGTGGATGGCTCTCCTTTAGTTTCATGCAACCATAAACCTGGCACAACTAGTCCTTCGTGCATATGATGAAATACATAGGAGCCAGCTTTGACAAAGCAGCATGCGCCATCAGGTGGGGAGGGAGGAGTCATGTGCTGTTCTATCCTCCATGAAGCCAAAGAAAAGTTTGGTCCCTCCAGCACTTTCACTGGAAAGGACGTAAAAGGACTTTAGGTGTGACTGCCAGCAGCTGACGGCCAATGACTTCCTGGGAAAAGCTGAACCTGATTTAGTGACAAAATAGGTTATAATATTTGCAGATGCTTGATGTTACCTCACCAAGCGCTATTTTTAGTTGGAGTCTTTACATTTTGTAGCATAAAAACCATAGTCAAACTTTTTTGAAAATACTTTGTGCTTTACGTAGCTAAAGGTGTATGCCATGTGATTTGTGACAGGATTTTACTGTTTTGAATTTATGTCAAACAACTTCTTATCAAAACCGTTTTTTCTGACTCTGATTCATTGTATTATGTGATGTCTCTCTTGTCAGCGCCTAATAACAGGATGCGGTCCAAACCGTCCACCTCCAGAATCAAAATCCCACAGTCAACTCTTGGTAAAGGCTTTTACCAGTGGTCAAAAACTATTCTGAACCTTTCATCCAAGAACTTTACTTGAAATCTGAATCTATATTTTTTTTCTGCAGGATATCTTAACTAATTGTTTGCTTTTTATACAGGGCATACAATAATTTGTTTTTCCTCAGGTCTACTAATGCTCACTGTAATTCTCAGCTCCTACAACAGCTGCCAAACAGGAACTTCTGCCAACCCCTGGATCCAAATTGTCTGTGATCAACAAGCAGCCTATAGGTAAACAAAAACTCACATTTTTTATGAAAATCCTTCATGATTCTCACTGTGGCATTGTACAATCATAGGAATGATGGCAGACTAGAATTTGGAGGTTAAGATGCCTTAAAGCTTTTTTGATTGTAACAGACAAGCTTAGGTCATCCTGTGGATCCCATCTGACTCTACTTAAATTGAAAGTTGTCATTTTAGCTGTTTAGTTGTTATTTAAGCAAAACAACAGTATAAGGACTTTTATGGTGGTGATCTCAACCTTTTGGTTTTTATGCTGTATTATATGACTTCAATCTAAAGTCACTATGGAAACCAATAACAAATGGGAGCTAGATACTTTCTTGTATTTCTCTTGACTTCTGATTTTCTCTTCATGTTTCTCACCCATTTTTTGCAGGACTTACAGTGAGATACCTGCAACAGATTCCTTTTTTTTTCTTTTAGTAATTTGCAAGCTGTGGCTGTGAAATTAAGCACAGTTAAAAAACAGATGAGGCTGTCCATCATGTGTGATATCTCTTTTCCCCTTTCCTTTTGCTTCTGGTGCTGGCCAAACCAACTCAGATGTTTATATTTCTTTTTATTCAAAACTCATCAAAGTCTGATTTTTGTATATCAAAACGTACGTTTCCAATGCCCACTATTACTTGGTGTGATAACCATGCACTTAAAGCAACAATAATAGCACACAATCACAGATTTGGATCCTGGGGTCACAAAACTTTGGCCCAGTGCTGAAACATTTAATTTAATTAGATTTTTTTAAAAAGGTAAAATAAAAGGTGAGCTGTTATGCATTTGAGCAATTATTTAACTATAAAGAGGCCAACTGTGACAGTGGGGCCTAGTCAAGCATGTGCAAACTGGGTCTCTATGTCATTGTTTATAAGAAATCTACCAATATTAAGTCCAAAACCCTAACCCTACCCACAAGTTTTGAAAAGCCTCTTTGAGGACGTCTTGTCTGCATATGGACAGGAGATGCAAACGCAAAAAACCAAAAATATCTCTGTTTCGCTAAATATCAGGGTGGACAAGCCCACAGAATCATTCTTTCCATGTTTCTTGAAGTTGACAAGGAGTATAAAAAGTATTCTGCTTGGTCTATAGCAGTGGTCTCAAACTCCTGTCCTCCTGTCATCGAGGGCTGCCACTTTTAGATGTGTCTCTGCTTCAACATACCAGACTCCAATATGAGCTCATTAGTAGAGCTCTGCAGAGCTGGACTCCATGGTAGTGAGGTAGTTTAGCTATTTGATTCAAGAGTGTAGGGCAAGGGACACATCTAAAAGTTGAGGTTTTGAGTCTATAGACGGCTATCCACCACGCTTTCTTCAGAGCCTGTATCTGAGTAGATTGAATAACCTAGAAGCTATCAGTCAGTAATTATTCAAACGTTATATGTCACAACATTTCAGGGCTAATGATTTTGGTTGGCCATCACTTGTCAGCAGTCAAACCTCTTGCTAAATCTGTGTGTAGTAACATGGTTCTTAGACTGTAAATACATTAATTTGGTTGACCTACTTATTTAACTGGAGAATTAAAGTTCTTGTGTTTCTGTCTTCCTGTGAGGTGTCAGACCAAAGGCTGACACTTAATTACAGCTAGTTTTTATTATTGTTGTTGTTTTACTAGGCCATTTCTGCCAATGATTTTGTCTTGTATGTTTCAGCATGATGACTTTAAAGTTATATTTTCTCTCTCAGTTGCACACAACCCAGGAGGAGAACTCTCGACACCTGTTTTAACTCCTTTCCCTGAGGTTCCTCTAGCTCCCGAGGTCCACTCTGAAGCACTCGTTGCAGTCACCATGGCATCTGTGCCATCCTACCAGGACAAACTGGAAAACCATGGAGACTATCCAAAACAATTCCCCCTGGCTCAACTTAAAACACAAACTGAGCCAAACTCAAAGCACCCACAGCCCCCACCACAGCCAATGCCCAAACCTCCCCAGCCTCCACTGAAACCTCTTGATGAAAGTATACCACAGCCACATACAACATCCCAGCCTGACGTCCAAACCATACCAGAACCTCAAATAACTATCCAGCCTGTACCACAGACTAATCCACTTTCACAATCTGAAGAAGAACCAGATTTCAAGTCTCTTCCTTTGACAACACCAATGCTTCCCTCTGAAGTGAAGCCTCAACCATCACCCCAGACCAAACACCAGATCCAGCTGCTAACACAACTGCAACCAAAGACCCAGACTAAAGTGCAAACACAACTTCCTCTGCCCTATGCTGTGACTCACCATCAGGCCACGCAGCCAGCACCTCAATACATTGATTATGAAGAACCAGCACCAACAAAGATCCAATCCCAACCTCCACTTCAGCCAGATACTAATTTTTTGAAAAATCCACAAAACCAATCACCACATCCACCCACAACACCACAAACACAACCTCAGTTAATCCAAACAACACAAAAACCAAAGATATTATTTGACCAATCTAAGTCCACCCCTATACTTAAACCCAAGAACCTGGGAAAAAAGCATCAAAAACCTAAGAACCAACACAGTCTGGTAAACCTTCAATCACGCTCACAGCCACAGTTTCCGCAAAAGGACCCAGTTCAACCTGAAGGTCTACCTCAGGAACAGCAGCCAGAGGTTCAGTCTCGGCCTCAGACCAGGACCCGGTCTGATCACACCAAGGGTTCTCCAAGGAAGACAATTCATAGGGGTAAAGACCCATTGACATTAGCACTCCTCAGTTAGGCACAGATACAAAATGGCACAAAGAAGGGGGCATTTGAATCTATATTTGTTTTCTAAATCATTTATGTAATGTAATGACATGTCCAGCCACAAAAACAAGACACGATTAGATTTAGCAATGCTTTTGGTAAGAATTCTCATGTTTGTTTTGACAAGTCATCAAAAATCACAAACAATATTTTAAACAATAACCTCTCAATTTATAAAGATTCTTAGCAATGCTAACTTTTGCATTGTGAGTGGTTAACTCTTAGCTAGCTCATGCGCTCTTGCTATATACTTAAAAATTCTTTGTATCTCATTTGTCACTCTGTCCCTTGTTTTTGATATATTATGCATCCATAATGCCACAACGTAAACACGTGCTGTTGGCCAGACTGACAAAAAGTCTTTATAGTGTGTTTACAATAGTAGATCAGCTAGCTTCCTGTCAATCGCTACTGGAGGACACACAGGATAGACCAGAAACGGCCACTGGAGCAACTACACAAAGACTCTTTTGATCCAAAAATTAAGTGTTAAAAAATGTAACAATTTACTCAAAAAGATTACATAAAAATATTCAGTAGTTTATTGATACCTGTCACCAATCTGGATGAGTAAACAGTAGCGTGGCCAGCCAGCCAGACTTGTGCCGTGTACACTGCTCAGTCTGGAAAGGAGCTGGTAGGGCCCAATTTCAAAGGCGGGACTAACAGGGTCAGTGTCAACAGGTTAGAACCAATCAGATAACTACGGAGGCGACTCGAAAAACTCCAAGCGATGCACTATGTTTTTGTAATTTGTAGTCCGTACATCTAAATAAGAGTGACAAATGTCAATGCAATTGGGTTTTAAATTTAAAACACTCACCCTTAGAACCGGAGCTCATAGTAAAAGTTGAAATGTTCTTTACCAAACTAAGTCATATAGCCCCTTTTTAGAAAGACTTTACTGTGTCAAGAAGTATTGTGGCTTTTTATTATCACATAAGGTCTCGTTACACCCGTACACACCATGAAACTAACAGTCTGTCTTTTTACAAAGAAGAGTAGGGTATGCCCCCTTCAGAATGCACCACAATACCAATGATATCCAAGGTAAATTAGTACGTTTTCTTTCATACAGCTCCTAGTCATCCAGAAGGGAGCAAACCTCTGTCAAGACCTGGCCTACCCGCAGAGAAGGCTGGTAGTTACAATCTTGGTAAAGTGCCACGACAAGTCCATGTCGCATCACCATTTCAGCTTTTTTTGTCACGTCACGGAGCACTGTGTTTCCCCATCTCCGTCTCCATCTCCATCCTGCCAGCCCGCACACCCCACCCCATTGTTGTGAATGTCTCCATGTTTGTGTCCATTTGCAGCAAGGTTTTCTCACACTTGACTACTTTTAACCACACCAGTCTGGCAAGCTTTGGATCTTATTTAATGCCTCTCTGTCATGTCTTCCATTGTCCGCAGGGTGTTCATTGATTTTCACCTAAATGCTTTTTATATTCGTTCAGATTCTTCGTGATAAAAGGTAGAACCTCTGTAATTTTTTCTCTGGTCCTTCAGGTTCGGGCACCATCAGATCATCCACTGCTGAAGTTCCCCGTACTCCAATTAGGTCCTCAGTTCTCACAGGAGGAAGAAAGACCATGGTGCCTCGCGGCCGGGTTCCTTTTCATTCCTCTAATTCTGGTGTCAGACCATTCTCTTCATCCAAGACAGCCACCTCCACTCACACTTCCAACACACCTGGCGGTAATACTTGTTTACTTTTTCCCCAAGCAGCTTCCTCACCTACGACCGAATGTGCAGAGGACACAAACAATCTCTTTCCAATTTATTTAGCCACACAAACTCCTTTAAATATGCCTCTTCTTGTTTTGATCTTTTCTACTTCACCTTTTGTTGAAAACACAAATGCTTTCTCCACACTCAACATGTGCATGTTGTATTTTTCTGAGCTTCCTTAGAAGTGCCACACAGCTCAAGGTCATTAAAATGATTGATGGTTTCTTTTTCTTCAAGCTGGAAGTCTGGCCACAACAACTTGGCCGGCCACACCACATCTTAAAGTTACTATGCCAAGTCTAACATAGTGCAGACAGTAAAGTTGCCACAGTTCTGTCTTCTATCTATTCTAGTGATTCGTCTCTTTGTAAGCTGTGGACAATTGACCAGGGCATGTAAAATTAATTACAAGAACTTCAAGCTCCAAAGTCTGGACTTCTCTATTCGTACATCCAGTAAAAACAGACTGAAACCAAAAATAATCAATCAAGTTTTTTGATTTGCCTTTTAATAGCAGTAGAAAGACATAGTACCCCACCTCACCCCATTGACTTTATTTGTACTTGTTGCTGGTGTTTGTCATAACCAACATTTTTCCTCCCTCCAACAGCCAATGGGGCAGATCGCAGGGGCAATTCTCTTCCTAAACTTGTCGTGTGGCCAAGAGAAAACCCTGGTAAAGCTACATCTTGAAAAATTACAAAAGAGACGCACTTATATTCTGGCCACACTGATCTTTGCTTTTGCACCAGCTGTGTCACGCTTTGCTTATTTTTGTGTTTAAACCTTGTCTGCTAGTGCAGTCACTACAATTGATACTTGACTGGGACTGAGGCAGTTTAAAAGTACAACTGAAACCCAACAATTACACAAACCATTTAAAAACCTTTAAACAGTCAGAGAAAACTTTCCTGTTTTGAGTCAGTTAGGATCACAAAAAACATTTCTATTTTCTAAAAGCCTAATAATGAGACAGAGGATTTTTTTTAAAAAAAGATGTATGTACTACAAATTCAGAAGTTTATATGCACTAAGACTCCGATGTCTTTAAACAATTTGGGGATTCCCAGATGATGATGATGCCATGGCTTTGCAAGCTTCCCACACCTGTGGATGTATTTTAGGGCAACACTTATACGTGCTGCTTTCTTGTATGACATCACAAAAGATCTAAAGAAGTCAGCAAACATATCACGAAAATGATTCTGCACCTCTACAAGTCTGGTTCCTACAATCTCCACAAATATACTCAAGTTCAAACAGCATGGGAGACGGGTACTGTGTCTGTGTTTTGGTGCGAGCTGTGAGTATCAACTCCAGAATAAAAGCAAAAGGCCTTGTGAAGTTGCTGGCTGAACCTGGTAATAGAGTGTCATCCAACAGTGAAATGATCAACGTGGGCTGAAAGGCCACTCAGGTAGCAAAAAAGCCATTAGTTTGCAAATGCACTCAGGAACAAAGATGTTAATTTTTGGAGAGATGTGCTGTGGTCTGCTGAAACTAAAGTTGAATGGTGTTCTCCAGTCTGAGAACACCATTCAAACTGTGAAATACAGGGATGGCAGCGTCATGTTTTGTGGGTGTTTTGCTAGACTAAGAACTTACACATTTTACATAATATATGCCGTTATAAGGGAGGAACATACCTGTGAAAATTCTCAGTTTCCCGGGTCAACAGCAAACAGGCTTGAATCGGGGGCAACCAGACTCTCGCTCAGTTTTATTTTTTTTAAAGACATTTTGAAAGAACCTTATGTGGTAGTATTGAAACGTATCTTTAAACATCAGCCAGGAAATTAAATCTTGGGCACAGATAATTCATCCAAATGGAAAATGACGCAAATCATACAGTAAGATTACAAAGTAACTAGAAAATTTCTGAAGAAATTTAAGTAGGCGCCTGCCTCCTGGTGCGTATCGTGCTACCTGTAAGAGTTACCCTTGCGAATATCATATTCCTACGTTCATAACAGCCCCCACAGTGAGCGTGGAATTGTGGATTATGTGATTTTGGTGTCTGTGGAGACATGCTTTATCCGATATGGCCCAAATTTGTTGTGGAGCTTTCTCTGTAAAGGAAATACATACTCTGTCAAGCAGAAGTTGGTAGGACCTTCCTAGAGCTACTTCCAGTTAGCAACATGCTAACCGTTAGCCGCTAACATGGTTGTGTTCAGTATCACCGGGTGATGGTACTCTGTTAATTTGGTCCAAATGCTGTTCTGGAAAGTGCCTCAAAAAGGGAGAAAATGCAATTTTGCATGTTTTTTGTTGATGAAGTCGCCATGGTAACTCAAAATGGCGGCTGATACAAAAACAGCAGTTGACTGGATGAAGATGCACGTTTTGATATATATGGGGGTAAAAAAGTAATTGTCTAAAGTTGCCGCACCGGGTTGTGATCCTGCAACCTCTTGACTGGCAGTCCCAGCACTAAACCACTCTCGCCGCCATGGTAACTCAAAATGGTGTGAAGTATAAATAGGCCCCTTCACGGCGTCGAGACGCACGTTTTGATATATAGTTTGTGGGGGTAGACCCTACGGTTCGGGCTGTATTAACGGTGACGGAAGGAAAATAAACTATAAGAATAAAGAAACCCTTATTAGGTGCATAGTAATAGGCTCTGCCCATGCATTTGCATGGCAGTCGCCATGCTAATTACATAGCAGCACAAGGACAACAGTCGATGTTTAGGAGCGGCCATCACAAAGAGCTGATCTCAGTCCCATTGAAAAGTGAGGCGGCCTACAGACCTGACTCAGTTACACCAGTTCTGTCAGCAGGAATGGGTCAAAAATCAAGGATAACATTGTGAGAAGATTGTAGAGAGGAAACCTAAAATGTTTGGACCAAGTCAAGACAGTTTCAAGGACAATTCTACCAAATACTAAAGAAATGCATGTGAACTTCTGACTTTGAAAAAAAAAAGAAAACATATTCTATTAAAAATATATAATTTTAGCAACTTGGGATACATTTCCCTAACTACCCCAAAAGAGAATAAATACTTGGTTTCGACTCTATCTTATGGGCACGTTGTCTTCCCACCATATTTATTTTATCGTACATTTGCACATTTAACCAACTAGCTGAAATTAATCTGAAGATATTTACTGTGCTGTTTTAGAATCATCCTTGACTCGGTCAATCACCTAGTTTCCCCTCTGCCAGACAGGATCTGGTAATTACTCTTATTTGATTTATCTCAACTTTTAATCCAAATCGCATCAGCACAAACTGTGTTAATGGCTACGCCTTACCTAAAACTGTTTGGAGCTGCACAGAGAGATTGTGTTTCAGTCCCGAGTTGAGTCACAGCTGGTGTGTGTTATTGCTGGAAACTTGGACAGTTTCAGAGGTCTTCAAGGAGTCGAAAGGCTCACTGGAAGCAGATCTACAGAAAGAAAAGTGCAAGTCCTGCACATGTAGGCGCCTGTTTATGCATTAAAAGTGTGGGCACCCCATTTTATTAATATGTTAGACAAACATATACTCTTCTCCATCTTTTCAAACAAAATTTAAAAGTAAAGGTTTCTAAATACTCACCAAGAGTTGCATTTAGTAACACTGCCTTTGGCGAGTTCAATAGAATGCATACTTTGGACTTTTTTTGGGGGGGGGGGGTGTTGTTGTCCACTTAGCTATTTCAGTTTTTTATCCTGGTATTGAAGCAGTACTCGGATGCTTTCGAAGTTTTTCCTTCCTTAAATTTGTCTGTAAATTTGTTGAGTCTGCTCATCCACTGGCGTCCAAAGTAGGGTTGTTTAAAGATCTTTCCTCCCCAGATTGACAACATCAGTCCAGCAGCAGCAATCAACACCAAGCGTCACCAAAACCTTTGCCTTTCTCTCTGATGCTATCTACACAATAATCCTTAAGAATCATACATTTTTTTTGTCTATAATTTTCCACATGTCACAGTTTTAGTTGAAAAATCACTTTAAATTAATATAACACTCTCATTATATCTCGAATTTTGTGCAGTGGTGGATCGTTTTTTTTCCTTTCTTTTTTTTTTTTTTTCTTTTGCCAGAACAATATACCTAAAGTCTCTGTGTTTTGACTGAATATGTGTCTTTTAACCAGAAAAATAATACATCATCTGATAGAAACCAGCACTTCCACCACTGTTGCTGTTTCAAATCTAAACCTGAAGTCTTTGACGTGTCACAGGTCCAGGCCACTATTTCAGAGGGGCCGCAAACCACATACCCCTGCTGCAGAAACTATATACCACTATTATCACATATTAGGCAGATGTGCAACTGGCATCATATTTTCTACACCCTGGAGCCCACATGTGACCAAGCTGATCACTCTTCAGAGAAGCTTTATATTCTGCTGGTCTGGACTTGGACATTTGAATCACTGCATGACTATGCCACTGGACGTCATGTGTGAGCAGATGTTTGCCTTCAGCTGAGAGCTGGCAGCCCTTTGCTCAATTTATTTTTTCGATGTTATCAACCCTTTTTTGTTTTGGCAGTCGGCGGCAAAAAAGCTGAAACAGATCCAATGAAAATTTGTAGTGGCCTCAAAACCCAGAACGTTGTTGTATCTTATCAACTAAATGACGTTCAACAAATCTCCAAGATCCAAAATGCCACATTACAAAGGCAGTAGAAATTCTGCTATCTTTAACTAATTTACAGATACAACAAAATGTAACATGTCAAGCACCCTTGATGCTCCTTGCCTCTTATGCTGTGTACTAATTTGGTATCATTTCACTATTAAAAAAAATAAATAAATGACTTATTGTGTTTAATGAGGCCAGCGTTTTTTTGTTTTGTTTTGTTTTGTTTTGTTAGTTTACTGTGGAATTGGGCCTATTTTTCATTTCTAGCGTGTTCTCGTATTCTTTTTTAGTCATTTTGAAAACGTGTTTATATGCTGCTTTATAGTTTCATGGCTAGGGAATTTTAATGAGTTAGTAGTTATAGCGGTGCTCTGTCATTGTTCAGCACAAAGTGACTCTGTGGCATTTAACACATGTCGTGCCTGTTTGCTTCAATGTTGCTTGTTGTGTGTGCTGTACACTAATTTTTCCAGCTCAAAGTATTCCTGGAGACTTCTGCCTGTTTAAATGTCCGCTTCTTCTCCCAAGACTGACATTCTTTAATCATTGTTGCACTTTTTAAGCCTTTAGCAACACTTGTTTTCAGATTCTGTGTGTTGGCCATCTGTTTCTTTGTTTCCTTTGTGAATTTAGCCTCAAATACCTCTTGTTTCCCACAATTTCCTGCAGTTCAGCGACACCCTGTTCCTGGCAACAAGACACCAAACCTGGTGGGGAAAACGAGTGATAATGGTGAGGGGTTGAAAAAACAGTTTCTTTTATTATTTTTCTAAAGTCAAGCTCACACTGCTATGCATTTTTAAGAAAGAGAAAGCAGATGAAAACAGTTCTAGTGACTGCCAAAAGCCTTTGTGTTATAAAAACACGCAAATTGAGGATGACTTCTTAATATTGCATCCAGTGGTTGTTGATAATGTGTTGAATTTATTTGGCAGTAATGTGGAAATTATTCACCCATGACGGGATGAGGGTAGCAGGCCTGATGGGGGCTGATGCCCGTGTCACAAGTCACCAGGCTAGAAGCGGGCTTCTCATTTTAAACAGTGCCTCGCAAAAGTATTGATACTGCTTGAATATTTCCACATTTTCTTCTATTACTAATACAAAGTATTTTATTGGGATTTTACCAAAACAAAGTGTCATATAGGCGTAAAGTGAAAACAATACCCTGTTTTTGATTTATTAATTTTTAACCACCAAAATTCAGAAAAGTGTAGCATTTATTTGCATTTATCACCTTAAATCATTACTCCGTAGAAGCGTAGGTTTGCACATCTACAGACTTTAAAATATGTGTACATTGTTTTTGGCTAAATTGCTTGACATCATTGAGATTAGATCAGGAGTCTCTGATAACTCCAATTTTCAAATGTTGCCACTTATATCTAAGCCTGGACTTTGACTGGGCCACTTGAATATGCTTTGATCGATACCCTTTGCCTTGCAGCTGCGGCTGCATGTTTAGGATCGTTGTCCTGCTGGAGGTGAAACTCTTCCTCGGTTTCAAGTCTTTTGCAGCCTCTAACAGTTTTTGTTTCAGATTTGCCCTGCATTTTTGCTCTATTCATCTTCCCATCAACAGTGACCAGCTTCTCTGACCCTGCTGAAGAAAAGCACCTCCATAGCCTGATGCTGCCACCTTCACATTACCTTGAACTGACCCTGAGAGTCTTAAATTTGTCCGACATGTGGAGGCACGGGCGAGAATTTCAGTTTCCCATGAGAAACACTGTGTCTGTTATTGTTCCCAGGTTTCTGAAGGCCTGCTGGTAAGGGCTTAGCAATGTCATCTGTATAGTTGAAAAGTGCCATCCCTTCACTGCTGTATGAGATGTTTTTAGTGTTGCCAAGGAAGAGGATAGGTGATAAAACACGTTTAAGAAGGAGAACTATATTTAAAACCTGCTTACCTAACTTATTATCATTAAAAAGCACCTGTTGTGGTCCAGAGACTAAAAGTACTCCTGAGAATTATGCATACGTTATAAATAGTTCAAATTCTGGTGTGTGGATGTGCAGTATTCAAGTATTTAGTTACAGTATCATGAAGTGCAGGGGCTTGTTTTTTCTGACACCGATAGTTAACATAATATCCTCTCATTGTATTTGAAAGGCAAAGACATTATAGCAACTGGTCTGTAGTCCTTCAAGTCTTTTCTGGTCACTTTCTGGGGACTGAAGCTATTGTGGACCCCTTGCAGTACTCGGGGGGGGGGGGGGGGGGGCTGCAGCCGTAGTCCAAAAGGTGCTGGAAAAGAGAGGAGGCATTTCCCTTTAGCTTAGTGGAGAATTATTGGATTGGCTCTGTGCAAGATGGCGGTCACCAGCTGTTCATCGACAGTGAGGACCTGGAGATTGGAGTTCTGGGTTTGAGGAGTCTAGGGGGGTTGATGTGTTGCCAGTATGAAACGTTTTAAGCCCCCTGTGTGGACATTTAGTTTAGAGCAACTGGTTTCTTGGTTGTTCTTCCAGCTTTGGAAGTTTGGATTCTTGCTCCAGAAAAAGACAAATCAGTCTCGTTCCTCCATCGTTGTTTTCTGAGAGACAGTTGTCAGCCTCAAATAAGCACTGATGTTGATTATACCCACATGCATTCATTCTTTAAATGATCCAAAGTCCACATTTTCTCCAGGATCTAAGCTACGGCGCTTCTACGTGTTGCACAGCTGGAAACTACCCCCCTCTCAGAGTAATTTTACAATTAGTCCCAAGTGTCTGCTGATGGAATTGGGGCATTTATCTTTAGATCTCAGTCCCTGTTAACCATTTTGCTATGCTTAGGGGCACCAAAGCAGGTGTAACTGGGCTTCTATAAATGCATCTAGGCATCCTTGGATTCAGCAGACAATTTCTGTCCGGTCCATCTCATCCTTGAAGGCACATACCATGTTTGGATCTGCCCCCTGAGCCAGGCTAGGCCACTGAGTTCCTCAGTGGATGGGCAGAGCAGATGGATCACAACTGTGCATGACAGTGAGTCAGATGATGTGAGACAAGAACTGATCTGTTCTCCCCTTCCTGCACCCTGTCCTCAGATAAACCCATGGATCTGAAACAAGGAGACAAGGAGTCCACCTTGAAGTCGTTCCTGCCGGTCACACCCAAACCAAAGCCTAAACACAGACAGCAGACAACCACAGTGGCCTCAGCAGTCAACGGTAAGAGCTACATAGTTTTTAAAATGATTCCCGCACAAGACAATGAAGCAACGATTTTCAGGGCTGCGCATTTAAACATTTTTGCGAGCTGAAGATCTGAGTGTAAGCCAGAGCAGGTGCTCTGCTGGGTTGTTGTAGACAAAGACCAGGCCTGTAAAATAAGAAGACGCCTGGAGCTGACAGGGACTGCTGGCTGCGCCCAACTAACTCCAACTCCCATCTCTTGTTTCCTTCCTAGGCAGTCGTTTTGATCTAAATGATAACTCCTCCGTTTTCAGCTCGTTCCCTGCATCAGAGGTAGACATCATGGGCAAGAAACGCTTCGTAGGTGAGTCTTCATCGGGACTGATTGACAGCTTTACCGGCATTAAAAGCGACCACTAATGCTCTTCCTGTTCCCGTCTATAGCTCCTCATGTCATCTACAAGACGGATAAGAAGCCAGATGAACCGTGCTCCATCACCTCCTCCCTGGCTTACTTCTCTGATGATGAAAGCAGTGATGTGAATGTCACCGGGCCTCCTCGCACGCCTCCATCCAACCTCACTGTGGTTACTGTGGAAGGCTGCCCATCCTTCGTCATTCTGGACTGGGAGAAATCTGATAACGAAACCAGAGGTACAGAGCGGGAGCTTTCACTGGATATTAAGTACTTTAGTGACAAGCCGATGGTGAAAGCTGGAAGGTAATATTAACACAAAGTGGCTTGCAAAAGTATTCAGCCTCCTGAGTGAGCCCTTTGGACAACTAGCTTTTTATTTTGTCTGTTCCAGCTTTGGAAAACTAGACACTGAAACAGATGTCCGTTCTTTGTATAATCGTCCAAGATCAGTTAATTAGAGCAGGGGTTCCCAAAGTGGGGGTCGGAACCCCCCGGGTGGTCGCGAATTGATCCAAGTGATAATCCAAATGTCTTACTTTACAAAATCTGAGATGTACTATTTTAATGTAGCAATTGTATGCCTTTAAGTGTGGAAAATTATAATTTTTTTCCTCTTTACATTAGAAAACATCCAAGGCTTTTCATCCCAAATATGTGCAAATGAATGGAAATGTACTCCTCCGTAGCCAATAATTTATTTTCTTTAATCTATAACGGCCGTAATAAAAAAAATGTGGGGAAATTATGACAATAAAGTCATAATGTTACGAGAACAAAGTCACATAGTCATTTGCACATTCGTTTCAAAGTCCTGGTACTAACAATAACTTGATGCTGATGTGCTCGAACGATTTTCTAACGGATACCAAAGTATAACACTACAAGATGCTCAACGTTCCTGGTTTTAAAACAAGCGGCAGACAGCGTTGTTTTAAAAGAGTTATCATGAAATTACTACTGTGTTCTCGTAATTTCCAAAAACAAGACAAAAAAAAAATAACCCTCCATCACCTTACCTAAAGGGGGTCACCAGTCTCTGGCACTCGTATTTTGTGGGCTGAAAAGTTTGGGAACCCCTGAATTAGAGTACAAGTGGGAGTATTTCACTTCTTGCCAACGATTCTCAATTGGATTTACTTCTGGACTTTGACTGGGCCATTCTAATACAGCACAGGTGACCCTCCCTGTTCTTAGCTCCAGCCACCTTCCCCTTAGCTCTGAAAAATGCTCTTCTGAAACTGACTCCATCCGAAGTGTTGAAACTGTTTCTTTGACTTGTTTGCCAGAGTATGAGGTAGTGTCAACAACCACAGGACCGAATGGACAGGAAGTGTCCATCCTGACGACCAACCAGACGCACACAGCGGTGGAGAATCTCACACCAGACAGCAGGTACCCAGCCGAGCTTTATCCGCCCATCTCCCATTTGGTCAGACGTGTTTAGAGCCACCTGACAAGATTTACACTGACAAGGCTGAATATCGATTGGAAATCAAGAGAAATTCGTTAAACAGCACCGCAGAGCGCCCAATGTGCTTTTATTTGCTGTGAACCACGTTTGGTCTGCGCACAGAAAATGTGTTCCCACTGACGCCCGAACTTGAGAAACTACGGTTGGAGATGAAGTGGGTCACTGAGTTTTAAACTAGATCTTAGAAACTCTGGATTCTCACCAGAACCCTTCCCCGCTGGGCTGGGTTTGTTCGGCGGGTCTTTGCCAGCACATCTGAATGCAGCATGTGGAATAAGCATTTCGTGTGTGTGTGTGTGTGTGTGTGTGTGTGTGTGTGTGTGTGTGTGTGTGTGTGTGTGTGTGTGTGTGTGTGTGTGTGTGCGTGTGTGTGTGTGTGTGTGTGTGTGTGTGCCGGTTTAGGAGCAAGCCCATGCTCATCTGTCAAAGCCATTAGAATGTGATGTATCCCAGCGCTGGAGATGGATGGGTTTAAGATGAGAAAGGACTCACAGTTTAGATTAGGCTATTTAATTCCTTTTATTTATGTAGATGACTAATTCAATTCCTTCTCGCCATTTATTCTGTCTCACTGCAGCTATGAATTCAAAGTTACACCGAAAAATGAGCTCGGAGCTGGACCGTCCAGTGACCCTGTCACATTTAACACAGAATCAGGCAAGTTTTAAAAAAACAAACATCTGACAGACCCAGATGTTCCATCACTTAAAAGAAGGAACAGTTTCTTACTTTTCTGATCGATTGTCTCGCTTTGATTTTGGTGATAGAGACAGTTTCTTTATATCAGAGGGTTGGTTGGTAACCAGTTGCTATTTAAATAATTGTACCCCTCCTTGGGGTCTTACTAATAAACACTCAAGAACTTTGTTAACTCAGCAGCTCGTCAGAGGCAATCGTCTCAGGTTTTGCAGCGCAGCATTTTATGGCCGTGCTTTGATTTGAACTCTTCATCTTGTTTGCAGCGGATCCACGCGTGAGCGAGCAGGCCTCAGGTAAATACTTTGTTCCTTTTTATGTAGAGCCAGTTCCCCTCAATAAGCATACACTAAAAGTTTTGCCTTTTCCCCCACAGGAAAAGATGCCATCTGGACTCAGTTCCCGTTTAAAGCCGATGCCTATTCCGAATGTAACGGGAAGCAGTTCATAAAGAGGACTTGGTACAGAAAATTCGTGGGAATCCAACTCTGTAACTCCTTGAGATACAAGATCTACCTGAGTGATTCC
This sequence comes from Fundulus diaphanus, assembly GCA_037039145.1. Taxonomy (NCBI): domain Eukaryota; kingdom Metazoa; phylum Chordata; class Actinopteri; order Cyprinodontiformes; family Fundulidae; genus Fundulus; species Fundulus diaphanus. The sequence continues at coordinate 25,210,253 of CM073132.1, read as the reverse complement.
CTCAATGGTATTTACACACGTATTATGAACCTAATCTGAATTAGAAACCTGAATTTGGATAACAGCACAAAAAACAAGCTGCAATTTTGACATATCAGAATTTATCTTGGAAAGCGAACCAGTTGTTTTTAACGATCTGACGAACGAATGCAACAGCCCTCCTGGAGTGACCAAAGCACACCTCTTCCAATTCCAGGGAAGTTTTACAACATCGGGGATCAAACGGGGTTCGGGGAAGATCACTGTCAGTTTGTGGACTCCTTCCTGGACGGTCGGACTGGATCCCAGATGTTGGCTGACCAGCTGCCAAGCAGGCAAGGTACAGTTCTGGTCAAGCTCTTTCCTCATCAGCATTATTCATCATGAGCACGAATGTTATTTTCATTTTTGGCTCTTAATTATGTATTTGCACTGTTGTTTTTCTTAATCTTTTTGTGCAAAGATTTGCACTTCTTTTAGAAATGTTCTAAGTTATACATGCAGACTTAAATAAATTCATACATCTCCACTAATATCTGACCCTCAACCACACACCTTTTTTGTTGCCCCATCAATCCTGTGGCACAATTTTTGCAGGACATTTAACCCCGTTTTTACTTGAAATCATTTACAATTATACAAAAATGAATGACTTAAATAAGTTGTTGCTCTCCAAAAAAATGAGGAGAGTTCATTTGAACATAGCACAATAGATGTCAAATTTAAGTATGATGCAAATTAGAGAAATGGAGCATAATTGAGCATGCCAATATTTACTCCAGTTTCACCGTCTCGTGGATGTAGATTATTTGATAGATTCTGCTATTGCTAAATATTTCTTGGAAATCACATTTTTTTGTAACATCTGATCTCCTCCATCGCCAGAGTATTTCAAATTCAGCTAAATGCTGTAAAATCACAACTGCACATTGTTCATACTCTGACCACTAGGTGGCGGAGACATGAATATGCATCAACCTGCATCTTGGCTACATTAGGGGCAGTTTAGGGAAATTTTTGCAACAATAGTCTACAAAGGATAATTTGTGTGTTTAATGGTTATAAACAAAGATTACGTTTTCTGGGTTTACATTGAACAGAGCACCGTTAGGAGGAGCCGAGATGAGTCTTTTGAACCTAAGAACACAGTGCCAGCTGTGAACCATGTTCACCGTGGTTCACAGTCGGTAAACAACCCCTATGCTGAGGGGTTAATTGCCAGTGGTATGGGAGCATTGCATAAAATGGATTGAATAATTAAGGTTTCCTATCACCAAATTACCGAAATTCTCTTCAAATCAACGGCTTGATGGTTCATAATTAGATTGCTTGTGTGTTTTATCAGAAAAGAGATCCCAAACAGGTTTTGATATGGATAAAAACCGAGCTTCTAAAACTATAGAGCTCTCTGCCCCATAGAAATTAACTGTTTGTGCCTGAATGGTAAATTTAGGCCAGGAAACTAATCAATTTATAGCAAGTTCACCAATTCTGTCAAGAAGAAAACCTGCTATATATGGTCTGAATAAATCCAACCTTGTTAATAGCAAAAAACGGGTAACTTGCTAAGGGACATTAACCCATATATTAGTGGGGTGTGTATACATATTTGTGTTTTGTTGTATAATTTTGACTTGCTTAAAAGTCCACAGTAAATTCAAACTGGTGCACCAAGTATTGTTTCAAACACGATTCAAGCGGGACGTTTTGCCATCATTTCATGATTTTTAAATCGATAAGAAACAAAAATGAACGAAACATTGATGTTAATGCCTTAATTTCTGTTATTCATGAAGAGTTTCCACTTGCATTGAAACAAGACATTTAAGATTAGAATGTTACATTAGAGCAATAAAAAAAAGTTTTTAATACAGAAATGTGGACTTGATGAAAAGTATTTTAAATGCCTGCTTAAAGGTTGTTATTTTGTACTCTGATTTATTAAGTATTTTTTTCCACCCATTACCAGTCCGTCTGTTATCTTTTGTAATGAGGACGCTCATCTCATCCATGTTTGGATTTCAGGGTTCTTCAGAGCGTTGAGGCAGGAACCGGTCAGCTTCGGAGAGATCGGAGGAAAGTCTCATGTGACGTACGTTGGCTGGTATGAGTGTGGCACACCCATACCTGGAAAGTGGTGAAGCCCCCCCATCCCCACCCCTCACCCCCCCATGTCTGCCTTGGATGATGACTTTATCCGTGGTGAGAGCAAAGATGAGATGCCTGACCGGGCCTGAAGGGACTTGAGCCCATCTCCTCGGATCGCTACTTCTCTTTGATTTTTCCCGGCAACCTTTTAGGTGTGAACATTTAGCGGACTGTTGGGTCTCACAAAACCTTACTAGATGTCTCTATTTATGAAAATAAGTAAAACATAAAAAATAAATACCACAATGAATGGCAGTAGGTCCTGACAGAACCAAAATAACATTCAGCACTCATAGAGACACCGTTGGGAAGCTGGCTCCCAAACTGTAACGACTTGCGCGATAATATTTATCGAAGGGCTTTTAATGAACAGTCTGTGTGCGATCAGACGTCTGAGATGTTGAAGGAGGAAAATGAGTCAGAGAGCCTGCACTGTGGTCATGCATGTACAGAAAATAATACGTTCACATTTACCATTCAAATACGTGCAGAATAGAGCTTCTGCAGTCCCCGGTGGGTTAAAGTCAGTTGCAGTTTGCACAGTGTTAAACGTCTGTTCATAAAGGTGTGTGATGTGAAATATTATACGTTTCTCTGGGTCAATACATTTCTGGAGTATGTAATGTAGAAGCAGCATTTCAGATTATTATTTTTTTTGTTTTGTTTTAAAGGCAAATGCAAGTCAAAAAAATATGTACGTCTTAAATATAGTTGTTTTGTAAAATCATTATTCAAAATGTAAATAACTTCAAATTCCTCATAAGTGTCCTTCCTCATTTTACTTGTTTATTGTGCAATTTATGACACCAGCAATAAATCTTGTTTTTATACTTCCAGTTTGCCGTTTCTTTATTGGGACAGTTTCAGACTCAGGTTCCCAAACTTGGCTTCTGAGCCCATCAGTAACAGGACAAGAGACTCGGGAGCCCAACCATTACTACTAGGTTAAACACACAAGGCTATATTATATTATCTGGTCTGTTTCCAAGTGCTTTTATTGTAAGATTTATAGCATAAATAAGCTTTTACAAATATTACATTTATTTAAATTTCTTAAGAGGATTGCGAGAGTGTGTACTTGTTCATTTGTAACTCTCAGTGGGGCCCCGACTTTACCTTTGGGAATCCCTGGTTTAAAAAAATGAGTTTGGTTCATTGACTTTATAAGTTATCCATTCATCCATGGTCTAAATGTGCTTATCAGTGCAAGGTTGGGGTGCCCATCTCCAGCGGTCATTGGGCGAGAGGTGGGGTACACCCTTGGACAAATCGCCAGGCCATCCCAGGGTAATTATAGGTTAGTAAGTTGTAATACTTTAAACCACTGATAGGTTTGTAATAAATTAGTTTTCTGTCAGTAAAAGTCATATGTGTGGTCATGTGACTCAGATGTAATATCCACCACTAGGAGGTTGTGCCAGTTACTTTAGGTCATTATCTGTTATTTTTAAAACAGTCTTCTTTCAGCTTTTCCCTTTAAGGGGTCGCCATAGCGAATCATCCGTCTCCAGTCTACTGTCATAACCATACCTTCTGCTTCTTCTTCCCTCTCACCAACTACTTTCATGTCCATCCACAAATCTTTGACTTCACCCAGGCCTCCTGCCTGGCAGCTCCAGCCTCAACGTCCAGTTTTGGTGACGGCAATGTAATCGGCATCACCAAAACTGGAATGAGAGCCACAATAAACAGAAACCAGGAGTCATAAAACAACTTCAGAAATAATGCTCCATTAAATCACAACACACAATTTGAGCACTTCCATGAATTACTCAGAAACAGATTATTTCATATACAGTTAAACCAGTACACAGTATACAAAATGAGGGTGAGATGAGACTTTTCTTTAAAACGACAATTTATAGTCCGAAAACACGTTTAAACGCAAGCATCGTGATGATAGACGTATGGATGAGCTGTTTGTCGTATTTATTAGTAAATGAGAGGATTTGTAAATGTTTTTTTTTAAATGGAAGGAGACTGATACTTGAAGCATGACTCAGATTTGTTTTCAGCCCCTCTGACACCCCTAAATAAACTCCAATGCAACCCATTGCCTCTAGCTTTCATCAGTTAGTAAATGGAGTAAATGCAAGTTAATCTCAATATAAATTACTAAAGATTTGAAAAAGAAAGTTTTCTTCCACTTCTGTTATCTGCTCCTTTGTGTTGGTCTGTTGGATAAAGAACCGATACTTGCAACAATCATGATTTAGTTTTGACCTTTTTTTTTTTTTACTAAATTTTGAAACAACACCTTTCTCTCCAATGTGATAATGAGTCATACGATTTTAGTAATTAAATTTGATTTCGATCCTAAATTTATCCAGGGGGAGAAAAGCTACAAACTGGCCAATAAAGATCCTGTGTGTAATTCTAGCTGAGGTCCATCAGAAAACTGTCATTTTGATATTCTTATATCCGCCTTTCCACTTCAGGATTTATCAGATCGTTTTGAACATCAAAAGTTTATACGTGTCAGTACACAGAACAGCCAGAAGAAAGCATGCAAACATGAAGAGAACTTTACTCCTTTTTTATAACAAAGACCATTCAGCTAACAGCTGCTAAGAGATTTCAACGCTTACGCTCCTCTAAATTATTAATAAACTCGTGTATTCAGATGGTTTCACACGGCAGGCCAAACCACACACTCCCGCGTCACAAGTCCCAGCCAACCACAACCCACGGGCAGGAAAACAAAGCAGCAATACCAGCATTACTGCACTTTTTCCAAAGCAGGGTGAGGAGAGGACGAGCCAAACCCAACTCAACAGACACAAAGTCACGAACCACAGAAAACGATGAAGAAAATTTAAAAAAAACGCGGAATAAAAAGCGACACATTAAGAAAAGACAAGTGACTCAAACTGGGGTCTCAATTCTTTATTAGATTCAAGAGAGGAGGAAAAAAAAAAAAAAAAAGAGTTAACATTTTTACATAAACAACTAATGTCACTTTGAGAGGAATTTGACTTGATATATTAGTAAAAACCCGTGAGAAGACAGAAAGGAATACAAGCTGTGCTGGAGGCGATAAACAGTAACAAACTGAACAGCAGAAGCCTTCTTTATTACCTAAACCTTTAGCTAGTGTTCCCAACATGGGGCAGACACATTATTCATACCAACATGGTGGTGCAGTTAGTCAGAGGGAGGAGGGGGAACAACAACAAAAACAACAAAATGGGGCTAAGTTTCATTGTGATAGTGTCCTACGTGGTAAACTCACAGCTCTTGAAGAATTTGATCACAAATTCTGATCCCACTGGCAGAACAACACCTTATCAAGAAGAGGACCATGAACAGTTTGTGCGACGGCAGGTTTTGCTCTCCTAGGTGTGTGCATACTGACAGACTGGGAACTTTGTTACGATGACAGACACGAGAGGGCAGAACGGCGGGAGGAGGCGGGGGGGGGGGGGGGGTAAATAGGATGCAGAGCATACATCAGGGCCAGAACAGAGGGGTGTGCACAAACTAGTCATCAGACAGGGAAGGAGGGGTTGCCTGTGTTTTCTTTTTTTTCTTACATATTTGGACTTGATATTTGTGCCGGTGGAACGCAGCGCAGCAAACCCTTTTCCTGCAGACACCTTAAACAGTTGGAGCCACATAACGCAGGGTGGGGAGGGGGATTATTACCACCTGCTGCCCTCCTTTTACCGGTACCCTGGACCCGGCTGAGTGTAGCCCTGGCCGTAATGGGGGCGATTGCGGGCGTAGGGATTACCGGCGCCGGGTGGAGGAGTGACGGCAGTGCCTGGCGGCGGGGTGAACCCCGGGCGGGGTTGAAACCCTGAGCCAGGTTGTGAGTTAGGGGGCATGCTGTAGTTGGCAGGCTGGGTGCCCTGGGAGGTGTAGTTTTGGGGAGGGAAGGCTCCTGGTGGATACTGTTGAGCTCCCTGAGATGGATGAGGCTGCTGCTGCTGCTGCTGCTGCTGCTGCTGCTGCCCAGTCTGGAAGCCAGGAGTTGGGGCAGGACCAGTGCCTGGAGCCTGGGAGGAGGGTGGAGGGTAATTCTGAAACTGCTGCTGCTGCTGGGGCTGCTGCTGGGGCTGTGGAGGGCCAGGCTGAGGGGCTCCAGGCTGAGAACTGTATCCAGCTGAAAAGTAGGAGGAGAACGTATTAATCTTCGCTAAAGATTCAAGTTAAGTGAATACAGCAGCTATCCATTGTCCCTAAAACCCTTCCTTCTTACCTTGGTACTGCATCCCGTACTGCTGCTGCTGCTGCTGCGGTGGTGCCCCTGGCTGCTGAGGGGGGTATCCACCTGGAGCCTGGTACTGCTGATACATCTGACCTGAAGAGGCAGGGACAAACTGTATTATTACACCACTATGAGCCAATGTACAAAACCAATACATTAAACTGGATCTAAAGCTATAAATCATGCCCCAAACTTAGCATCAAGCCCCAAATCTTGTTGCCTTAAATTCAGTTTTGAAGGCAAGGTGTAAACCCTTCCCAGTTTCACTTCAAAGCCAAGTGCTGCAGATTGAAAAGAGCATTTAAGTCAACAACTAAAACAATTATCCAGCTAACAACTGCCCATAAAATACATTAGGATACATAAACGACATTTACAGACGACGGGGTGAGAACGCTTTTATAGGCCTTGCTTGTTCCAGATCCTCCCTTCAGACCAGACTTTATTTATTTTATTTAATGATCAATTTCAGACAGTCGGTGTCAGCTCTCAGTTAACTGAGCACATCTGAAACTCTTTACCAAACATTTATTAACAGTATAAGTAGAGACAATTGTTTTCCACATCCAGAAACCTCCTTGGCTCCCTTACATATTTCGTAAAAGATCAGCTGGTTTCTGATACATCTGTGTGCTACGTGTCGATCATGTTATATGTATGTAGACGACGCGTCCAACTCTTCATGGAAACACCTCTGTGGAGAAAATGCGACATAAATGATTCACAGCAAACGCTGTGGGATGACTGCTTGTTTTCTAGCCCTACAGATGTCTTCTCCAGGAAGGAAAACGGTCAATCTGGTTCTCAGCGAGGGAGCAGAAAGCAGCTAAAAACACACCGTCTGCAAAGAGAAAGCACCTTAGTTCTGCGTCACAGCAGCTACACTATGTGTGCAACCCACAGTTGTGTTTGAGCACGGCGGCCTGAGACTTCACCGTTAAATATCACCACCATCGGGTCCTGAAGGACAAAAATAAATAACGTGCTGCTTAACCCACAAGTTCAAGTTGGGTTTTCAACGAAATAAAGCACACAATCCGTTTTTCTCATCTCATTCGACATGTTTTCCATCAAATGCTCAAGCGTGCAACCCGCACGCAGAGACTTGGCAAAGCAGAGCTTTCCCCTAACGGAGGACGCACTCGTACCCCCAACCCTGCCGCCGGGCTCATAACTGTGGTGACGAGGCGGCGCGGTACTTTTTGAAGCAGCAGACCTCGGCACAATAAAACCGTCACAACTAAGCCGCACCGATCAGCGCTTTTATGGCCGGTTTCCTACCGCTGGTGCTGTAAAGCACACAGCTGCACATTTTACTTGATTTCTCTTTGGGAACTGTAAATAAAATAACTTCTTTACGATCAAATGTTAATTAGCAGATAGAACAATGTTTTTCTTCAAAAACTCTCCTCTCTCGCTCTATGAATTCAGGTAATGAGGCTGAGGTAAACAAATCAAACCAGTCGTAGCGTAGCTCGTCCCCTCCGTTACAGCTCAAACTTTGATATCAAAAAATGTAGAAGCCTGACTAATCAAAAGATTTTAATCCCATAAGATGAATTCAAAAACCTAAGCCTTGAGAGAAAACGCTGATTTCCTGTCAGACGTGTTAAATTGGTAAATCAATTCAATGATCGTAACGATAATAGAAGTTTCTCTGATCAGTCAATCCATCATTTATATGAGGCTGAGAGGAGAAATACTTAATATTTCAAAACAGAGGGAAAAAATTATTTAGGCTTCACATATTTTCCTGTCCTTAGCGTCCTACATTTTGCAGTTCGCTTTAATATTTATAAGCATCAGTCTTGTATGCATTTCCTGTCCAGTTAGACGCTAACCGCGTCTTATTTTTTTTAAACCAAATGCCAGCGTGTTCTGAGTGCTGCTCTTAGGCTACGTTCGCACTGCAGTGAAATGAGATTAAATAAATGAATAAATCTGATCTTTTCTACCCATATTCGTCTTTGTCATTACAGTGTGAACGGCCCAATTCTGTTAAAATAAAATAAAGATGATTTGGGCCACTTCCAAATGTGGCACTAATTCGGATATTTTTCAACGCGTCTGAACGATCATGTCGCATTTTATCCATCTTTCACGTCACTCTTCTGTCTCACTACACATCCACACAGTAGCAGCAGCTAACGCTCCATAAGACCATTAAAAGCTGTGCTGCTTTCTTCTTAGCCCCGCATACACTGTGTTAGCATCTCTGTGTTAGTTAGTATCTCTGTAATGTGGTCATAATATTGTGGGCTGCTATTGCTCAGCAGCTTTCTAATATTAAGATGAGATGCAGGCCGGTATCCAGTTTTTTTTTTTGTTTTTTTTTTTTTGTTTTTTTTTTTGTTTTTTTTTTAAAACAAACTTTACTGAACACTTCTAGAAACAATTACATTTACCAATACTCCCGTAAACAGCGCGTTGCTCTGTGACGTCTCCTGTTATCAGCGCACGCGGGTCCCTTTGCGGTCTTGAACCGTTCAGACAGAAGCATGATGGCGGCCGCATTTAAAAGTAGTATGAACGGCCACCTCAAAGAAGTCTGACTCCCCAAAAAAATATATATCAGAATTGAGCATCAGGACCTGCAGTGTGAACGTAGCCTAATCTGGACCTGGTAGGAATGGTGTGTTCACTAACTGGGGAAAAAAAGATTGGGATTTTAGTTTCTGACTGACCAATCACTGGTCGGGGCTGATCGAGCTTAAAACTGTTCAGCTCAAGGCACCCAGGTGTTTCTGATCGAGCTCTATTCAAACAAATGTTAGAGATTTGCAATAATTCCAGCGTCTTCCATATACATTTATGGCAGGTTAAGGCAAGAATAAGAAAATATATCATCGTAACTTCTCATGAGGGTCTGTAGCCAAATACTTGGCTGAACAACACTGCTGCCCCATGACCTCAGCCTTTTTAAAAAGACAAGAGTCACCTGCTTTCTCTTTCCACATGCCCACAATGATCCTTATTGTAAGTGGAGCCATATGTGAACGTTTTTTTTTTTTCTTCCTTGCGCTGCCATCTGTAGTCCATTTATGACCACGGTTATTTAAGAGTGAGAGAAGGACGGATCAGAGGATTGAATTTACTGAAACTCACAGAAACATTTCCACTTTAATCACAGAAACCCATGTACACAGGGACAGTGGGAGTCATCAAAACAAAACCCGGTACTGTAAAAAAGAGCATTTCACAGCCAACAGACATCTGTCCATCTGATAAAAGATGTGCCTGGTTTTATATTTTTGCCCGGCTCAAAATTATTTCCACTGTTCAATCGGTGTCAGAAAAAAAAAAAAAAAGGGCAACATTTTTACTAGCTGTTCACAAATTGTTTTAACAGCACTCTTGAGTTAACAAGCAGGATAAGGTTCCATTAAAAGTGAACCTCTGGCTAACACAAGTGTCCTGTTGGCATCCAAACGGCCACATTGTACCGTATAAAACCCTGCGCACCGACTGGCTGGTCCGATTTGCCTCCAGGCTGTCAGGCTGCAACCACAGAATGTAGTAAGAGGGCGAAGTGGAGAAACCACAGCGTAAAAGAGCAGTCTGTACGGTGGCGGGTTTATGGTCTTTGTGCGTCAACCATCTGCAGCCTTGGAAGCGAGGAGCATAAAGCTTATGAAGACAAACTGCTTGTTACCATACTGGGCTTGGCGAAGCATTTGTAGCAAAAAAAAAAAAAAAATATCTCTGATCACAGCTGCCAATGTGTCACAGGAATAAACTCTTCTATGCCAGCGTTCACAGAGAGGTCAGCCTGGAGCGCCATGCAGGAAAACCTAAAACTTATTGGACTTTAAATTGATCAAAGAGGTGAGTTTAAACACGCCTCAATAAATCCAAAAGATAAGTTATTTAAAAATCTGTTTAGTTCAAACAGCTTTAAAAAAAAACAATGCTTCCCCTAGAGGACTAAAACAAAATACTTAGAATATTTAAGCAATAATATATGATGAGCATCACAAGCAGCCATCCAGAAAGTGCTGCCTCACTAACAGGGCCTCTTTCTGGGGTAGATTTGTAACCAAACAATGTATTTTGGCTCTGGTTCCAGCAGTGAAAACTCTGGAAATTATTAAAAAGAAAATTATGAAGGAAAAGAAAAAGAAACAAAAAACAATCCTGGGAGGAAAAAGAACCTGGTTTCCAGAAAAGATCACAACTATCCAACCAGTCACCGTCTGTTCAGCTCAGGAAGAACTTCCTCACCTATTTGACAAGAAACTGTGGCATCACTCATTTTTGTGTAACAAAAATAAAAAATAATAATAAAATCCCACACGGCGCTCTGTTGCGCAGGCTTTGTTTGAATCCGTTTAAATCCATATTCCTCCCAGCCTTCCTACAGAGGCAGGTTAAGTTCTGCGCCTCCAGCCTGACCAGAACATCCCTTAATTAAATGAAGGCCGACATCTACGGTTGGGGGGTGTGAGCTGTGAACGTGAGCAACATGAGAAGGACTCCTTCTTCCTTCAGCAGAACCAAACACACAGTTTAAAACAACTGGGAAAAGTCTGTTTCCAACATGCTGCACATCCCTTCATCTATCATCCTAATCAGGCTTTTGGCTCGGACCAAAGCTGTCCGAGGTTTCAGAGCGAGGAGAGCAGCGGGAGACGTTCGTGAGATAACCTCCCCAGATGCTGCTGTTTACACTTTGTTTAGGATTACGGAGGGGATTTCCCTTTCAGAACTGATAGTTCAACATCAAGGAGGTGGATTCCTCACAAAAACAAAGTTGGAAACGCATGCAGTCATAAGGAAAGTTAAAAAAAAGATTAGAAACATGTCTGTGCAAACTATAATTTGCTAGGAAGTTTTGTTACTTTTTCTTTGAACAATTTCATTTACTTTGTAAAATCTAAACTATTATGGATCCCTGGCAATCAATATTTGGTACAAATATCAAATAATTGGACTAAAAAATAAAAACTTTGGCCATTTGTGGACAGATTATAAACACAGTTCTCCAAAATAACCAATAAGCTCGTTCTTTTTGCTTCACATGAACCAGGCATTTTGTGTAGACTTTACATTTACAGCAACTCTAGAGTAGCTTCAATAATGATAAAAAAATGTACCAATTAGGAGTGTAAGCAAGGCAGATTTATCAAGCTAGGCACCAGCTAACCTACCAATAGTATTTGTAATGCTACTTTTGGAGCAACCTGGAACCTGCTGTGCTTCCTTTAATGGGCAGTTTCCTACCTCCGAGGAAGTATCTGTTTTTTCCCCCCTGTTTATCAAGAGCATCTCTGCGAGACAACTTCTTACCATCAGCTAAGGCGGGGGGTCCCTGCTGTACCCCGGCGTAGGGAGCCTGGGGCTGCGGGGCCACTCCTGGCTGAGGCGCTGCAGAAGAGGAGGAAGCAATGCTGTCAGGAGTCCCTGAGCGCTCCTCTGTGGCGACAGCAGGGGGAGCGACTAAAACATTAGTTTTAAACAGAGAGACGTGCAAAGTATGAACAAAGATGGAGTGATTTGCAGGAGGAAAATCCCACTCATCATGTGTTGCGCGGCGTGCGGTACCTGCAGCCTGGTCCTCGCTCAGGCCAAAAGCAGAGATGACATTCTTGTTGACCTCGTCCTGGTTTTTTAGAGGGTCAAAGGCCGACATGCTGGCTGCGCTGACTGGAGGAGCTTGTTTCACTGTTGAGTCTGCCGTCACAACTTTGCCTTCACGTCTATCCGCCGATTCTAGGAGGCACGGGCAGAAAAAAAAAACGTTTTGGAAAGAGCTAATGCACCAAAAACTCGAAGCATGCAGCGAACATTTTGGCTTGATTTGAAGTAATTATTCCCTCGTGTTTTATGCAAAAACCCCCTTTTTCACCCGTGTCTTTCAGCGATTTTAAAAACAACAGAGCGTATTTGAGTCCTTATTAAATGCAGGAAAGCAACAGTAATTGGTAGCATCAGACAGAGTTACAAAAGTAGACAGAATGGACTCTTATGGACGCGTTGGTCGCTGCTCCGATGTGGAAAGAGCCTCATTCTTCTCTTAAGCATGAATGTGGGCTAGCCTGACCACAATCAGACCAGATTGAACTGGTTTGTGAGAAATCCACAAAGCTGCTGCAGACAAATATTCTATAAAAAAAAAAAAAAATGCAATTAATTATTTCAGCAGCTTCTCCTATAAACTGTCTCAGTCTGGCGCCGGCGCCTGTGTGGGACACAACTCAGGCCACCGCTATATTTAAGGAGTTCCTCCAGACTGTTCTGACAAGTCCTTCCAGAGAGGGCGAGCCAAAAAAGAATCTACCAGGTTGTGGACGTATCACCTAAAGGGGAGATGCTCACCATTCACAGGCGCTGTGGGGGTCATTCCGGGCTCTGAGGGCGGCTCCAGGCTGTCAAGAAGGTTGTTGACTTTATTCCTGAGCTCAATGAGCTCCCTGCGCAGGTACTTCACTTGACTGGACTCCAAAGGTCGTGGCTGACCGTTCACTGGCGATAAAACACCAGAGAAGACCAATGAAAAGAAGAACTCATATGCAGCTCCTTAACAGTTAGTTAACTGTGTTATAATATTTAGTTGAGCCAGACGTCAGGAGCAGCAACAACAGGCGCTAAACAGAAATAGATGGACAGAGTTTAAAAGGCCGTTTCCTTCCAAACTCTGCAATGCGTCAGAAAACAAAAGGGACCGACAATGATGGTGAGGGGAGCCGAAGAGGCCTTTGCGGCCTCCCTGCCCCCTGCACAGGATCCGGTTCAGAGCTGCTGCAGAAGCAGGGCACGGAGCATCGTTAGAGACTCCTCTCAACCTGCACGTGATCTTTTAGAGGTGCTGCGGTCAGGCAAACAGGAACTGGGCATTAAACCCAGAACAATCACGCTGCTGTTCAATATGTTAAACTGCTGTTCAGCTTACGGACTTCGCATTAATGAACAGGTTTTCATCTAGTTCGTGTCTTCTCACGTCAACTACTGAACATCCCACGCAAACACTGTCTTTTCTTGTTGTTTTATTATATTATGCACACAAATAAATGACGAATAGACTCGGCTAATGTTGTGCTTTGTGACAAACAAAAAACACATTTAGTAACCACGTGGTTACGCTGGTTTGCAGGATTAGAGCGGTCTAAAACGGGGATATCTGTCCTTTCTGTAGCGTTTCTGGGTGTTCCTCCGGTGTTTGCCGCTGCTGTGTACGTTGGCTAAACATCATGAAAGAATGTTGGTGGAGACGTCCAAAAACGATTGAGAACCATGCAGGAATTTCTGCAGAGGAGAAACTGCAACGCCATGTTTCTTTCCACCCTCAACCCTCATCCTCCCACTGAGAAGTGACTGAGGAGAAGCACTATAAAGACTAAACAGAGTAGACATTATTCCCCATCACTTCCTCATATGGGTTTCCCCGTGTTTGTGGACAGGGCTGAACCGGGTAGCTCAGGCATGACGCTCTGGCCGCCCTCAGATCACAGCCAGGATCTATGCCTCCGAGTCTTGGCAGAGGCTCCTGACGGTAATTTCTGCATTAGGTCATTCCCTCTTATTACTCAGGCCAGTATTCAGATAAACCTATAATTTTTTTTATCATTTTAGTCTGACTGTTCTTTACTGTCATTTATATACATAGTTTATAAAGCTCAGGTTATATTTGTAATAATTACCCCCACTGTTTTAGGAAAAACTAGCTTGTAACAACAGTTACACTAATATTAGCAAGAGGCAGCAATTGGTGTAAAAAAAATTTGCTTTTTTTTCAATTAAAACTTCTTTACTAAACTTATATCTGCTGCTTCAGACGACTGAAAGGTTTGTCATAAACAGAAAACTGTTCATAGACATGACGATGATCAAATATAAATTGAATTATTACTATGATACCAATGACTACACGAAGGAAATGTAATAATGAATATTAAAAATGTACAGTCACTGAAAACTACAGACAAATACCACAAGCCGTGACTGACTGCCTCTTCTATGAGCCACGCCTGCAACGACCAGGGCTGGTTCACCATCGAAATTAGGATTTAAAAACCAAATGGCTTTTGTGAGAAATCTGACCAGGACTTGCCACTATTTGTTTGTTCAACCAATGCTAGGAGACAGTGAAATTCCACAGAAACTGAGTCAGAGGGCAGTGCATCAACCTCAGTTGGCGGGGAGAAAAACAAGAGCTGGATCGCCCTCCGGTGACCGGCCGGTGGAACAGCTTCGGCAGAGAGAACGTGCTCCTGTTCTTCTGAAAACGTGCAGCAGGAGAAAGCTCTTACCAAATAATGTCAGCTTGAGTATTCTACTGCACTGGATTGCAAAGGAGAGGTCAGAGCTGTCGAAAATGGTGATGAGGTCGTCATCTGTAAACAGAAAGAGGCGAGATTGACCACGACGTCCTCACTTTCTGGGAAAATGCATTTAGGGCAGAATTAACCCTCGTGCGTGGACAGAGAAGGGACTCACCTTCGTCTTTGTATTTGATGGTGACCTCGTCGTTACTCTGAAACTTGCCCCTGAAGACGCGCTGCATCATCAGCACCAGCTCATCGTACGTGATGTCTTCATTATGGATAGGAATGCGTCTAATGTCGTCGCCCAGCTGGGCCTTGATGATCAGCTTGCCACTCAGGTCCAGCTGGCCGTTCATGGTGCCGCCTGATCGCTACCGTGTTCCCACTGCCTGACCGAGGAAGAAGAGGGGCCCTTTTTAAAAACACAGTTAATTTTCCCTTATTTTACATTTCAAATCCACGTTCAGACATTCAAAATAGCTGAAAGAAGAATATTAATAAAGCTTTTAAAGTTATTATATCCCCATCAGAAGAACTTTTGCCCTGTTAAGATTAATATTTATGAACATAGACAGACTTAACTTCCATTAAACTGCATTTTCACAATTGTGGAGATTCCTCCAGCCATTTCTCACTTAGTATTTATTTCATTATATTCTCTTACACCAGTCTATTTAATTAGTTTAACATTTTTTGTGATGTTGGTGTAAATAGTTGTTTGCTAATATGGGTGCACACATTTGGTAAAACAGCTTGTATGTTTGTTTAGATAATGTCTTTATTTTTTTGCTGAGAGTGAACTGGCTGGTGGGGGGGGGGGGGGGGGGACTTTTACGATGCAGCACCAGGAAGCGGAAGAATCCATCAGGCTGCTGGAAGCAGGGGGGCTTGACTCTGGAGAAGCTACCAAAGACCTCTGAAATGTAAAGATGTTTATGGTTTTTTTTGTCTTTCATATTGTGTTGCCGTAATGACGAGTTGGCTTGAGTTAGTTATTTTAGGTTTATTCATGGTTATTTGTCTTAGTGTCTTCCTTTCCCCTCCCCTCCTCGTTTGTTGTGGGCTAGCCTTTGTGTATAAATTTCCCTGTGTGTTCAGTTTGCTTTGGTTGACCTCTTTTTAATTGGGCCCTTCTTCTAGATTTGCTGAAATATTTGCTTTTCTATGGATTTTAGTTAAATTATTTCTTTGGTAAAATGAAACAATCTTTTTTTATATACCTTTGTCCTTGTTCTTGGTCCCTGACAACAATAAACAACAGAGTAAATTTATTATAAAATAAACCTAAAAATGTTAAAAAAAAAAGTAAAATAATGTTAGTCACTATATTTATTAGACAGGCAGTGGGGGAAAAATAACACTGGATAAGACACTGGGGCTATGTGTCGTTAATAAGTACTCATGTTTAGTTGACAGTCCCTCACAGAAACCCATAGCTACACTGGTTCACCATGTAAGCCTTATTATCAGGCAATTCTTTTAAGCTAATGGTAACTAATAAATGTTTGATATATGTATGATATGCATGTTTTACAATTTGATTGTGTTTTTAATTTTTTAAACGGAAGTAGTGTAGCATATGAATTCTATTTTTATATAAAAGCCCAATCAGGGACAGTAGTTGAAAGTTAGCATCAGCTATAAACTTTATATGCAGCACTTCAGTGACATGCTTTGTTTTGTCACCATGTTTGATTGCATTGTCCCCGTCAAAGATGAAATAAAAAAAACATTCCTTCTGTATTCAGCTGTTCGTATTCCTGTAACAAAAATAAAATATGCTTTCAGACTCGGCCGTGGTGTTCGACCTGTTTGTGCAAGACTACTTTACAAAAACCGTTGTGCGACGCCGATCACGAGGTCAACAACACGGAGCTGGAATTCCTCAAAAGTAGGTTAGCAGGTCATATGTGCGTGACTGCAAGAAGAGGCTTGCAAGACTGAAATGTGTTAGGAAAAATGGTGAACGCTATTGTGCCTAGCACTTCTTTTTACTTCCTTTGGCTGATTCAATTTGCTTTCTAAAGTTTAAAATGGGCCGATTATCTACCCGTATGAATGTCAGAGAGATTCAGCGAACTGAAGGGTCCAAGGGTTAAACATCTGCCTGTGAAGTGGCAGAGATAGTCACCGGCAATTACAAATGTTCATGTTGACTTTGACCAAAACTATCAATCTTGTTGATAAGAACAGCCTTTCACCTTAATTTCACATCGACCGCAATGGTTTACTATAATAATTAGGATTACTTTTACACACAACCTTCTCCCTGTATCCCCTAATTAACAAAATCTCTTCATAGCTGGCTGTGTGTTTCATTTGGATAGATTTTGATTAGGCCTACCCATATATTTGTAAACTAATTTCCTACCTTAAGCTTCAGATCATAACAGAAGAGCCAGATCTCAGAGTAGATTCAAGACGACAAAAAGAGAAAACAGAAGTGAATTCAAGGAAAAATATAAGCAAATTTTAAGAGTATATTTATTATTACTGCTGGATACTGAACAAATACCTCTAAGAACTTAAGAATATGCATTCTAATACTCAATATTATGGATGAGTAGAGGGGGGACAAGATGTAATGATAAACTCTTTAGTCATGAGGTTTGAAAACCCTAAAGTGATAGAAAACCGATTACGTCTAAGATAATCATGAACACATGAATCTATTTCATGTTTAATGTTTAGTAGCATATAGTTGCACCGGGTTTTTTACCCTAAAAAAAGAACAAGGAATCTTTTTTGCACTTTTCAGCGTGATTTTTATCGCCATCGTCACCTTAAACACATCAAATATTGTGATAAATATGAAGCCCATCCATAGTTAGCGTCAACTGCTACCTGATGTGCCGGTTATCATCTTCCTGTCGTTTCAGCATCTGAGTTTTTTTTTTTTTTTTTTTTTTTTTTTTTAAGCCGAACAAAGCCCTACTGTGGATTTATCTGCAGAAATCCCACTGCTTTGGCAGTCCTGGCCAGATGAGTAATTGGCTAGATGCTAAGGATTGGGTTGTGGCTAACGTTTTAGCACACAGGCAGATCAAATGGCGACACCCAGAAACTGATTTCCTCCGTGATTTCATGGACCACAAATCCCCGGGATTTAACGCTTAACATAGTGGTGCAACAGCGGCAGCTCGGCGTTTTACCGGACGCACAAAAAACAACAACAGCAGCAGCAGCAGCCACCTAACTTTGTTTCGCACATTATCATCAATGCGCTGTGACTGGTAAAGTTTGACAAGCCAGGCCTTTCCAGCACTTGGGGTGTCAGTGTTTACAATATTGAGCCACGCAAGCTGAACAACATGCTTTAAACAATCATCTTTGAAATTCTACATCTTGTAGCCTACAAATGTAATAAACGCATAAGTTTGATCGCTGTTCCAACCAAAACACATCCAGACGCGACTTTTTTTGTGCTTCTGCATTTGACAAAGCACATACAGCTAAGTAAGACAGTTCGTTCATTTAACCCAACAACATATTAACATGATCTCTGTCTGAGTTTGACAGAAAGTGGCCCAAGCGGGTAATCTGAAACTGAAATTTCGCTGAATCAGTCCCTGGGCGAACCAAGCTACATGGTTAGCGAACGAAACATTAGCCAGCTGCCGCTAACTAGCTAGCCTAGCAGCTAACAGACAGTGGTGACACAGAAACTGCTGTGTCATTCTAGCTAAACCTCAAACCCAAGGCGCTGCTTTACCTGAATCAGACGACTCAACCACGCTGTCTTCCACAGGTTTCCCAGAACCGTGCAATTCTGATGTGTTAGCTGACCTAGCTAAGACCAGGGACCAGCATCAGGAAGTGTCATCCGGACTGTTAACGTCAACCAGTACGTGGCATTCTCTCCGCGCAGCCGCAGACCGCCTGGAGCGAAGTGCGTTGGGACAACTCCTCTCTTAATTTCAGATATTGACAGGGTCACATTACTTTAAAATAATAATCTTTATTAGCACAAAAGCTTTTTTTAATAGTAAAGAATAAACTGCACAAAGATGAATCTGAGACTGATATTAGTATTTAGAGACAGTAATTAATTAGAATATGGCTCTTTGGAACTCCAGCTGTACTCTGAGTTTAAAGGAGATGGTCCTATATAACTGTAAGCCCACATCCAAAAAGCATGTTACAGTAATTGTTCCGGAGAAGCTTACAATCTAAGTGACCGAGTAAATAATTTTGCATTTGTCAAAATTTAGAAAACACAGTCCAATCAACCACCAAAACTTGCCAAAAGGTTGTGACACACTTGACCACACCATCGTGGTAAATGCACTTTTTTTCTTTTTCTTTTTTTTTTTGGGGGGGGGGGGGGTATAAAAATAAAGTCATAATATTTGGAGAATAAAGTGTAAAATTATGAGAATAAAATAGTATTTTTATAAGAACTCTTACAAAAAAGTGTAGAGTTCCTCCTGCTTTAAGATGATGAATGTAGAACATCTTGTAAAGTTATGCTTTGGTACCAGTTTCACAAGTAAAGAAATACAGAATCTTTGTAGCACATCAGCATTCAAATCATCTTGCGAGACCTTTTGGGGGGAAAAGCTTCTTGCGAACCCCTGGTTTAACAAACGCTGACTATACACATCACCCAAGCAACTCCAGAAATATTACCAGGATCAGAAATACAGCTCAATTTTACTTAAAGCGATTCTATTTCGTTTTTTAGCTCGGTGTTTCCAAATGCACCTGCACTGTTTGTTTTGGAGACCGTCATAAAACTATAGCTTATGAGACATGACATGCAATCGGGAACATATAAAACACGTTTTTGTTTTTGTTTGTTTGTGTCTACAAGTCACAATGAACCGGTGTCATGACGATGCTTAGAATACCAGAGCAGACGGGTTGATCACATGTCTTCTTTAATGGTTCTAATTTTGCTGAAAATAATAGTGAGACATCATCATAATTTACATAACTGGTAACATAGTCATAATGTCATCAAATCAGAAAATGCACACCACCTGTTATGAACGCAGGGAGAGTTCAGAAATAAAATGTATACAGCGACACATTCTGCGTCTTTATTGTTGTGTGTGTGTGACGCCCTCAAATTGAAATGATTGTAACCTGAGTTGCCTTTCATTCTTTTTAGAGAAAAGCAGAAGCCACCTTAATACTGAAGAAGGTGCAAAAATTCCATTGGTTACTGCTAAGAAAAGACGCATGCTTAACCTGCTGCTTTTGATACATATTGCTATTCTAGGATCTTATATATACTTTGCTGTGTGATATTTCTGACCAAATAAATAGACCCGAATAAAACTCATAGATAATGTAATAAACAAAATAAAAACACACCTTTTCCAGTAGCGATTGTTTCTACACCATCACTTCTTCTTCTTTTCCTGTGTGGCATCAAACCACGAATCTAAAAGCTTTTTCATGTAATATATCTGCCATGCATGCACTTGAACAGCGACCACCATTATGAGGTACATAACAGTCACAGCGGAGACGCCAAAAATGAAGCGGTAAGCTTTTCCGTGGCGATAGAGCTGCTGGGCCACAGGGAACATCTCCATGCCGCCATAAATGAGAGGTGCCACAGAGAAGAGCCCAGCACTGATCATGGATATGACCAGGTAGCTGATGTTGTTCTTCGGGAGTGATAAGCTGCTGCAGAGCAGGGGAATGAGGCTGAGCAGGTAGGGGTACTCCCACTGGTATGGTATGGACACCGTGTCCCGTGACACCAGGTTTAAGTGGCTCACAGTCACTTGTGCAGCCACTAGCAACCAGATCAGAAGGTGGACCCAGTTCAGCTTCCGCACCTCTGACTTCAGGGAAGCACTGCAACATAGAAAGCCAACGTTCAGACGGCTGTTTGGATGTGAAAACAAAAGGTCAATATTAGAGACAGAAACCATTTACTTGCCTCATCTGGTAACGTGGGGCCACCTTCTCTCTGTATTTGAAGTCATTTCCATTTGTACTGGCTGCTCTGGGGCCGACACGAGATGTCATGGTCGGACAATCCTGTACCGTAAAACAAAACAAACAAAAAAAAACGATACACAACTTTACACAAAATCAGCTGCAGCTATTCTTGGTTATTGGTTAGATTGAAAATGTGAGGGCGGCCGCAGATGGTTACGTTGCTACAGCTCAAGCCTTGCCATATATTCTCAGTTAGAGTTAGGTATGGGCTTTGATTGGGCCATTCTGACATATTAATATTATATTAATATGTTTTGATCTAAACCGTTCCATTGTAGCTCAGGCTGTATGTAAACTGATGCCGCCACCACCATGTTTCACACAGGGAACGGTGTGTTCGGTGTGTTCAATCCAACCAGATCACCTCCTTCCATATATTTGCCGTGCCTCATACGTGCAAAACTGCAAATTAAGCATTTTTTCCATGCTACTGTTCCATGAAGGCCAGATTTGTGGATGCCATGGCTAATAGTTATCAGGTCAACCGATTCTCCCACCTGAGCTTTGGATCTGTGCATCTCCTCCAAAGCCACCATGGCCCTCTTGGCTGCTTCTCTGATTAACGCTTTTGCTAAACCGGCCGTCAGTTAAGGAGGACGGTTTGTGGCTGAGCCATACGCTTTCCAAATTCAGATGAGGGACTGAACAGTGCTCTGGGATATGTTTAAGGCATCTTATTTTATAACCTACCTAACCCTTATTTAAACCTTTCCACAGCTTTATTTCTGACCTGTCTGCTGTGCTCCTTAGTCTGGATTTAGACTGAGATCACATTACACATAGATGGACTCTATTTAGTATTAAGAAGGGAGATGGTGGCACTGGTTCCTATTTCTGCATAGAGTTTCCATTTAGTAAAAGAGGCTCAATACAAATTGATGCCCAGCTTTCCTGAATGTATTTTTTTTTATGAAAGCAAAATATTTTGCTTGCATCGGAAAAGATGTGTAACTACTTTCTGCAAGGAGTAGTTTTTTGGTTGCGCTTTTGTTGCTTTAAAGGACAACATCAACTACAACCAGCATGATCTAGCATGTTCCACAGTCCTGTGATCATTTTGGTGGATGCAATGTTAGGTAATAACTCTAAACCAACCGCAGCACACTCTACTGTAGCCGACATCATGCTAAGTTAAAGGCCGAACACCTAAGGTCGATGACATGGGCGATGATTAAAGCCCGGTTAGCGCATTTAGCTGCTATCTGGCTATTTCCTGTATTTTGCTGGGAAACAGATTCGTCATAAACGATTCCTAACGACTCGAGTCGAGTTACGATTGATCATACCGCCGCGTACGTATACTTACCTCTCTGGACAAGCTCGGTGGCTGAATATGTCGGTGCAGTAACAAAAAGATGTGATGAAATACGAGAGATAACAATGCGCATGCGTACAGTCGGATCGCAGCATCCAATCTGGCCCCTCCCTGGTGATAATTTGACGTCTATTCTTCTGATGAGCAAGAAAAAAACCCAAAAAGCAACATTACGTTCTTCTTCTTCTATTTAACGGAGGTAGCCCAGCAACGTTTGATGCATTACCGCCATCTACTGGAGTGGGGCTCAGAATAATAAAACGCTACAAAATATATATATATATATATATATATATATATATATATATATATATATATATATATATATATATATATATATATATATATATATATATATATATATATTACTCTATTACTTTGCAGAGTAGAATAAAATTGAATGACGATAGTAATAGTGAGGATATGGATTTATATATTATCATTATTATTATTCATTCTTAGTATTCTGTAAATATCTGCAACACTGAAAACATAAACAGCTTTAATAATTATTGAAAATTAAGAACTAAAGAGTAAGCACTTATAGCTTCAGCCTTCATGTTTTCGATTTTTGTAAAATGTACTATTTAAATTTTAATATCACGAATTGAATTTTGTTGGACTGTTGACTGATGCTTAATTATATTATTTTTTGTGTTCAAGATCGAGTAAACTAAACCACTGTTACTAGTAGTAGTCTTTTTAAGTTATCTCAACAAAAAAAGAATAACATTGCAAACTAGAGTGTTTGTCAATAAAGGTCTTGTCTGTCCAGTCGTAACTTATTGTCTTGTAAATTCTAGTTCAGTTCTCTGTACTGTGTATTTACTGCAAAGGAAAAATAAAAAAAGCATGTTCCACCGTTTCTTCTTGAAAACAAAGATTACATTCCCCTGTAGCATGTTTCCCTAATTTAAATAATGTATTGTTTAATCCTGTATGACCAAAGCATTATATGGATCTGAATGTTTAATCTTTTCTAGTTCGTTTTGTTTTCCTCATAACGGCAACTTTTCTTTGAATGCTATAAAGCCCCCTGCCAGTACTTTCTTCTTCGCAGTGTTTCTGCTACCTTTCTTTAATCTTTTGTTTAATTATCAATTGGATTTCTCCTTTACTGAATGGTACTATTATATTCATTTGACAATTTTTTGTGGATAGTTTTGCATATTTACCTGCCATTTCATTCCCTTTTATTCCTACATGCGAAGGTATCCATATAAAGGAATCTGTTAATCCCATTACTTGAATTCTGTACAATAATTGTTGAATTACAAACAATAGGTCTGGTCGGCTCTCTGAATAATTACGTTTCAAATAATGTAATGATGAACAAGAATCGGAGCAAACTAAACTTTTGAATGGACAGTGCTCCTCAATCCTAAGTCAATTTCAAACATTCCTCCTGTGCAGACTGAAACTCCATCACTGATTCTTTTACCTATTTTAAAACTGAATTCTGGAACAATGAATGAAACACCTTGTTTGTTATTTGAGTTTTTTGATGCATTGGTTTAAACTTGAACATACCGATAGTGTTTATTATGTAAATATGCTTGCATTGCACACGGATCTAAAATGTTTGCATTTGTTTTTTCATTCATCCAACAGGATAAGCTCGGTATCAATGCCAGGCACCATAGATGGGTGAACTGTTGATCCAAGAACTGTTTGACTGATTTTGCAATAAATATTATCTATTTGCAATAATTCAAAATCCTTTGTAATATTATCTACTGTCCAGCCAAAATTATTTAATTACTTTTTTTCTTTTCCCAACATGATTTCAAAATGTCTTGACAAGGGGGATCGTCCTTATGTCTCTTTAAATGAAA
Organism: Fundulus diaphanus; assembly: GCA_037039145.1. Lineage (NCBI taxonomy): Eukaryota > Metazoa > Chordata > Actinopteri > Cyprinodontiformes > Fundulidae > Fundulus > Fundulus diaphanus. Next base: position 25,186,547 of record CM073132.1, on the reverse strand, counting down.
CCTGTATGAAGAAAGTATTTGTAATCTTTTTCAACTGAAGTGGCATTTCTACTTGTAATGGTGGGTACATTTTGTTTGGATTTTGCAGATTCCAGTCTGCCTTTCCCATTATCACGAGCAAGATTTTTGGTCTGATCTCTCATTTCCAAACATACAATCCCCAAAAAGATATTTTATATGAGACAACAAAGTCTCTAATCGCTCATCAGATAGTTCAGGAAAAATATTTATCTGGGGAGTCAGTCATTAACAAAGAAGACAACGTTCTGTTTCTTATTGTATTGTACCCGTTATCTCTGAATTGTATTCCATTGGTTTGGTGTTCTCTCATACGATGTTTTTATGAAAGATCTATTCCCTGACGATCTGCTATTTTCCCTTTCTGCTGATTGACACTCCTATTGGCACATTTTTTCTCATCTTTTGGAGCAAAATCTAAAACACCTATAATCTGTTCCAAAGCAATTGTCCTCTGTGTTGCCTGGGGGGGGGGGGGGAATTTGCCCGTTGCCATGGATAGAGATGTTTCCCTGCCTGCCTGGCCGGATAGACCCAACCAACACCAACACCATGACAAAGCTCATTTGGCAAAAAAATAAATATATAAAAATATTTTCAATATTAATATTATTAGAGGGGCTGCACAGTGTTACAGTGGGTAGCACTGTAGCCTTGCAGCAAGAAGGTCCTGGGTTTGAGTCCTACCCTGGGTCTTTCTGCATAGAGTTTGCATGTTCTCCCTGTGCATGCGTGGGTTCTCTCTGGGTACTCTGGCTTCCTCCCACAGTTTTGTGTTTGTCCCGTTTGTCTCTGTGTTACCCTGCGATAGACTGGCGACCTGTCCAGGGTGTACCACGCCTCTCGTCCATTGACAGCTGGAGATAGGCACCAGCACCCCTCATGACCCCAATAGGGATAAGAATGTTAGAAAATAGATGCATGGATGGATTAATATTATTAATAAACTGGTCTGAAATACTGAAATCTAACAATAATCTGTAATAATCAATTTAAATGGATAGTATGGATAAATGTGTTTAACTGTTTTTATGAGGAAACTAAGAAACAATTTTTCCCTGAGATTTAATCAATCACATCATTAATTATCGTGGAGTAAGTCAATGTAACTTTGACAGTCACTTCGCCTTCCATCCTTTCATTCCCGTCTCATCTAAAGTGGTCCTATTGCCAAGAAAGCATAAAAAAAAACAAATTTCCTGTGTTTTATCAAGCAGAATAATGGTTTCCCAAATCTCCAGTTCAGTTTTGTTTAAACATATTATTTATTTATTCGATAGTGGTCTCACCAGTCTAGATATGTAAGATTTTGAGCTAGAGATGATCAAGTGTGCTGAATTAGCCCCATAAATTGGTCGAGAATCTTTCATCCGATGTTTTTCTTACAATATGTATATCATAGAGTCACGCTTTCCCACTGACTGGACGGGATAAGGTGAACTTGTTATGGGTGCAATTGACAAAAAAGAAAAAAAAACAAGACTTGTCTGTGAGTGTCTGTTATTGCACTGCCCCGCCCCCCCCCCCCCCCCCCCCCCCGCCCCCATGCTGAGTCTGCCTGGACGGAGGGCCATGTCGCCCACATCAAGAGTCACAGCTGGGTATACACTGTGAACACACTCGCAAAATGTGACGAATATTCCCCTGTTTTGTTTTGGAGAATATTTCTGACCTCTTCATCCTCTGCTTTACAGATGTGATTTTGGCTGCTATAAACAACCAAGCGGGGAAAAAAAACTAAACGATGATTATTTTTAGTGCAATCTTTTTTTTCAAATGAACAAACAGACAAACAAGTGATCTAACACTTAGATTTCACTGATGCATACCAATTCTTTACATTTAAAAGATCATAAACAAAAACTACAGAACTACTTTACATTACACTTGTAAACTGTAACAAGGAAGAATGTCTCTGATGCTTTCTTTTGTGTGTAAACAACCTTTATTTAGAAAAAAACTGTCATTACAAACTTTTAACATTAACACAATAACTTTGTGATTACAGGGACAACATCGTCACCATGGTTACTCTTCTTTAAGCTCTCGACTTTTACATCCTAATCCATTAAATGGGAAATGGAGTGTAAATGATGTGCTTCTAATACGAATGTGGATTTTCAATTAAAACTAATAAAAAGAATTGCAATGGAACATTTTCTTTATTCATTTTTGACATGAAGTGAAACAAAATTGACTAGCCCAACTAACGTTATTAGTCCCAAATGAGATGAATTATCAGGTAGAGGGACAATTAAAACGCTGCCTTTTTCTAGTTACATGATAATCTGTAAAGAACTGAATGAATACTATTCCGCACAAAAGACTGCAGGCGAACAAGGACAGTACACTTGTGTGCTGCTTGTGGCCATATTTTCATTGTGTGGAAATGGTCTAAGGTAGTCTTTTGAGTGGCTTTATGGTTCAGAGCAACAACGTGTCTAGAGTCTAATAGGTTTTTCACAGCAGCAAATTGACAAAATTATCAACAAACACTTTATAGTAAAAATAACATTATATTGTTTGCATCTCCTATGAAAGCTGTCAACACGCCTTACAAAGTTGCCATGTTTGTCTTTACCATCTAAGGTTTATGTTCCTCTATACAAGCGTACTATGATGAACACACGCTTGTATCAATATATGCATTTCCTCCATGTATCGTTTTTCAGTCATTCAGTTAGCCTTTGTATACTTCTCACTGAAACTAATTATCCAAATCATTTCCCAGAGCTCAGACATTTGCAAGCTCCACAATAATGAATGTGTTAACCTTAAAAACAAGATTCATATAAAATGCTGGACATTACCTGCACAGTCGTCCTCATGAGGCCATTTTAGATTTTTTACATTCATACGCTGAGAGACATAAGGTATGAATGCAAAATTAAATATGCTTTTTCTGTCCAAAATGCATCTATGCTAGCGTTTTCCAATACCTGCTGCATGGGTTAGCTGCCAATTTTGACACTGTGCGAGGACTGAATTTGAAACTGCTGCAGCGGTGTATTGAACGGAGAGCACTTCACCTTAACATCTTGTTAATACACTCAAAAAGCTTTCTGTATTTCTTTTTACATATTACAACTTGCACAAATTGTAATGATTTGTGTCAGTTTTTTTTTTTAAGAAATACAACTTTTTTCAGGTGCTTTCTTGAAGTCTTGGTTCTTCCATTTGAAATGACTTTTGGGTTATCCAGTACACATCTTATGCTTTCATCTCTGTGGATGACAGCAACATTTCAGACTGAACATTAATGAATGCTCAGTCTAAGATAACTTATAATACCATCATTACTGCAAAAATGTGTCCTTTCCTTCACTCTGAAGTATGTGGATTTACATTGGATAGAGCAAATACCCCGAGAACGATGACTGCACATACTGTCCAGCATAAAGTCCCGAGGCCTGATCTGATGGCATCTGAATGTACACAGTGTCCCCAGTTTGAAGAGGTAGTACCGCACTTCCAGATGCTTGGTCTAAGAAACCCTTTTTGTATTCATCATATGTATACATCACAGGCTCATTGTTTCTCATCAACGCCACCCACACATTCTCTCCCTTGCAGTGAATGTGATAGGCAAAGTAATAGATGCCAGGGATGTCACAGGTGAAAATTCCAGTCTGGGGATTGTAGTTTTGGCGGCCATTGTACAGGAGCTTATCAAAAACAACTGGACTGCCCACGGGAGGAAAAGGAGTAGATGCTAGAGCAGTAAATGCAGGCATTTCAAGCCCACTGGAACCCATTATTTCAGCCCCACCTTCACCATATTTGCTCTTTTTCCCGTAACTACCAGCTTTAACACCGTCTAGTCCTGGGCCCATCTGAGAGAGTACCCCAGCCATTTCTGGAGAAAAAACAGGTTCACCAGGTGGTCCTGGTGGTCCAGGGAGACCAGGTTGACCTGGCTGCCCTGGAGCTCCAGATGGTCCCTCTCTTCCTGGGGCTCCTACGGGACCAGGCACGCCCGGACTCCCAATGTCTGCAATGCCTGGTGGACCTGGAAGACCATTTTCTCCTTTAGGTCCTGTAGGACCAGGAGGCCCAATTGGTCCAGCTGTACCATCTATTCCCGGGATTCCTTGAGGTCCCTGAATACCCCTTTCTCCAGGTAATCCAGTCTGTCCTCTTAAACCAGGAGTTCCGGGGGGACCAGGCATACCAGGTAAACCTTTATGTCCATCAGCACCTTTAGGACCACTTGGTCCCGGCGGACCTCTTGGACCGGGTTCCCCAAGTTCCCCAGGTAGACCATTCTTGCCAGGTAGTCCTTGAGGACCAATTTCACCCTTGGCCCCATCAAGCCCTTTAGGTCCTCCATCTCCACAATCTCCTTTAGGACCGGGTGCACCTATACTTCCAGGTCGTCCGATTGGTCCTGGAGGGCCTGGTGGACCATTTGGTCCAGGGGGTCCAAGCATTCCAGGCAATCCACCATGACCCTTATCTCCTTTGGGACCTGGGGGTCCAGGTGGTCCACTCATTCCTTTTTCTCCTTTTGGTCCTGTGAGTCCTTGCTTACCAAATCCTGGAAGACCTGGTTTTCCTGGCAAACCTGGTGGTCCTGGAAGGCCCGTCTCACCTGTCCTCCCTGGTTGTCCAGGCAGACCATTTTGACCTGGCTTTCCTTGGCCAGGTAGACCTGGAGGGCCAGGTTTACCTCCTTCCCCAGTGGGCCCAGGGGGCCCCAGTTCTCCAGGATGTCCTTTGTGTCCTGGGGGTCCCTGTGGTCCTGGTAAACCATTCAACCCTGGTTTTCCAAAACCCGGCAGCCCTCTTGGTCCAGAGGGTCCAGGAGGCCCAGGAAGTCCTTTGTGACCAGGCTGTCCTGGCAGGCCCATCCCTTTGTCTCCTTTTGGTCCCGGTAATCCCGGCAGTCCTGGCAGACCCTTGTGGCCTGGTTCTCCTTTGGCACCTGGTTGTCCTGGTAATCCCTGTATACCTGGTTTGCCTATTCCAGGAAGACCAGGTGGGCCCGGGGGTCCCTGGGGACCTGCTTGACCTGCTGGACCTTCTTCACCTCTTGCTCCCATTTTTCCTTGAAGGCCAGGCTTGCCATTTACACCTGGTTTTCCAGGCAGTCCAGGCAAGCCTAGTTTCCCCATTCCAGGTAATCCTGGTTGACCTGGAGGTCCTGGTTGGCCCTCAGGTCCAGGCAGTCCAATTCCTGGAGGTCCAGGAGGTCCTGGAGGTCCCTCTGGTCCAGGTGGTCCTGCTGGGCCTTGTTCTCCCTGGGCAGCTCCTTCCACAGCACTAGGGATTGTTAGACCTGTGAGCAATTATACAGATGTTAAATATAGATAGTACATATCTACAAAAATAAATCAAAACATTTAGTGTTGAAATTATCACATGAAAGAACACGTTGCCGTACAGACCGTGATCCAATCTAACCTCCAACAACATTATGATCAAGCGGTTAAGCCTTCTCACATGACCAAAACGTGTATGACCAATCAGGGAACAAACTGTGAACGCTTGACGCTGTCCAGAGATGTCTTATTGTGGGACATTAGTAAAATAATCGTAGTACTCTGTGGATTGAGCTCAGTATTCTCTCCAGATTGGGATTGCTATCTGTAGAGTAAAAGCCTATTTATACTTCACAAGAACAAAAAAAATTTGTCCCAAGGGGGCAAGAATAAGAACAAAGTTCTTTCAAGCAAGATAACTACCAAGACATCAAGTGCAAAACTATTGGACATTCTCATGAGTTCCTTCCACTGCAGCATCAGTCTGTGTAGCAACCACAGCCATCGCAAATTGTTAATTGATCACAACTTTTATTGGACACCACACAAGCAAACACGTGGTAAGCATAACCTGCAAGAACTCCCAAACCAGGACCACAAGCACAGAAGGCATAATTCTGTAATTTCAGCCCTGGGAGAGAGAACACATTTCTCTTGTGGAGCATGGCTAGGCCTTCATGAAAACATAGTCTCACTGTGAAGATCTTTGAGTTGTTATCAGTTTATTTGGGGACTAGATGTCCTGCTGAAGGGGCCTGCTCTTGAAAGGGGCTTTTTATGAAGAGTTGTAGCAGTCGTTTACTAAATATTTAAGATAGGCAGTGAGTGTCAAGTTTACATTCATCCAAAACTGAGCAATATTCCTCAATCAATCTCACAGTGGCCATATCCATAAACTGATCAGATTAAGGCCAGCAGGGTGTAAAAAAAACATGTTTAATTATACTCTGTATAATGTACAGATATAATGTAACTTGAACTTTGCAATACTGATAATTTTTGCCTTTTTTGTCATTACAACTTTAGTCATTGCAATAAATCCTCTGCTCTGCACTTAACCAATCTTTTAGGGATGTGCCCGAGGACTATTCTGGGGCTAAGGTTCTTGCTCAGGGACCAAGAGTGGCAGTCTCTGGGATTCAAATCTGGGAACTTGCAGTCTTCCTTGAAGCCACCACACCCCATCATGCTTTTCACATTTCTGCAGGTGCTGCCATGTATTTGTCCATGGATGTGCACGTGGCAGACGTGTTACTGTGTTCATAATGATTTCTTACCTTGGTCTTTGCCACCGTTGTAGTGTCCCCCTTTACGAGGATTTTCTTTGCCTTTGAGCATGGGCATCTGGGGTTGCTCCTTCCTGTAGTGTGGATACTGCATGTAGGGCACGTCTTTGCCAAGGTACTGTTGTTGAGGAAAACCTCCCTTGCCCATGTTCATGTGTTGAAGGTGCTGCATATGCTGGAATGGCTGAGGGTGCTGATTGTGTCCATAGTACGCCCCACCAGTCACACATGCGAAGACCACAAGCTGCAGCAGAACAGCGACAACAGGGCCAAGGAGGGGAGGCATGACCGAAGCCTGTGTAGAAAGTAAATAAGTAACAATATTAGATGGGAAACAGCTGTTTTATCTCTTGCAGATACCTAAACGTTACAATTTTTATCATTTGCATTCATTTACTCCAGAAACAAGAACCGCTCTCTGTCTCCCTCTCCTGGACATTTCTAATAACTACACCTTTTAGTCTAATTGTACAGTCAGAATCTGAAAATAAAGGTTATGTTAAAATGTTAAGAACAGGTAATATCAACGAACAAATAGCTTTATTGGCATCATCATTTAGTATAAATCCAGATGAGTCTTTTCTGGAGTAGAAGCTAAAACCAAAGCAGATTCCTATGGTTTTCAAAAGACTACAATCTAAAAGAAAACCTTTAACCTGGTTTATGAAAATTATATTATTTTACACGGGGGTGATGATTATTTGCACAGGAAATGATCACTACTCCACATGCACCGAGAATGTTACATGTACAGAATTTCTGATCATAGTAGCTATTTCATACTAAAGTAACGTTGTGTTTAAGTTAAAAAAAAAGCAACTGATATGATATATTTGCTTTTTTACACTTCTTCAGTTCATGCAGGAAAATCAGCACAAATAGTACAAGACCTTAATTTCCTTTCCAAAGAAAAAACAATAGATCAGCTGATCTTGGAGGCTAAAGCCAATGGCAAGTGTAACAGGAGCCAAGATCAAATTCCCTCTTGGTCAAGCCATTAGCTTCAACCTCCAGGAAAACCATATCAGGATTTGTACTAGGCTCCATTCCAGGTAACATGTTAGGATTTCATGACCTTTCCACAGAATCTAACTTTGAAAATCCTGAACTATCCTTTCATTGGTTTCATTCAATAGCCGTGTTTAAGTCTTGCAAAAAAAATCTGTGATTTCTTTTTTCCTACAAAAATGATTACTTCAGAAATTACTGAAAAAGTACTCAAAAAACAAAACAAACGGTTTTGGCTTCAATTAAAATAGAGGGATCAAAAGAAATACCAAAAAAGGGGTTACCCAAACAAATTAAAATGAACACACAAACAATATAAAACAAATAAATAAATGCATTTAAAACATGAAAAGAAAGAAGAAATTTTAAAGGATCAAAGGAAGTGAGATTCTGAGAAATGATAGATTCTGGCTGTTTAAGGTGTACCTTAGAGATTTTTAGCTAAATGGCTGCACGAAGGTGACTTTCATCTGAAACCTAAAGTGTTCCACAATTTGCATGACTGTGCAGTTGACTGGTTCGTTGCATGTTGAGACTGGCAGGTTCAGGTTGGGTGTTACAGAATGTTCTACTTCATAAAGTTTGGTTTAGTTTATTAGTTCACAACAAAAGCCTACTCAGCGGAATTAATACTAACAGGTCAAATTCAAATCAGGGTTCATGCAGTTCACTCTATTCACTAAAGTTATTTCCAATGCAACCGTCCTGATTAACATAAACCACCACTTCCAGCCAGCCCAGCTCTGGTTGAAAGAGATATATCGCTGACTAAAGTTGTTATTGCTCTGCTCTCTTTGGTATGCCTGGCCTCCAAAGGCACCAGGAGTAGGTTCAGTTCTTCAAAGGCTACGCCTCACTGAAACAGACAGTGGCACCGCCATGTCAAAATCACCAGAAGCCTGAGAACAGTCCAGAGTAGGAACACATCTCATCTGCTAATGGAGCGGATGACGCTCAGAATTTAAATCAGGAATAATCTACAAATTATTTGGGGGATTCTTAATAAGTTTATTTGTAAATTTTAGTTTATTTGTGTTTTGAGATGACAGGGCCATTAATGTCCATTGGAGTTAATAGATATCGTCTCCCCTTTGTTCCTCTTGCTGCTAAGAGCAGAGTTGGTTGGTTGGTTAAACAGGACCTGAATCTGAGTTCTGTTCATTGTTACATGTAGCGGGTAAAATAATCATTGAACCTATCAATGTTTTTCTTAGCAAATAATTTTCTAATACTGATGCTGACACAATATTCACATCAAATGTCAGCAAGAACATACATAAACAACACAAGGAAAACAAGGCCAATTATGAAGTTATATATAAAACTGGAATGACAAAGGGAATAATTAGTGAATGCATTAACAGAAACATACTGATAACTTTGTGGAAAAGCCTTTCTTTGTATTTACAACTTCAAGACATCTCCTATATGGAGAAACTGAATTCTTCTGTTGTAATTCGAGTCTTTTTTTTCTTTCTTTCCAGACAAACTGTCCTCAGATCTTGAAGGTTCTGGGGGTCCTTCTATGCACCCCGATGTTGGGTTCTTTATTGGATACAGAGTATCCTTTACTGTGTGTTTGAGGCTATTATTAATTTTGAAAATCCTCACTCATTGTAGGTTCTGATTCTTATCCAGAATGTCCCGATACATTTTTCCATTCCTCCTTCTGTCAGTAACCATAGTCGGTGGCAAAGAGGCCATTGTGGTGGTGTGTTCATTGCTCATTGCTTTCAACTGTACCTGTTATTTTGCAGCCTTTTTGGTGCTCCTTGGCCCTTGGACAACACTTTTGATAAATCTTTTGAATAATATTTTGAAACAACTGATGTTGATTTGCATATAGCAACAGGAACATTCAATGCTCATGTTACCCACTGTATGACCCCGTATAGTAGCAGAGCCACAGAAGTCTCTGTATCTGCTGGGGTTTTCTCCAGCACATCGTTCTTTGTGAGTGTTGCTTCCCCTGTGGCTCATTCATACCCAAGACCCACTCTCAGAGCCCAACATACACACTGACATGCATTCCTATAGTTTTAAAGTCGTTTTTAAAGAAAACAGACTAAGGAGAAGGTTTATTATACAGACTGAAGACATGTCCAGCTGTTTTCATCCCTCTAGGTCAGCAGCACACATGGCATCTACATAAAATGTGGCAGAGCCGGGATTGTGTACGCTTTGGGCCGTTTGTCACACTTTGTCACACTTGTTGGACTTTTTTAGGCACAGATGTAAAGCAGCTCAGACTCACGCTGACAAGTATTCAGACGGCGAAATCTAAAAACCTATTGGTCACCTTTAAATCAAAATAGATGTTGCCAATAACCTTTGCAAGCTCAAGCCTTTTCAGCCTTGTTGTTTAAGTGTGAAGAGGGGAAAATCTATTCATCTATTTAAACTGTAGTGGAAAGCAAAGACAGATACTCCTCCACATTACATGAAAAGAACTTTGAGTAGATGAAAAGGTCCAAAAATCTAACCTTTTTTCCTGTTTTAGATCATTATCTGCCATTTTATGTAAATCCCCCTCTTCACATTAGTCATTTGAATGCTGTGTTTGTATAATTCTTGAGTTATTTTATGAAGCTGAGGCATTAATAGATAAATCATTTTTTTCACAATGGAGGCCAAATACTTGAAGGGTCAGAGTTTTTCTTAGTTCAATGATAGGGCTTCAAAAGACAGAAACCACACTGCTGTAGTTGAAACACACATTAGCGGGAGCATGCAGTGACTGTCCCTCTGGAATGGCTCTTAAACGTTAAAATGCCAATATCTGGATTTGAATGAAAAAAAAACACTTTGATAAATTATTTCATTTATTAGCTGACCCACCTCCTTTTGTTAGCAAGGGAATTAAGGATATTCACCTGCTCCACTGTTTTTCATAATTACAAATCAGGGACATTATTCTCCTGACAAGGTGTTCACATGTCTTTAAGATGTATTCTGTAAATAACATTCGGCAAGCAATGAGCCCATCTTCGAGTTCAGACTTTCTGCTCCCAGTGTTGTTGATACTGTACAAATATTTTTTTCTTAAATTACTAAAACAGTTCAAAATGAAGCACAGAGATTATGGTCCCGTCTATGTCACACGAACGTGCCATCACACTTACTGGACAAAAAGGAATCAGAAAAAGTTAGAAATATGCTTCGTGTTAAAACACTGAAAACATTAGCGGCTCAGCAGGCCAGTTAGGATTTATGATCTTGTCATCTATGATGGTTCATTTGGAAATCCAGTGCAACCAATCTAATAGTTACAAAGGGTATATAAGTCTGATCAAAATGACATATTGAGATATTTCCTTCCAAAAAAGTAATCCAGTGAGCATGACTAAGAAAAATCCTGGCTAAAGAACTTCTCTGTTACATCACAGGACACATGTTCAACATCATCACAAGTGAGGACGACTCAGAGCAGGTAATAGACACAGGGCTTTGTGGACTGGTGCCAGATGAACCACTTCCTGATCAACATGATGAAAACCAAGAGATTTTTGCAGGCACAGACCCACCACACCAACACTGGTGAACATCCAAGAAAGTGGCGTTGAGATGATGGACTAAGATGCTACCTCAACCCAGTGCAGATGTTGGGAGACAGAAGAGCGCTGGCAAAAATAACATCCGTGTTGCAAACTGTCTCCCACCCCATGCAGGAAGCTGTTGCAGAGGTGGAGAGTTCCTCCACTAAATACTCTGTTGGGGTTTTTTTTACGTGCACATATACATGCACATGTTGTGCATTTTTTAAATCATCTTTTCAGTTGCACATTTCTTTTAATCTGAGTGTGTTAGTTTTAATAATCGTACAGTATTTTTCTCATGTTGTACTTTTGCCCTGACTGTACAGTCTCTTATTCTCCTTTTTTATGTACCATTCTCAAATTAAAGGAACACCCTTTAATCAGAGCATAATATCAAGTCAGTTAAACTTCTGTAATACTGATCAGATTAGTTCAGTAGTAAAGGCGATTGTTAATCAGCGTCGGGTGTTCTGGTGTTAATGAAATTAACAGGTAAACTAAAGAGGCAACAATGAGACGACCCCAAAAACAGGAACAGTTTTGTAAGTGGAGACCACAGACATTTTCCCCTCTTCATTTGGTTTGACTGTTTTTCAGCAGTTTTTCATTTGACCAGAATCTTAGCCAATACTGGTAGCAAGAGGCGATACCTGGACCCTACAGAGGTTGTTCAGGCAGTCCAACTCCAGCAGGATGGCACAGCAATCGGTCCCATTGCCAGAAGGTTTGCTGTGTCTCCCAGTAGATTCCAGGAGTCAGGCAGGAGAGCTGGACAAGACCTTCTGAGATCTGGTTAAGTTTTTAGCCCCTACATGGCACTAGACCTGTAGTTTCCAGATATAGCAACTCTGAAGGCCAATGGCAACACTTCGCTGTTGCAAAATTAAACAGTCTCCCTCCGTGTTTTGGAATATGATAGCAGACCATTTTGAACCAGGAGATTGAAATGTCATGGAGTTACTTTAACGACAAGGCTACATTCACCCCTCCAGATTATCCTCAGTCTCCCATTGAAACAGGGAGAGGAAGAGGACAAGGCAGAGCCAGGGGGAGAGGGGGGGAGGAACATGGAGCAGACGGCAGGCTCAGTCATCTGATTATGTAAGGCTGCAGGAACTTCAACAGAGGAGCAGAGCTGTCGTGCAGGTTTGTGAATTACATTTACTGTATTTTGTAATAATAGCCATGGTCATGACAGACTTTGACTCGAGGGTGACAAAAGTAGAAGCATGTATGGTTAGCTCTCGTGTTTAAGGGAAGCTCAGACAAAGTGAACCTCCAGCGGGCCGTTGGCATGAATGTCTTTGATCAAACTATTAGAAACGTACTTTAGGAGGGTGGCCTTAGAGCCCAACGTCCTGTGGTGGCCTTAGGCTCACTGCCTGGCACCGTGGAGCTCAGTCTTTGCCAAAGAATTTTCCAAAGAATTGCCAAGGTAAGCACTGGTGCCCTGTTCACTTCCCAGATAAGAGCAGATTCACTCACGTGACAGACGTGAAAGGGTCTGGAGCAGCTACGATGAGCATCATGCTGCCTGCAACATTGTTCAGTGTGATCACTTTGGTAATGGGTCCGCATTGGTCTGGGGAGGCATATCCATGGAGGGAAGCACAGACCTGAACAGGATAAACGATGGCACCCTGACTGCCATTAGGTATCGGGATGTAACCCTTAGACTGATTGTTAGACCCTTCAGTGGTGCAGTGGGTCCTCAGTTCCCCCTGATGCTCAGTGGTGTTTGACCTGATGTGACAAGAGTAGTCAGGCAGGTCCTGGAGGATGAAGGAATTGATACCATTGAATGGCCTCCATGCTCTCCTGACCTAAATCCAACAGAACAGCTCTGGGACGTCATGTTTTGGTCCATCTGACGCCACCAGGTTGACCCTCAGACTGTCCAGAAGTTCAGTGATGCCCTGGTCAGGATCTGAGAGGAGATACCCCAGGACCCCATCCGTCATTTCAGAAGGAGCATGCATCATCGTTGTCAGGCATGAAGTCAAGAAAGTGTGGACCATACAAACCACTGAGGACCATTTTGAGTTGCTGCAATGACATTTCATCTAACTGGACTAGCCGCCTGCATCAGTTTTTCAGTTTTACTTTCTCTCTGACTTTGGATCCATATGGATATCCAGCATGATCCTTTTCCAAATGAGACCCTTTCATCTTTTTGAGCAGTGTATTTTTTACCCTTTTGCGTATCTGCATGCTTCCATTTGCCTGTCACTTTGCTGCTGGGACGCATGAATTTCTCCACTGTGGGCCAAAAAAAAATCATATTTCTATTCTATTATTATATACCATTAAAGAAACAGGTAGATATTTTCAGTGCTAGTGCATAAATGTTCTGACATGAGTATCTGCAGCTAAAATAATTATCAGGCCTGATCACTCATCCCTTAGCTGTCAGAATGACACAATATAAATTTAAATCATGTGTTTCACTTACAAATCTATGTTTCCTCTTATATATGTTCTGTTATTTATGTATTTCACAATAATCAGCTTGAATTCATCAGCTATACTCGGTGAAAGGACTCAAGGGTCTCCTTTTGCTGTAAGCTTTGCTTTAAGACTACGATGATACCACCAAGCAGGAGGGTATCCACGTAGAGAAATATTCTGGGTGGAGGTTTTGAAAATACAATATCATCAAAACTTCAGAATATTAACACAAAGTTCCACCATTCTTATAGTGTTCTACTACATGCTGAAAGAAAACATTTCCAAATAATATGCGAAATGTGATTTGATGAAAACATCTTTAAATTTAGATTTCTTTTTTTTTTCCAGAACAGATACACTCAACAAGTTTATAGCACTAATAGCATGGAGTGACAGATATTAATAGAGAACGGGACTGAAAGGATTCCTCGCTCCTGGAAACCCACCTGTGTTTGGCGTCCTGGCTTTCCATTGATTGTGTACACACACGCAAGCCTGCAAAAGCACACACTCACATCCACAGAGTGTCACATCTCAGCTGATGAATGTGTCACCCATGTACACACATCACAGTGGAGCGCAACATTCTGCCTGAAAAGCACTTTCCCCAGATCAGCAGAAGAAATCTTAATTTCAGCTTCCATGTGTCTCCAGGGACTCTGTCCCGCTGTCTGTGTGTCAGACTTCTCTCCCTGCCCCTGTGTGTCCTGTGTGTCTGCTTGCACAGGGCCGCGACTCTTCAGCAGAGTCGACCTTTATTTCTCAACCTTTATTTGTACTCTGTCTGTGTGTTTGCCCTCCGTGGCCTCTTCTTGCCTTTAGAAATGCTCTGGATCAGTTACCAGCAGTCACTCGCGGATTGCAGACGAGGTCAGAGGACAGCGGGGTTTGCTTCTTCAAAACATTTGCAAACAGGCGAGGGAAATGTCTCAGAAATCCAGAGGTGATGAGACGTGAGGACAGAGATGTTTTCTCATGGGAGTACTGAGTCTATGTTGTGTTTGAGTGGGCACGAGCATTTATTATCTAAGATTTATACTTAAAGTGTAGCTCAGATAAGCCTAAGGGTGCTACTGAAATATTACTGTGTACTTTTTTACATTTTTACGTGAACTTGTTCAGGTTTTCCTTTATTTGTCTTAAAACCATCTTAGTGACGCCCTCTCAGGGTTGACTGGCGGCTATTGCAGTTGAAGTTTCCTGTTGGTTCAAATGATGGATACTTTCGTCATCATAGCCCCGTGTTCGGGTATAAAAGTATCTCAGTCAGACACACGCCCCCGACGCCCCCGTGGCGTTGAGAGAATTGATCATCGATAGTGTTTAGCGTTTGTTACTGCTTTGACTGTTCCACATTCCCCACACTTAGCCCTGCTTCTCAGGGTCTCTTGGCACTGCCCACTTTGGTGGCATTTTTCAAAATATGTCTGGGTGCAGGGTAATGCTTTTACAGCAGGGTGACTTGCACTGTAAGTTAAATATATTTAGCTGTTAAAATCCGCTTTAAGAGACCACCATTCATCTGTCCATTTTCTATTCCCACTTATATCAGCAGGGTTGGGGGGTTTTTGGAGGGGGGGCTGGTACCGATCTCAAGCGGTCAATGTACTTCAAGAGGCAGTTCAGGTTATTTGTGAGTCTGTGTGGTTCTACTAAAAGGATAAAACTGTTAAAAACAGTAAATATTAATAAACATCTTTATTTATCACAGATCCAGATGAGATAGTCCTGATGACTGAAGCTAAGAGGTTCTCTAGGAGGAGCCAACACCAATCTGGATGTCTAACATCAGATTAACTGCCTAACCAAAAAAGTAAACGTAAAGGTGCCGCGTTACCTTTACATTTGATAGTTACTAACGCTAGCCAATAATAAATAAATAAAATAAAACTGAAAAAATAAATAAATAAATACATATGACACCAACCCATAATAATCAAATTAAATGAAATTAAACATTTAAAAAAATAAATAAATAAATGCATCTGACAGTTACTCTGACTAGAAACACTCTACATGTCTTGCATTCAGTAAATGTTTCAAACGGGAAAATGATTAGTGGTGCACCATCTCCTACCACTATTTCCTGTGTAAATAATGACTGATATCTGTT
The DNA here is from genome assembly GCA_037039145.1 of Fundulus diaphanus. Taxonomy (NCBI): domain Eukaryota; kingdom Metazoa; phylum Chordata; class Actinopteri; order Cyprinodontiformes; family Fundulidae; genus Fundulus; species Fundulus diaphanus. The sequence goes on along the minus strand of CM073132.1, from coordinate 25,170,877 downwards.
TAAACTACTGCCAAAGTAAACCTGACGGGGTGTGGCGTTGGCACAGAGGTAAAGCCCTGGACCCATGTTCAGAGGCCGCAGTCCTCCCAAGTTCCAGTCCCAGGCCATAGAGTTTTACCGCCTGTCTTCCGCCTCTCTTTCATCCCCATTTCCTGTCAGCTTACGGTCAAATACATTCCACTAGTGACAAAAGGCAAACCCCGTCAATGATTTAAATGTTTGTAAATTAGCATTTACATAAACATTTACAGTCTTTTTGAGATCAGAGTTGTTTTAAAGCAGAAGAGGTATCGGACAAGCTGTTAGCTTCAGCGAAATCTGAACTCCAGTCTCAGAAACATTACAAAGGTTTATGCTTACTCTATTTTATGAACCTTCAAGCCGCTGTCACATTTGCATTGGATGAATATCTACACAAAAAAATGGAAAAAGGAGGTGGGTCGTCACCAATGATCTTCCTGCGTGAAACAAACTGAACATGTACAGCATTTCTGGTCAGAGAAACTATCCGATATAAAACTAAAGTACAGCAAAAAGCAAAAATAATGCGGCTTCAGTGGAAACGTTTTGTATTGATATTTCACACTGTGCATTTTTCTCAGACAGTCATTCTGAAGGGAAACACTTCACATATTTCTTTGTCATTACCTGCTTCACACTGGAAGCTCATTGGGGTTGAACCACCTCCTGCCCCCACTTCCTGTGAAAATAATCAACGACTTCTATCTAAAACGCAGTCCAGTGTGAACATGATGTCTGCAGGTGTTTCTGGTCAGAGTAAGTACCTAACTAGGCTACGTTCACACTGCAGGTCTTGATGCTCAATTCCACATTCTTTCCTGAAATCAGATTTTTTTCCCCCTGTTGCTATTTAAAGAAATGCGACCGCCATCCGACTTCTGTCTGAATGGTTCAAGAGCCCAAAGCGAACCGCATGCAACGATAACAGAAGAAGAACACAGCAGCACAGTGTTTATGGAAGTAATGGCAATTGTTACTAGAAGTGTTCAGTAAAGCTTTGTTGAAACAAAAACAAACAAAAAAACTTGGATACTGACATCACTGAGTTATTATGAAGTCGTTGAGCAATGGGAGCCGACAATATTGCCATATCAAAACAGGAAGAAGAAAGGTGAGAAGAAAACGGCACAGCTATTAGCAATGGTCTTTTGAGGAGCCGTGATTGCTACTGCTGTAGAGAAGTCTGTGGATGTGTAATGAGAGCGTATTCAAATCAATAGCACATGAAATTATCACAGATTTGTTTTTTGGGGGGGATTGTGCCGAATATGGGTCGTATTTGACGAATATGGGTCGTATTTGACGAATATGGGTCGTATTTGCCTGCTGCGTGAATGTAGCCTAGGCCCTAGACCATTGTAAAAATTTGTAACATTGCATTCTCATAAACTGCTATAATATTTTTGCTTTTCATACCACGTTACCTTCATGTCAGACAGTTATTCTACGATGTTTTTGAGATGAACATTGCGTTAAGTTGGCATAAGTCCGTTTTGGTCCCTCACAACTAGCTGTGAACTTTAGCATCCATTACCAAATCATCTAGATTTATCCTAAATGAAGACTCCAAGAGAGTCATCTAATGCAGGTAAGATATCAAATCCAAACATTTTAACAGAACTTCACTTGCAAAACATCTAAATATTCCTTTTTAGATGTCATCCAAACCACCCTGTCTGCCCTAACAACCATTGGTCAGGTTTAAAGCTTAAAGAACACTTGCACTGAATCTCAAGTGGCCTTTGGTTGTGGTTTCTCAGTGAAAGCGGAAAACATTCGCAGGCGCATGCCTCCCTGAACGCAGCTTCTACCACAAAGCACCTCGTAAAATTAACACCTCCCCAAGTCACGTCGCAAACTTTCTCAGTCAAACACTATGCATGGCGTATTGGAACCCAGCTCCCCCACACACACTGCCACAGCTGTGCAGCTAAATGAGCTACGTGTTTACCTCCCTTTCTCCCCCAATCCTTTCCCTGCCATCAGTCTTGGACTTCATCGCTTTCTTTAGGCCCTTTTGTGCTGTCTATTCCTGGTTTTTACTGAATAATGTAAATGCGGGGGTTGCAATGTTGTATGAGCAAACAGTCCATTGGGAAGGTTGTATGTTGCTGAAGAGAAGCAGCAAAAAAATGTAAGGTCTTTTTTTGTCTGCAGGACAGTCCACGCACTCTGATCAATACACACACACATCCATGATGCAATAAAGCAATAATGCAAAGCAAAGCGAGTATGAAAGTGAGTAAAAAGAAAGAAAAGAACAATAGACCACTAATGTGAAATTACCAGAATGGATTAATTTAGTGATTTTAGAGGATAGCCCAAGACTTTCTTTTTTGTCTATCTATTTACCCATTCGTACATAAAATAGAATGAAAAAAGTGACAAAAAGGTGAAATATTTTAAAGAATAACATTGCAAAGGTCAATTTTAAGATAAAATTTATTTCCACTTTTGCCAGGCAATTTCCTCCCGACATAAAATTAATACAGTTGTATGAATCCTCCGCTATTAATTGAAGTTACCGATTTTTATTCATTCCTATTCTTTTAAATGAAAGGATGCTGTGCTATAACAGGACTGGCAAGATATTGTGGTACACTGCTTTTCTGGCTGATGGCCAGCCATGTGGCTTCTTAGAAAGTTTTCATAAACGTAGCCGGGTTGGCCAGAAGGTGGCGCTATACGTAGTAAAGCGTCAAAGTCAAAGGAAGTGGCTGATATTTGCTCTACCAACGCCTAATTAGTGATTAATAATAAGAGACAGGTTATTGAAAACCTAGGTATAGATAGATAGATAGATAGATAGATAGATAGATAGATAGATAGATAGATAGATAGATAGATAGATAGATAGATAGATAGATAGATAGATAGATAGATAGATAGATAGATAGATAGATAGATAGATAGATAGATAGATAGATAGATAGATAGATAGATAGACATTTTACATATTTTATCAGCCCTTAGGCCTCAGCTGGTGAATTCCTTAATTCAGAAACCTTTAATAGGAATCTAACCACGTCATGAAGGAATCGTGTCGCTGTGACTGGTGAGAAAGTAAGATGTGCCAGAGAGAGAGAGAGCATTATATAGGACATCTGATGGAAGAGATATCAGGCTAGCGCTGTTTGCTCTGCAGTCTCTTCTCACCAAACTGCTGCTCTTGGCCCCGTTGCGTTCATCTGTCAGTTTGGCTTCAACTTTCTGCACATATGCCCGCATTTGGTGGGACTGAATGAATATTTTCCTTTAAGCACAGTCTCTTTCTCTCTGACGCATGGATACGTATAGCTGTCTGTGTGAAACAGCAGCTTGAAAGACTCCAGTCGGGGTTAGGAGATGTTCCGCCTAGGTCTCTGCATGATGACGTGGAGACTTGATGTTGCACAGCTAAAGGTCACATTTTTAAAGCCTGTCAGACCTTTTTGTTTTTAAAAATGCAAAATAATTAATAATTAAAACTAAACTGAAAGGCGGTAAAACTAAATGTGCCTATATAATAAGGGTAATTCCTCTTTAAATATATTAACTGAATATTGCAGGAGCAAAGTTTCACACTCACAACATGATTCCACATAACATAAATTTAAATCAGAAAACAGTTAAAATTTAAACTGTGTGCAATGTGGAGCAGAAGTGAAATTATGGCACAGAAATTTATAGTCAGTGTTCATGCAGTTCAATAAAACAGGCCAATGAATCAGAACAAACAGAAAAGAGCTGAAAAAGGTGAGGAGCTTACCTTTGGAGGAGCCCGTTTATGGGGGAATAATCACTGCAATCACACTAACAGAGAACAGAGCAGAAAGAGAAGACCCCTCCTGGCAGAAGTGCCAACAAGAGAAGCTCACCTTACGGACAGAGCTTTTATCTGCTGCAGGGTGGAGTCACACGGGTGGGTGGGAGAGATGGAGGCAGGAAAGGAGAATAGACACATTTGACTTGAGCAAATACATCATTCCCAAAACTGATGTGTGCCATAATTTATGGTGACAAAGCGTGTTCACCACCAGCTACGAAGTGCCCACAACGGATGACAACAATAAATAACAAACATTTTCTTGTTAACTGTGTGATAAACTGAGCTCTGATTGCAGTGGAAGAAACATCTAGAAAAGCAGGAAAATGAAACAAATCGGAAGAAACGCACAAGTAGCTAGCAGCAGAAGATTTGCATTGCAAGAAAACTATAGAACACTCATAAAAGCCGCTTACCTGCAAAGTGCTTTATTTTCATTATTTCTGACTTTTAAACCGCCACAGAACATGTTCCTATATCCGATTTGCATTATTAAGTTACAAATATTTTAATAATTTTTTTCTACTTCTGTATAAATATTTAGAATTTAAAAATAATCGTAGTTATATTTAAATATTTGTAACAGCAAAGGATTATTCGGGATAAACTGAGCGTTGGCGTATTTATTGTTATTAAATGTGACCTAAAAGAAAAACACTAAATATAGCAGTATACAATGTTTTTCTTTTCTTTATTTCTGTCTTTTGCTTGTTTGGCATCTTTAACTTATTATTTCATTTTCAGAAGGCTAACCCTACACTAAAACAGGAATTAACTGAAGGAAATATATATATATATATATATAAAAGCATGTTCCAATTGGACCGTTGTTGAAGAATGAGATTTGTAAAATTGTTTCGTCTTGTTAATGTTTAACCTCAGTTAACGGGAAACTTGCGTCCCTCCCTTTTAGACCTGAACATCACTCAGCATCATCTCTGGTGATCAGTTTTAACATGGAACCATGAGTCTGGGCGTCAGGCTGAAAATATACTTCTTCTCTGAGGGTCTTTGTCGTCCTGTGACGACAGAGTCTTTCCAGGGCCGGTTTTTAACACCTGGGTACAACAACTTTTCTTTTGACATCTTATTAACTCTGACGTGGCAGACCAACTAAATATATACAGGCTGTATGTAAAGGAAGTGTGACTTATGTACTGCTCTTCTGTTTTATATATGCATTCTTTTTTTTACCTTTTTTCAGAGCGAGCGTGACCAGTTTAATAGCCGATTTCATGTCTGGATGTGTGTCTCAGTGTGTGTGTCTAATGGACAGTGAATACAAGCAGCTCCGAACTCACACAGTGGTGTGAAAGGGCGGCTGTCTAGTGGCATCACTGAAAACCAACCACTAGCTTAGTCAAAGAAGCTGCTTTAGGGTCTGATTTTAAAGCAAATAGATGCTAAATCAATGCTTTTTTTTTTACTGGTAACAGTTTTCCTTCTCTGTTGGATCAAACAAAAACATTTGCCTGTAAATTGGTATGGCGCTAACTGCTCTGACAAAATTGATGAGGTAATTCTTTAAAATTAACCTTCTGTATTTTCGCTGTTGTTTGTAATTTACTATGAAGTCCAACTGCAGCAGTGTGGTTCTCATTTCCAGAGAGCCTAATGTGGGGGTGCTACCTGCACAAACACAAAACTCATAGAAATGCTATTAATGCACTGCACACACATGCAGACACTCACTTTGAGGTGTCGTGTGAAAGGTACACGGCAGACAGGGAGTAATGAGCTGTGTGTGTGTGTGTGTGTGTGTGTGTGTGTGTGTGTGTGTGTGTGTGTGTGTGTGTGTGTGTGTGTGTGTGTGTGTGTGTGTGTGTGTGTGTGTGTGTGTCCTCGTGCTTCAGTCCTCTTCCTGTTCTCTTAATGAAGCCTCAATGGGCCTAAAAACAGCCTAAAAACAGCCTCAAACCATCCATCCTGAAAAAACATGCGAGAAAGCCTGAACCAGTTCAGGTGAAAGACTTCTTCTTGCTTGACTCATTGTTAAATGTTGTTGTTTAAATATTTTTACAGACCATAAGTTAATTTAAAGGTGCATAGCCATTTTATTACCGTTTTTTTATTTATACGTCAGTAGCTCACTCTGGTTGCATACAAAGCTTCTATGAAAGATTATCACGTCCTGCTGGCGTTTTAGTTGTTATTTTGGTGTTTTATGCTTTTTTTTGCTCAGTTCATTAGTAAAAGCCTTTCATGTTTATTTACGATGTGAAGGGAAGTACGTACTGCACATGCGCAGCAGGGGTTAAAACAAGGAAGCGGCTAACGGCTATTAGCATCTCCCAGTGAAACAATGAAGAAAGGTCCAAGAATTAGTGAAAAAAAGTGCAAAAAATATGATTCCAAGAGGGAAAAGACTGGAATGTAGCTGGGAATACAGTACGAACGTTGGTGTTCACTGAAGCGGACGCTAAACCTGCCGAGGCTCAGATGTGACCGCAGAGTTGACTGACGTGAGTAAATGTTCTGATATGAGGCTCTTAAAGTTGTTGTAGATCAGTTTATTTAATTAATAACGGTTGGTCAAACTATCAAAACACTATCAAGATGAAAGCTTCAAGTCATGATGTTATGGCAAGAAGCTTCATGAAGAGATGCCTGTGAATAAACATCCGTTTCAGAAAATTAACCTTTGTCTGAGACGCTGGGAAGAGAGCTACAGTAAGAGCTTGACTGCTTCACGCAATTGGTCGAGACAACAGCCCTGCTCCATCTGCGGTTCGAAACTTCAGATAAGCAAGTCTACAACTCCTCATTGACAACAATAAAGGTTGCAGCTATTAAACTGTGTCAGATATGCTTCTCCAGCCCAAGCCTAAGAGAAACTCTACCATATATGTGGATTAAGGTGGTGTGAGCAGACATGAAAACTACATAGTAAGGACTCAGGTTTATAGCTGTGCATAAACGTTTGGGACGAGTGTATGTGCTGGTTAATTGCATAAATAAGCTTTAAAGATCGACTGTGTTTGATTCTTGTGACATCACTGTCTGAAAAGGAAAAGGGTAACAATTCATTCACAGTTTTAAGGTTAACTATATTTTTGTAAGCTTGACATTTGTAAACTTGACACAGACCAATGTTAACTGCAGCTTCTCCAAACCCGTTCATGTCTGTCACATGAGCTCAGTGTGAACCTGCTCTCTTTTGTGAAAAGAACAGGATGCTCTCTTGCAAATGAGCAGTGGGTACAGGGCCTACTAGAGGACATTGGGCCCTCAGGCCGCCCTCATGAAGTCTGTTTCTAATGGTTTGGTCAGACACATTCATCCCAGTGGCCGGCTGATGGTGATGTTGTAGAGCTCTGGCAGGGCTCTTTCTGTTCCTCATTGCACAGAGAAGCAGATACCAGTCCAGCTGATGGGTTAAGGACCTCAGACGGCCCTGTCCAGCTCTCCTAGAGTGACTGCCTGTCTCCTGGAGTCTCCTGCATGTTCTGGAGACTGTGCTGGGAGACACAGCAAATCTTTTGCCAATGGCCCATAATGATGTGCCATCCTGGTGGAGTTGGACTGCCTGTACAACCTCTGTAGGGTCCAGGTATCGCCTAGTGCTACCAGCAGTGACACTGACCTGGTCAACGCTAAACAACTGAAAACAAGTCAAAACTAATGAGGGAAAAAGGTCTGTGGCCTCCACCTACAAAACCATTCCTTTTTTCGGAGTCATCTCATTGTTGACTCTTTAGTTCACACCCACCGCCCCCACCCCCCACTACTGAACAGATCAATATTACAGAAGTTTACCAGACTTGATATCAAACTCTGTTTCAAAAGTGTTCCTTCCATTTTTTTTGGCCGGCATATGATGTAAGGGTAAGGTTTAGGTCTACAAACACTTGAATGTAAATTAACAAAAATGTACCATCCTTTGCATAAATTTGATTTTGGACAGAGAGCACAGATGGTTTGAAAGAGGGTTGAAAGAAGCCATCTCTGTCAAAAGAGAAAAGCCAGCACTGAACAGAGGGGGGGGGTTGCACTTCCAACTCCCCAGTGTTTACAGCTCGGTCCTCCAACACTATCCAAAACGATTACATCTGCATCTCCTCAAGATGCAGGTGACCAAGTACTCCACTCACACCAAGTAATAGCCTCTAACAACCCAGGAGTGACGGGTGGGTCATTGGTTTGTTTCTGGCTTGGAATGAGTCTAGAAGGATGGACCTCCATGTCCTTAAAAACAGCAGCGCTCCAACTGGTGGTTGCTCAAGTGTGAGGGACTGACAAAGACTCCTGGATAGGTGCCGAAACGTTTTGCTGAAAAACTGAGCGAAAGTCTGGTTGCCTCCAATTAAAGCATCAGAAATTAAACCGAGGTAAACATGGATGCAGTAAATACATAGTCTTCCTGTAAAGTTTCCAAGGTTCACGCTCAACCTGAACCCTCAAATCCAGACTCCGAAGAAGGTGAAATGTTACGTAGACGTGAGAGAACGCAAACCTGAACAGAGAAGGGAAAAGAGCTTCAAGAACGTCTGAAACAAACCGACCGTCGGTACAGAATAACTTCTTAAAAAATGTAGAGACAATGTAAGGTTCAGTAAAGAGATAATGTCAGGTTAAGCATCTGACTAAGAACTAAATGAACTCATTAAGAACGAAGACAGCGCCACTGCTGAGAGTGAACTAGTACACGAAGAGCTACGCTGACTGCAGACCGCAGACCGCAGAAACCGAATTAAGGCGTAGAGTTGACGTATGCCTCTCTCTCGGCTTTTATGATGCAAAGAGCAGAAAGACAACTTGTAGGATAAACAACGAATGATTTAGAAAAAGCCTGATGTTTGATCAGTCCTAAATACATCTAATTGTTTATCAGAGATGCAAACTCTTCTGTCAAAAGGTAGCTCCTCCCACTCAGCTGAGCTCTCATTTAAAACTAATGAGGTGGCAGCTGAAGCTACTGCATCTCGGTCTTGGCAGTATTGGAAGAAAAAGAAACAAGTCATTGAGCTACACAGTTTCGCCTGAAAGTCTCAGAACGCTTAGAGGAGGTAAATAAATGTGACCCATCAAGAGCTCGACTGAAAGTCTAAAACCAAGAAGAAGAAGAATTTTAGGGATGTGACAAAGAGTTAGACATGAAGAGAGAGAGGAAACCTCAACTTCTTAATCCCACATGGTCTCCATTTGTTCCCCAAATCTTTGCCAGTCATAACGCAAACACTCCATAGGCATTAACAAACATTTATCCTCCGACCTCAAAGAACTCCGGCTCAAGACCGTCAAACTATTATGCTGCCACCCATGGATCCTCCGTCTGTGCACATACACCTATACAGAACCGCTCCGATCTCGTCAATGCGCTGACAGAAGCTCTAAGTAGAAATCGTCCGCCAACACCAGAGCCAACCGTATTTACATGAGATACTTTGAGGTTTAAGGACTGGCAGCTCTCCTTTGAGACACTGTTTGACAGGAAACACATACCGAAAATGAAAGACTGTGCTGTCTGAAAGTGGACTTAAGTGGCGCAGCAAGGAAAGCTGCTGAAGGATTTTTACCTCCTTGGCACAGACTCAGCCTGGATTCTGCAAAAATAAATGTCATAAAATCCAAAATTCAAAGTGCAATTTTGAGTCCAATGCAATGCAAAAAAACAAGACTATGGACTTTTCTTTGGGCACAGGCTGCACGGTGTGACAGTGGTTTGTTCTACTACAAATGGTGTTGGGTTTTAATCCCAGCCTGGGATTGGCCCCTACAGTCGAAGAACATGACTGATAGATTAATTGGCCTCTCTTAATTGCCTTTGGGTGTAGAGGGCATTTTTCTGACATCTCAGAAACCATGCGATATGCTGCCACGGCCTTTTTACATATTATATATTTTTTCAGAGGGGTATATGTATATATATATATATATATATATATATATATATATATATATATATATATATATATATATATATGTGTGTGTATAACTTTGTTGTACAAAATGCAGTTCAAGATTGTCTAAACAGACGTACAGTTTCAAAAAGTTGAAACATCTATTTCTCTGTAGATGCGTGCTTATATCCCTGCTTCTGTCTGTCAAATAACATCACTACCTGATGTTTTGGGTCCTACACTCCGCAATAAGTCATGCATACATGCAGACATGTACGTGATCACCTTGTTATTGTTCAGTTTAAACTTACGCAGACAATTTTTGTCCAAAACCGACTATGGAAGATGCAGGATATACAGTGTGCCGTGCCATCACAATTGTTCTCACATCTGCAAAGCTGTTCATTCCACCCACATTGCAGCTTTACCGTTCCCATAGTAAAGCAACACAAGGAGTCATCTAGTAACAGTTTATGAGTTGCCGGCCAGTTTGGTCACATTTTCAGACAGGTTTAACGGCATCAGAGATTGTAAGGCTCCGACATTCCTCGCTCCGTCCCTCTCCACCATGAGGCAATCCTGGAATTTGCCTGGCAAACAGAGGCAAACATCTAAAAGTGTTCGTGTCACCTCATCTGCAGGAACAGAGAGCTGTGGAATTTAGACCCATTGGAAACATCTCAAAATACCTGTGAACCATGCGCCTCGTCAGTCTGGATCATTTAATTAGCCCTCTATTCAATATGCTCTGTGACGAGACGATGTTTCGCCTTTTGAAAAGCTGAGCTAATATTTGCTCCCTCCTGACGTCACTGAGCCAGCAGAGATTCTGTCCGAGAACCACAAGTCATGTGATGCTTTTTCAAAGAGATTGTGGTCGACTTCTTTCTCATTACACTTTTAGTATTTAATTTAAAGCCTCTGCCCCCGTGCAAAACTACAAGGACAATTTCAAGAGTCCACTGACCACCTTACACTCTCTCACAGTGACACATCTTTAGTGTTGTCCCATGAAAAGATAAAAGATTTACAAATATGTCAGGGGTGTACTCCCTTTTGTGGGATACTGTATGTTGTCATTGGGCGAGAAGCCAGGTACCCTGTGGAAAGGTCGCCAGTCCATCACAGGGCAACGCAGAGACACGCAGGACTAGCCATGCACGCACACACTCATATCTAGGGGCAACCTAGGGAGACCAACTAACCTAGTAGTCAAGTTTATGGAATGTAGGAGGAAGCCATGCGTGCACAGGGAGAAGATGCAAACTCCATGCAGAAAGAATGGCCCTCGTTGCTGCAAGGCAGCGCTGCCACCAGCTGCCCCACCATGCAGCCCCGACTTAAGGCTGAAAGTCTTCAACAATCAAACCAGACCCCAGGATTAATCCTGTTTTTAGGGCCCACCTGAGCATCACAAACTCTTTTTCAAAAATCTCCAGCGGTCATTTGCACAGGAACTCAGCAGTGGTTATGTGCGAGCGTCTCATCGTTTGACAAATAAACAGCCTAAATGTTTAACCTTGCTTTCCTGCTTTGGCCTCACAGTCGGACCGAAACAAAACAAACAATAGAGGTTTATCATATATAAAGTGAAAGATGATTAGAAAACATGAACTAATGTGTGTAACCGTAACTGAATTAGGTGAAGAACACAACTCAACAAACAAAGTAAGCAAAAGTAAGTTGAAATAATGTTCCTATCTTCTTCTCCGTGATTATTTTGAGGTTTAAATGCCAGAATGAAGAGTTTAAATGAAGAGATTAAACAAAAGAGATGAAGTTTTTTCAGTTTTGTTTAGATTAGAACATAGCTGACCACGCCTTTGTGTTTTCACAGTGATTTTATTTTACCAAAAATGGTGTAACATTTGGTCTACCAGTTAGTTTCTTTACATGATTCTTAAAACATTCACCACTTGGCTTTGTGGTGAATAAATTCCTTTTCTTCTCTGGCTGAGATTTCTTCAGCTCCCACCTGCTTCGTGCTGGGAGGATATTTCTTATTCTTTAGCCTACCATGTGTTTAAAAGCAATAAAACATTCATTTTAAAGAGTCTCCTGTGTCATGTAAAAATGCCCAACTCAACATCAACAAGACCAGAGGTTTATTAATTTTTCTACAGAGAACAATGTTGTCGCACACACTGTTGGGCTCCCAGGACCCGCACCACAGCGTCCAACTCTCCCAGACCTCCACACCATCTGTGAACTTCATGTGGGAGGCATTCCAATGAGGTCAACATCCCAGGACCCTCAATTCTTCCCCTTAAAGGGGCATAGTCACGCTTTTTGACCATAAAAAGAAAACACAAATCTATATATTCATCCTTGAATTAAAATGTATACGCCAAGTGTTCATCCTGATAGCGTTTACTTTGTCCTTTTTGAACCTGAAAAGAGTTTTGCACCGGGCACGATCTGCAGACATAAACTTTGTTGTGCGCCATCTACTGGCAGTACCCTGAAATCAGAAAGCAAGATGGTGGCAGTTGACGCAGCTACTATAAGAGCCAGCGGACCGTTCTGCGATGCCTTGCAGTAACGTGAAAAATTGTCGTACTTTACCCCTTTCTTTCACACCTCCGCTGGGCATTGCGAACTCGCTTGGCTCCATCGCTTCTCTTTGTTTATTCATTGTGTGCCGGCGCAACATCATATTTCTGGTCATGAGGTCTTGTTGTGGTAAATATACCACAAAAGTGCTTTGTTTACTAACAAATAGAGCTTAAACAAAACGTAAAACACAGAGATAAAATATGATAAGTCAAAATGAAGAGATAATTTAACCGGAAAACTTTTGTGTGCAACCAGAGAGAGCTACTGGCGTAGAAATCCGTACTCATAGTACATGACTGGGCCCCTTTAAAGGTATACTATGCAACCGGGGTTGATTTTCCAGCGAGCCTCCCCCCAGAGGGCGAAAGTAAAAGTGCGCTGTCGTAAAGATGCTCAGCTGTTCTGGTTTCTCCGTCAAGCCAGGCGCGGTTGTTTTGAGCTTAGCAGACAGGCGAACGCAACGATTCACCATCCTGCTGTTCAAGCAGAGCTACGAGGGGGCGCCCTCCCCTCCTCTCCGTCCCCGCCAGTGGAGTGAGGGGAGCGGGCGTCCCGAAGCGACCTCCGCCCGGCCCGGACGTCGGCTCGCGGGGGGGTTGGGGAGGGCGAGCGTTCCGGTCCGCGCGACGCGCTGGCCGTCTGTTTCCGTATGCCGCGCGGCCGCCGGGGTGTCTTGTCTTTCCTCTCTCCCCTCCGTTCCCCCCGACGCCCGGTGCCTCCCGAGCCGCGTCCGAGCGTCGCGCCGTACAGTTTGAGAACACAGATCAGCACCCAGATGAGCGGTGAACTTTTAAACCCTGCGGTTCCGCCGCACAGTTTGAGATGTATATAAGTTCTACGACTGAAAAACTCGTACAGTGTATCCCCGGCTTAACACAGTGAAAGTATGAACATGCACAGAGAGAGAGTAACCATTCCAATGTTACTTACAATCGCATCAGCAGAAACGCGAGGTCCGCGTCAGCCTTGCAGCCTTCTTTCTCTTTTAGCTCTCGCCATTCGGAAAAAGCTTGCTCGATGTTCACCCGTGTACGACTCCTCTTTCTGCCCAGAGCCCTTTTCCTCTTTCTTGCCTGCTCCGACATGGGCTTTCGCTGTTTTATCGCCGGTTCCGCCATGATAACTGCATAGATATCGCCACTGCGCTAGCACCGAGCATGCGTTTCACTGGGGGCGTGTAGCAGTTCTCGCCGTAAAGCAAGACCGACTCTCGCGATGCACGAGACTTCTGAGCCTGTGGGTGCGGGCCGAGGGCTCCTGCAGTTGCAAGTGCGGTATTTCCCCCACAGACCACCAGGGCGGCCGAGAAAACCTTTGTTGAACCTGAAATTACTCATTTAATCATCCAAAACGGTATGGAACACATTAATTAACTGAAAAATGTTGCATAGTATGCCTTTAAAGACAAAACGTGGCAAGTATTGCCAAGTCTTCACTTTAACGCTGATTGCATGTAATTTAGCTAAATCTCCACCAACTTGGAAACAACAGGTCAGACGGTAAGGAAACAACGCCTCCACTTTTGTGGAGACAGTCATCTTGAGCAGGAAAAGTCTCCTCTTAGTCTGATGGGCCTGGCGACGCAAACGCTCCTATAACAGTCCAACTGTACACGTATGTGTGCCTGTGCATGTGAAGGTTGTGTTTGGGTTTGAGAGTTTGCTGTTGATGCACGGGGGTGTGGGGGGGGGGGGGGGTGCAGATGGCCTGAACTGAGACTAGTCTTCACACAGTAGTGCCATACAAAACCCCGCATTCATTCACATACTGTGCTAGACGCCTCCTCGTGTACAAACATATTAACGGTGTCTACACTTTCCATGCCATGTGTCAACAGTACACGTATGCGGCACCTGGCTTCACCTCAGTCACCAGCCTGTAACGTCACTGTCCAACGGCGGGCTGCCCGGTGATGACATCGGTGACGTGAGAGGGATGGGTTTACAGGATATGAGGAGGCATGGAAAAGACTCATTATCTCAAGGGCCATATTTAGAAGTGGTTTATCCCGGTAAAATGCTTCCTTAGACCCAGGAAAATGAATTGGTTTTTTCCAGCTGAACAAACCCAGTGCTGGTGTGAGGTCTGTGAGCAGTGGTAGGTCTTGGATGAATGGCGCCCTGGGTGAGGGGCCCCTGCTGCCTCCCACCCAAATAAAACGCAAGAAATAATGTGATTGTGGGGTAGGATCAAATGCACCTGCATCTGCAGAAAACACACGGTCTGTTTTCCCTCTTCTCATCAGCTAGCAGGAGTCGCCTACTCCCCATCGAGTGCAGGTGTATAAAAGAAAGACAAAACCTGTTCAGGAAATGCTCATATCCCCCCTTTTTCTGATGCCGCCCTGAGCAGTTGTCCATGCGGCCCCTTATCAACAGCCGCCTCCGTCCGTGAGACGCTGTGCATTGTCTGCAAAGCCTGGCACACACTGTGTTTCTGCAGCTGTGCATGACTCGGAACGTGTCACGCTGTGCGAGCGCCACATGATCGACTTTTTGCTGGACCACAGCGGCGTCAGGCAGATCCAACTTGACATATCATACCATCACTCAATGGAGAGCAAGTTACGGACGTTTATGCGGTTATTATTGGAGTTGGTCGGTGAAGAGAGAGAGAGAGAGAGGAGCAGGAGGGACAGGAAACAGCGGTAGAGGCACCCTTGGCTGCTCAAAAGATGAATCAGACGTCACTCAGAGCAGCAGTCGAACAGCATGACTTTCCCAGGAAATATCAGAGGCTGCTGGATATTTAACGCAGGTTGTCTTTGGTCGTGGGAGCTCTGAATCAGCAGGTGCTGCATCTGTTATACTGAGTGACCCCCAAGCACCGAATCAAACCAAAGACCAGACATTTTATTGTAGAAAATATAATGTTGCGCACGGTGGTAGAGAATCACAGTGTGAAAACAAAGTTTAAGTAAATATCTTTTTCTTTTTTTTTTTAAACTTCTGTCCACTGACCATCAAAGGGTGACAGCAACACTAAGGGCTACCGAGGTCTGCAGTCCATGAAAGACGTGTTCATGAAAAGAACAACCCTCCATTTTGGCCTATGAGTACTGTAAAGTAATTGTAATAGTAAAACCACGAGTAATGTTTGCTGATCCCTCAAGCAGGATTCATATTTGTGTCTTTGTTAGTGGGGTTCTGCACAGATCCAGAAGGTTGGTTGATATTTGCTCTACCAACGTCTAATTAGTGATTAATAATAAGAGACAAGTTATTGAAAACCTAGGGACAGACAGACAGACAGACAGACAGACAGACAGACAGACAGACAGACAGACAGACAGACAGACAGATAGATAGATAGATAGATAGATAGATAGATAGATAGATAGATAGATAGATAGATAGATAGATAGATAGATAGATAGATAGATAGATAGATAGATAGATAGATAGATAGATAGATAGATAGATAGATAGATAGATAGATAGATAGATAGATAGATAGATAGATAGATAGATAGATAGATAGATAGATAGATAGATAGATAGATAGATAGATAGATAGATAGATAGATAGATAGATAGATAGATAGATAGATAGATAGATAGATGCATCCCTCTTACTACCTTTTAGACTGTGTATGACTCCCTTGTCTTGTTTTTCCAGCATTTGCAGCTCAGGAAAAAGTGATCCATGTCAGGTGGAGACAGACAGTCTGACGATTCCTGTCACCTGTGATACATGGATTTATTTTTTACAGATTTTCGGTAAGTGGGAGAGACAAGTGAGTGACGGATGAACACATTTGAGGGCTGTTGCAGAGGGTTGAGCAGGGGCCACAGGGTCACACAGAGCGATAAGTACATGTTTGAGGTCTTCTCTGCCTTATTTTTTTTCATAAGCCAAAGTCACTGCCGTGTGAGTGTAGACAACTGCTTTATAGTCTATTCCTAGACTTTAAAAGTCATTTCTAAACACCGCAGTGGTGATAAATACTTACTCATCCCCCTCTACGTTGCATTTTTTTTTTTTAGGACTTGAGCATCAGGGTCCAAACACATGTGAACCAGACATGAGCGCAAACAAAAACCCAAATGGGTTTCACACGGACATTTTGTTTTTGCTGGCATTGTGTGATTAATAGTCCTCATAGCTTTGTGTCAACTCTTGCACTTTTGTTTGTGGCTCCAACCTCCCACGCGTTGACATTGTGTTTTGCTTGAGTTCACGTCCGCTGCCTAAGGTGAGTCTAAAGACGAGAGGGTGCTGCATGTTTAAGCTGAGATAGAACAATGTTTTCTGTGCATTATATCCCTGATGAGATGTGTGCATGAAGTGTGAAGCAGCAGAAACTGCAACTCCTTCAGTCAAGTGAAAATCTTTCAACTGTGCATTGAACCATAATGCAACAGAATAAACTGTTTTCAGATTTGTGGGAGATGTTCGTACCGCATTTTGTCACATTACAACAAATTTCACGGTATTTTATAGGGAGTTTTTTTGTGGTAGACCAACACAGAGTAGCTCGTACTGATGGAGTGGAAGGAACATGGCACCTTTTTGCTCAATCGTGTTAGCAAAATAGCAAAAGCTCAGTCAGACACGCTAAAGAGTGAATGTGAACAGTAATTTGCCACAGATTCTCATTTGGGTTTAGGTCTTGACTTTTACTAGGCCATGCTAACGTGTGATTCTGCCTCGACCTAAATCGCTCAGTGGTGGCTCTGGCTCTACGTTTGGGCTCCTGTCTCACGTCTGTTGCACCCCCACAGCATGATGCTACCACCAGCGTGTTTTACGGTGGGAATGGTGTGTTCAGGGTGATCATGAACAGTGCTGGATGAGATACTCTGGCAACCTAATCCTGCCTAGTGTGTTCTTCGGTCTTCTTGATGCAAATGGCTCAATAATTGGGAATAATCTAATTATGCACTGCTAATTATGCGCTGGGTTTTATTTAGTGCATTCAGAGTAAAGGGGACGGATACAAGAGCACGTATTTTGAATTTAAAAATACAAACTGTAAAAATTAGAAACTGTACTTCCTATTTGTTCTGATTCATGTTATGCATGTAGGAACATGACAAAATAAAAAAAAGTTCAAGTTATATGCTAGCTTTGGAAAGACACAGTACAGGATCCCTGGTGTGAGAGGCCGGATATTACACGAAGCATAAATGAAAAGCCATCATCAGTTTGATCAGCTTTTCTAGTTTCAGAACTATAAAAGCTGACTACTAACCCAGCTCTACTGTCTGTTTGCCGTCGGTTCTTCATAGTTATTAAAACCCAGGAGGAGGATGTAACCATCCCCATACATTTCTGCAGGGAATATATTTATTATCTTATTTTATCATCAGATGAGGAACTTTGCTTTACAGTCATTCCGCTGTCTTCTGTCCAAGTCCTACAGTCATGTAGGACAACAGTGGCGCAGGAGTTAGGGCATTTGTCCTGCAATAGGGGGTTGCTGCCTCAGTTGTTGTGTCCTTGGGCAAGACACTTTACCCACTTGGTTTGGTTCAACTGTTCCAATTTGGGAAACTGTTGGCATCTCCACATCTTTGATTTGAGAATAATGGATATTGGAAGGTATTTTAAGAACGAACAAAGACTGTCTTAGAAAACAATGGCTTTTTTTATTTGGTAAAAGATCTTAGAGATAATGCTACAAACTTCATCTTGAAAAACAGTTCCTTGTGCTGAAGTTCTTGTTGTTGCTTCCTTTTGCCGTAATGATCCTGAAGTTGCATAAATCCCTGGGTTAGGGTGTATTGTATGAGTCATTGTAGCACAGTTGCTTTTTGTCCTGCATTATGGGTAGGGTATTCTGCAGGGTCGTGACAGTATGTGTGGAATGCTGACGGGATTCTGTGTTGACCTGGGACAAACAGAGAGCATTCTGGGATTTACACGTCCAAAGAAAGCAGCCCTTCCCCTCCCCACCTCATCCATTACAACTGAAAACATGAATATACGGCCTGCCTCACTTTATGAATGCATCCTTAATGACAGTACGTCTTGTGGTCAACCACTACTTGCTATATACTGGAACTAGTGACAAAAAGCATGTTTGTTACCTTTAGTGATAGCATGTGCCTGCACATGCTATCACTAACATACTATCACTAATAGCTGGTAAAACAGCAAATATGAAGTCCACAGTCCTCAAAAATGGCCCATATACAGCAGACTTCTTGAGCACGTCGTGTCTTCTTCCCCTTTTATACCGCACATAAAATCTACAAATTCTATGGAAAGAGCACAATTCAAAACACCCAGTTTCCCAGGTTAATCATATATTAAACAACCTCACAAAACATTATGGTTAGTAATTACAATCAGTAGAACTTCACCAACAAACTCTTTCTTCATGGGATTTTAGTAGTAATTACTACCAATCTGTATAACCTGACCCAATTTGTATAATCTGATTGAATTTGACTTTGGAAAGTGCCTTGAGACATTTTCTGAACTATCTGCACAATGGTGAGCACAATAATTTGCCTGGTGGAGATTGAATGGCAAAGCTGTCTACCCAGTTGTCCAGCATGAATAGTTGAAGGGTATGTTACATTGGCTGATGAGAATGCCACCACACCACTCCATGTGCTGATCTTGGCTCTTCTTTTTCTTCCCTACTGCATTTGAGAACAGATTTACGATGTCTGAGAATGAAATTCATCATCTGTCCATTTCAGGTTTGTAAAACCTTCTAAAAGTCTTGGCTTGCAGGTCATTCACATTTAGTACAGAAGTGGAGCAGGTCTAAAATGATGTTAAGAAAAACATGTCTGCAGAACGAAGAAACACCCATATGAAGAAAACCAGTAATGTCAGGATTGTTTTTGAAAATGTACACAAGCTATATCACTTGAGCAAATTCATTTAAATTTAAATACAGTCCAGTTCAGCCTAAATAAGGTACCACCCAACTCAGTAGACACGTCAGGGATATTTGTGTCATTCGGCACTCTGATCCTATTGGTTTTATTAGCGAACATTGACAAAATAAACTTCAAAATTACACCTCGATTTAAGACTGCATTTCCACAAAATGGCCACAAGGGGACAATGTACACTTTGATATTCAGATCTCTACCGCATACAACCCTACCCGTATAAAATTCAATTAAAATCAAAAATATCAAGATATTCAAGTGGAAGTGCGGTTTTGTATGGATATGTGGATAATACATTTGTATCCTTATGCACTTTTGCAATTATGTTTGTTTCCCATACTTTATACTGTACAGGATATGCAAGATGATATCATTTTGTTTTGTGTATTGTGATGCTTCAATATTGATTACATTTATATAAAAGTTTATGTGGACCACATCAACATAAGAAAAAAGACAGACAGATTTGGTGGGATGAAATAGTCTGGAAATCCTGTGACATACTGCGCTAAAATGAAAGATTTAGCAGAGCATAGCTTTTATCCAAGGGGTAGGAGATCATCATGTAAGTTAAAATGATTCCAATTTATGTAAAATATATCATGCTATTGTGACTCCATAAAAATCGTGGTGGAAAAAAACATGTCTAAAAACTATATAAATTTCTAAATAGCTAAAGGTGAGTCCTGATTAAGGGAGTAGTTTCATAAGAGCACATTTCAGTCTTCCAGGATTACAAAATTAATTTCAGATCATCCTGTCTTTATTGGTTTCAAGGATTCCAAGTTAGGCGGAGAAAGAGGAACTAAACCAGCCCCGGTTTCAATAATCCTTTTTAAAAGCCTGTCCATGGTTATCTTCAAAAGTCAAATGAATTTATTCGGGTTGAAGGGAAAGATCATAAGGGTTGGAAGAACAAGAAAAATCACAGGGATAACTGTAAGAAGATTGTAAAATGAAAGTCTTCAGTTATATACTTAATCTATATACTTTATATACCTGCTGGGTCGATGGTGCCTGCATCCAGCAGTGAATAGCAAAGAGGATGCGACCAACACAGAGTATATTTCCTGACTGTGAGAGGAAGCTAGACTATGTATGCACACACAATGCAAAGCGAGACTATGGAAATTCCATGAGGAAACGTATTGGATGAAATCCAAACTCTGGACCTTCGCCCCTGGCGAGCCTAAATATAAAAATCTGAGTACCGGCATGACATTACTGTAATCTGAGTGGATGCTTAAAGTTTAATTTTATCTTAATGGAATGGTGGGGGAAAACTTGTAGCATAGGTGCAGTTATGTTGCATTAAGCAACCCAAAGCTAGAAAGCAAAGAACCATTTCTAAAATCCAAAGTGCACAGAATACATTTGTGTATACACACTTGTTTTAAAGCCTTCTTTCAAAGATCATAAAACGTGCCTCATCTTTGATTTTTCAGCATTCCATTCTGTTTTTGTTTTTTTTGTTGGAGGGTTTTGTGTCGGCCTAATTTTAGTGTTTCAATGACGAGGGACGCCGGGCAAATATCGTATTATTCGGACTGGAAATCGCTCCGGAATATTGATCGCATCAGTGAAAAAAATCCGTCATAAAGAGGAAAAAACATATATAAGTCACCCAGCACTATAAGTCCCATTTATTTAGAAATATATTTTACAAAATCCAAGACTGAAAACTGCATCTACAACAGGCTGAATAGCATGGAACATACCTGGGATTTTGAGTGGGGTAAATTAAGTCAAGTTTATTTGTAAAGCACATTTCAGCAGCAAGGTGGTTCAAAGTGCTTTACATTATGAAAACATAAAAACATCATAAACACATTGAAACAGTCACTGGTTGTGAGACCAGTGACAAACATTAAATTGTATCTGGTGAAAATATCAATACACATTAGCATAACAAGCCAGCAATGTTCTCGCCAGCGTCGTGAGTAGTGGTGGGTATTGTCAAAGAAGTCACGATTCGATTCGAATCACGATTCACATGCCACGATGCGATTCTATCACGATGCATCACGATACTTGAATTATTGCGATGCATCGCAATGCATTGTGATATTTTCACTGAACACTGTACACCAGTGGCTGACTGGCTGTGTATGATCTGGATAGTGTCTTCAATTGATACATACTGTAACTGAAAGCAACTGAATTCATACATAGCTGTATTTATTGAAACGACTTTTGGAGGTATTGCCGTGAAAATTAACATTACTGTAACTGGACACAAATATTACTATTACTGGAGTGGACACACTGACAAAAAGTGCTTAGGATTTATAAAACTTTAAATAACAAAATAAGGATAATCAGTGCCGTTTACATGGCCTCAGTGGTCCTTTAAACCAATGAAATGAAAACATTCAAATATATGCGCGTGTAGAAGTTGGGGCTAGCTTGCAATTGAATGTTGTTTGTTTAATCAGTGCTTGCGGTGCTGGCGGCTCTTGTTTTTCAGGATGGCGCCTCTGCATGTGTGCCTTTTAAGTTTGTTGTGTTCCCACAGTATTTCATCACGATGTAACAGTGTTTGCAAATTACGTGCGTCATATCAATTTTGTTTTTACCTTCTTTGTTTTTAAAGCCAAAATGTGTCCAAACATCTGACTTGACATGTGATGGAGCCGGGCGAATGTTCTGTTTATGAATGACCCGTCTCAGTATCTTGTGACACAAGGCAGCGGGCGTCAACACATCTGCAGCGACATCTACTGGACCGTATTCCACTTGTTTTTGGCTGATGTTCGCCAACCATTCATGCAATTTTATTTATTCATTTTTTAAATTAATAATCGATTCTTGGCGTCAAGAATCGATGCATTGGATCACGAATATTAGAATCGCGATGAATCGTCATGACGATTATTTTGCACACCCCTAGTCGTGAGCGTAGCGGTGCTACGTGCTAAGCTAACAGTACAACGCAGATGTTTAGAGAGGTCAGTAAAGCTCTTGAATGTGCATCAGTAAAGTTGTAAACCATCTGGAAAACATACGCTGACGCTAGCTGTTATTAGTTTCACAGACAGCCCAGTGATGGGGTTCTGTCGCGGTCTGGGTTCCCACTTCGAGCTGCACCACGCAACGCTCCACGGTGTGAACGATACCGAAACAGCGAAACAATATACAAACACGTGTTCAGTCTTTAAGTTAATGTTTCAATGGATTTTTAAGTGGTACAGGAGCAGCATATAGTTTTCACAAGCATAGAAAGCCCTCTTGCAGCTATAGACGGTAATGTTCACTTCTTGGTTCATCTTGGTCAGTATGTTGGTGAAGACTGTCAGTCATCCAGGTCATGACCAATCCAAAAATAAAAATAAAAAAAGGTTTAGAAAATAAAACTGGACTGCTATTCTGAAACTGAAGCCATTTCACTTCACATCCAGGAAGGGTTCCAAAATGTCTGGAGTAGTGTGGAGCTCCAAGCTTTATAGACCTGATTTTCACAATATTGAGTGACACCACCACATATGAGCCTTGATAAGAGATCAAACCAGCTCTTGGTGGTGATGAGTTGGCTGAAGCAGGTATATACAAGCAGGTGAACAGATGACCAGAGTCGACAGTAATTACTGGCAGCACATGGAGTTGATGTGAGCTAATTGACTGGTGGCTGAGCTGATTGGATAGTGGCTGAGAGGTGACAGGCTGATAGGAAAAGTCCAGAAAAGTCCACAGCAAAACAAACAAAAACCTAAATCATGACAACATCACTGAAAGTAGACTGTTGATCCATCTTTTTCACTCTGATTATTTCTATTCAAGAACCATAATATGTGGATGTGTCTTTCAATCCACAATAGAGCTTTAGGTGTGCTTACAGATCTGAAATTTAACATCAATACAAAATCTAATGTGTGCAAGACAGAGGTACGCTGAAAAGAAGGGATTCTTAGTTTTCTTTGAGGTCTGTCCTGATTGATTCTGTCTGATTCTGTTTTGTCTTCTATAAACTGTATAAACCTTGTTTTAATGCAATAGTGAAAAATGAAATCTTTGAGAGCAAACAGGCTCCTTGATATTGTCTCAGAACAACGCTGCTGGCAGCACAGGGAGGAAAAGAGGATACTGTCCTCCAGCAGCCCTATAGGAGCATAACTATTGAGAGATCTTGGCATAACCTGAACCTGTAAGCTTTATCAAAAAGGAAAGTTTCAGACCTATAGGTGTCAAAATTTCAGCAGCACTCTTATGAGACAGATTCACATATTTTAGCTCCAACATCCAACAGTTTGAGCCTTTGAAGACTGTTGTTAAATTCAGCCTTCGCTATATAAAAAACAGGACAATGTGTTAAAACATCAAAGCGCATTAATTCGTCAGCCCGATGTTTTTATTGTTTTTGTACTTGATTAGATAACAGCACCACCAAGTGGCTCATTTCCACATTACCAGCAGGTATCCAGAGTCACTCACTGCAGATGCTACACGTACAACGACCACCAACTCTCACTATATGGAGATAGTTTCCATATCACTACAGGAAGGAAAATGCACCCAAAAATAATAACCAAGGGATGCAACAAATCCTCTGTATTAAACATGACCAAAAAAAAAACTACACTGTGCAATTTACAATGTGCACATTGGTGAAGAAGTTGCTAAATTCAGGGGCCTGTTTCCTGGCAGGGGAGAAGCTGTAGCATCTTATTCTGCTTCAGAACCTCGTCCCCGAGGCCAGCAGATAGGTCATGCTGAAGGTGATCAGGATATTTGGTAATATTATGAGCACTTGTCATGCAGCAGTTCTGAGCAATGTTTCGATACGGTGTTGCTTCCTGATGTCCCTGCCAGTCTCTCCAGGGATGCTGATCATTATAATTACACTAGAACATGGTGAGGACATGGGAAGGAAGGTACGGTACCATCATCTGCAACATGAAGTGTGGACACTATCTGTTTGTTTGTTTTTGTTTATTGCCAGGTTTTCAGTGTGGACGAATCAAAAAAATCAAAAATAAAGGACATCTACAATCTGCACCCCTTTTCCTTATAGTTGCAGGTGAGGAGCAGTGTGTGGGTGATGCTGGTTTCAGCTGAAGGCAGCAACTTTCCTCTTTTCATATTTATTGTAAAACTGAAATCTGTTTGCAGTAGCGGTCCTAGTTCAGATGGCGTCCTTGGTGGCCCCCTCGTTCTGCACCCCCACCCCAAACAACCTTTTTCCCCCGCACACAAAAAGACACACACCACAACTCTTTTGCAACAATATAGCAGCTATTCATTATATATCTTAACAGACCCTTCAAATGGTACATTTAATTTTTTGTTTAAAAAAAAGAATAAAATAGAGTTAAAACTTCACACAATGTTTTAAAAAATCAGAATAATCAATATATAATTATTCACTCCTGGATCAATCACTCTGTTGCAGTTTTCACACTTTACGGAGCACAGTGTACGTTTCAGAATGCTTGCAGACGTCTGCCCCCTCTGGCGAGAAGTTGAAATGACACCAGGAAAAGCATCTGCCACTGCGACTGCACAGGTCTTTTGCTTAGAGGCGTGATTTCTTCTGAGCTAAGAAAGTTAATAATATTGAAGTTAGCCCATGTTCTCTCGCTAGTGGGTCGATTGCGGCGGAGACTCAACAGAGTAGCCTAGTGAACGAGAGTGCACAGAGACAACAGCAGTAAATAAAGGATGGTTGGGCAATTGTAAGTACATGTATAGGAAAGAAAATAAATAATATTTAACTTCAAAACTTCCACTATGCGCCATTAAGGTAGTCCAAATGGGGAAAAACTGAAGAAAAAAAAATTATGTTTTCCAAATAGAGCACAGGGTTCATAAATTAGGTTTTCAAGAACATCTACCATGTCTGTTGTTGGTAGAATAACCCAGTCCAGCTATTTACTAGTATTTTGAATTTTTGATTGTACCTGATGAAATAAACACAACAAATTTGATCAGATACCAAGTTAAATATTTTTCAGTTCTCACACTGTGCACAACTTAGTGTTGCAGCATCTCCCCATTTAGTGGGCATAGAAATAGCAATAAAATCCTACTTCTGGACACAAGTGACCAAACATCACCCAACCCTATGGGTACTTGCCATGCCACTCAACAGGCTGGGCTGCCATGTGAAGTGAGAAATGTTTCCCACATCAAAAGCTGCCACTGTCTGTGAGGGAGTGAAGAAACCAGTTTAACACAGGAGACTGCGGCCCAGAGGGGACCAAATGAGAGATGATGATTTATTAAAGGCTGGTTCTGGAAACCACAAACAGCTGCTGCAATTGTGGGCTTCTCTCCTAGAAGTGCTTAAGCCTAAAATGGAGACTACAGGAATACTCTGCAAAGTAGTATACTCTGCAAACCCCCTGTCAACACATGACAGGGGGTTTGGCTTCAATGTGGATTGTCACCAGTTTCTCAGAACAACTTTATGATTGGGGTGAATGCGACAGTCTGTAATCACTGAGGCAAGTGACAGCGCGGCTTTTTTTTTTTACGACATGATTGCAGGAGTCTTGAAGCAAATAAGCACAGTCTGGCTCATCCAGATGCTGAAAATGTCAGAGCCAGTCACTTTAGGTATGATGGTCAACTTGGAGGTTATGCTGGTTCCCACAACTGTTTCAAAAATTGCGTAATTGTGTTGCACCTTACCTGCTGGGAATTTAAGCTCCACGTCTAACCTAACTTTATCAACAAAGATAATTTATAAGATCAGACTATCAGCAAATGTACTCCTTTTAAATAAAAACAAAAACAAGAAATCCTGGAAAGTATTTGACTCAATAGTGATTCATCAAGAACTTCTGTCTTGGTTTTAATGGATCTCAGGGCTTGACTCTTATTTGACAGAGCTAAAGTTATTTGTTATCTTGGTAACTCTAAATGCTGTCACCAATCCTGCTGCTCGTGTGCTCACTAAAACCAGGAAGTTAGAGCGCATCACCCCAGTTCTAAAGTCCTTACACTGGCTCCCTGTAGCTCAGAGAATAGACTTTAAAATACTTCTGTTAGTTTATAAATCAAAACTCCAAAATGCATGAAAGACTTGTTGCTGCTTGTATCAACCCTGCAGACCACTCAGAACTTCTGGTTCTGGTCAACTCTGCACACCCAGAACCAGAACCAGACATGGAGAAGCAGCATTTAGTTCCTATGCTCCACAAATCTGGAACAAACTTCCAGAAAACTGTAAATCAGCTGAAACAGAGAGCTCCTTTAAATCAAGACTGAAAACCCTCCTGTTAAGATAACATAACAACAGAAACATTGACCAATATATTTAGTGTGTATTGATGCTTTCACTTGATACAATTTTATGTTTGTTTCTGGTCTCACAACCAGTGACCGTTTTGGGATGTGTTTGATATTTTTGTGTTTTCATGATGTAAAGCACCTGTTGCGGAAATGTACCATAGATATATGTGCATAGATAAAAATAAACTTGACTCAAAGCAAACAAAGATCACATGTGGGGTATTTCAGGGCTTCAATCTTGCACCATGTTTAATTAACATCTACAGGATAAAATCTGATTTTTGCCTCAGATTGCTATGCTTTCTACAATATCTATACTGATGTCGTACAGCTTTATGTTCCAGTGTCTCCAGTAGGCCTCAGAAGGTTCAGCTCCCTGTTTTTAAAGAATAATAAATGGTCTCGGTCATAAATACATTTCAGACTTGCTGGTCATGCATGAACCAGGTAGACCCAGAACCAGAACTCAACAAGGTGGAGGCAGCATTTAGTTTCTACGCTCCTCCCCTCTGGAACAGCCTGCCTGAAAGTCTGAGATGAGCAGAAATTGCTTGCTCCTTTAAGTCACTGTAGTAAACAAACCTTGCTGTTTACCGCAATTTACCCGCGAAGGCCCAAGGATGTCTCATCATTTCCATCTTTGCTTGGATTTTGTGTTTTTAATATAATTTTTTTTTGCATTTATGTGATTTATACCTCATGTTTTTATGCATTTATCTTTGAGCTAAGCACTTTTATTCAGCGTTGAAGAAAATCCCCTCATTAAGAAAAAAAAAGTAGTTTTCACAGAATCACAAGTATCCCAATTATTGGCTTCTTGGTAAAGACTTATAGAAAGCATGTTAATAGATTTCTGCAGTGCCATAGTGAAAAGCAAAAAGAAGAAAAAAAATCAATGTTTTGTTTCATTACATTTATTCAGTAAGGCATCGGACCGACTGAGCACTAAGGGGCTTTCTGAGGAGAGACAATTAGTCTATGAGCTGCAGCCGTCCCACCTGCAGGCTGAATCGCATTAACCTCAGAATCTGGCTGTGGCTTCAGGCACCATGGGAGGGGCTTTGGTTGCGCTTATTGGTTTGGTGGCGCTTCTGCTAAACAAAGGGCTTTACTTTTCTTCCTCTATCCTTTTGACTGGATAACAATGGCGAATGTGCTGCTATCTGCGGAGAACTCCTGAAATCAAATCTGTTCGGTGTATTACTGAATTGCAAAACTATATTGACGCACGAGAGACAAAGTCCTGAATGCAGTTTTCTCCCCGGAGGGTCATGTTTTCCAATTGTGGAGATAAATGTGGCAGCTGACGATGACCGGCCAAACGCTTACAAGATGAGGGTGGATAAAATAAATCGACTTACATGTGTCCTCTGAAGCTTATTTTTAGTACTAATGTAGTGTCTTTATGCTTGACAGTCCTAATTACAGATGACATTCCTCTGAAGAGCGTTACCTCATAGTGCTGTGACTGCTTCCTCTCTGGGAGGAAGCTGCTGCCCTGACCAGTTCAAATGGGAGATGACCTCAGTCCTCAGTCCTGGTCCTCATGACCCACTGTCCTTCATGTTTTAGACGAGGCTCGGCTTCGGCACACCTTGTTGAAATTCTTGTGCTACCACCTCAGCATGCCATTAAAGTGCCGCAGAAGCCTGCTTTAATCGCCCATCCGTTTAAGTCTGTGTGTGTGGAAGCAGGAAAACGGCTGAAACACACAGGCCGCTGGCTCCTAAGGACCAGGATTTAAAACTACTGGATTAGATTGCACTTGCTGAGGAAGTGTTGCTGTAGATTTAGGGGGGAAAAAACTCATTTTAAAGGGGATGCTTAGAAAGGAGTCAAGTTCAGTTCTGAGATGCACTGCTCGGTTCGGCTTTTGATACCAATACTAGTGGAAACAGTCCATGGCAACAACATGCAATTACCCAGCAGTTTGTTCAGACTAAGCTCTTCAACTCAGCAATGCTGTTTTGATGGACCTTTAGACTTTGTTCACACAGTAAATCCTGATCCCCTGTTTTACAGGCAAATATTCTCCATGGAAATTCAGCCCAACACTTAAGCTCAATTCCTCCAACTTTCATACAAATCCATCAACTTTCATAAAAAATATAACCCTTTTGATCGTGAAGGGAGCTTTTCGGTATGTATTACTTTATTGACTTAAGTTTTACACACAATGAAATAAACTCCAATTGATAAGTGATAGTTTTCGCATCGAATTTGCGCAAGTAAATCTTAAAGGAATTTTGAAAATTAGTAGTCCTGCTTGAATGTTAAGTTTCAATTAGCAACTGTATGCAAAGCTGAAAGTACATGAAAGGAAAACTGTTTTATAATTTTTGACACATAAAACAAGACGATGTTAATACCAACACAACTTAGCTGGTTGTTAGTGATTAAAGCACAGCAGATACTTGGTTAGACACAATGATGATCAATTTATAGAATTAGTTTGGCATCATCATGGGTTTAGTCAGATAATGTGGTGTTAGATTATATATCTCTACATTTTTTTTTACATAGGCTTGTTTTAACATCTATTTAATTCAAGAGCAGTTTAAAAAGGGTTTCATTTGAGTGACAGCCCACTACTCAAAGCCTATTCATGGCTGCAGCCTTTGACCCGAGCTCATGACAGAGGAACGCCGATTACTCAAGATGTGCAGCCAATCACTGTAAAATAAATCCAGAGTGGATTACTGAAGGAAGTCCAATGAACCCCGTCAAAGCTGATGTCCTGCACCCGGTTATCTTTGGGAGTAGTTCATGAGTAGTTCACACAGCTCACACTCAACAAGCAGCGCTTCTCGGGAAGTCACATGATTCCCTGTGAGAAAAAATTACTTTTCTTTTCTTTTATAACGACGCAAACAGTTTAAAATAGAGTCACAGCAGCAGCGTATGGTTTGCTGGTTTGCTATTTGTCCGAACAAGTAATTAATTAGATGGTAAAAATGTTAAAGGACGCAAATGTACACACTAAAGGGGACATATCATGCAAAATCCACTTTTAACTACATTCTGTTGTGTAGTTGGAGTCTCCAGGAGGGCAGGAAAGTGTGAATGTAGTCTGTCCAGGTGCTGTGTAGCAAGGGCGTAACCATAATCTCAGAAATGAGGGGGATATATTTTTTCAGAGGTCTATTGAGTGATTTATAAATTTACAAACCTATCACACAATATGGAATGGGAGTGACAAGGTAACCGTAATAAGCCACATAATTTAATTTACTGGCATGAACGTTGAAAGTGACACGATACTAAAAATCCACATTTTAGCCACATGTGCAAAATTAATCAAGATCAAGAAAAATGACATGATGTATTCCTGCTTCCTTTAAGAACGCGAATAATGCAGAAATCAAATAATATCTGAGAATAAACATTTAACAAATAAATCAACAAGGATCCATCCCCTGCTCTGTCACTATCTGCAGCCTCTCCTGCTGCGGCCTGGTCTCTGCCCTGACACATGGCCTTCTCCCTGGGCTACCTACCACAGATTACAGATATTTTAGAGTGTGAATGAGAGCAGCAGAGCTCGCCAACGGTGTGACTAAAGATGGCTCGGAAAAACACGTTGCAACATGTAAATAATGGATTAAACGGTCGTAGCGGCTGAAAAAGTGTGTGTGTGGGGGGACAAAGGGTACAGATTCGAAAGTTGAGGGGGGGACATGTCCGACCCGTACCCCCCGTCCATTACGCCCGTGCTGTGTAGGTATCTTTATATTCCTTTTGGGTTACATTCTTCAAGCCATTCAGTTTGCTTCACTCTATGTTACGTTTTTTTGAAGAAGTATGTTCCAGTATTCACTGCAGAGTTGTTACACAGAGTCATGGACTTCCAAATACCCTTAATAATAGCTCAGTGCTCCTGTTCCTTGTACTTTCATAGGGCCAACAGTAAGAACTCTATCATAGGGAGGGAAGGAGCTTTGGACTGCTGTGCTGAATTCAGACAGCCTTTAACTCCGACGTCATTACGTGACGGAAACGCACATGGACGATGCAAGTAAAATCCGGGCCTACAGTCATCCGAAAATCTTTTCTCTCCAGATGTTTTTGTCGATTTATGTGAGGGGGCTGTGCTTATACGTCATGTCATGCAAAGGATTGTGGGATACCTTAAGGCTTCTTCGCTGCGGTAAGGGGTGTCACAATGTTCCTAGCCAAAACTAACCACGAGGAGAAGGATACAGGCTAATTTTCCTACCCCCTTCCTTACTGACTGCATTATTCAGACAGCACTTATGATGACCGCTGACGCATTTCCGCTTTGGCTAAAGAGTCCTTGCTCAAGGGTATCCGGATGAAGTCAATTTTTTGTACTTCAATATCATCCTCCAGCAGCCTACAAAAATGGCCGAATGGGGTGGGGTCGAACACTCTGCGACCTGGAGAGGGGTGGGGTGTGAAGCGCCACCTTTGCATTTAAAGAGACGGCACCAAAGTGAGCTGCTCTCAGACGCACCTTAGTGTAAAAAGGGGGACTGTGGGGGTAAATCATTGAGAAATTCAGACCAGAGTCTGTAGTTCTTCTTCATATAGAGCACAAATGAATGATTTCAATATGAAAAGGAATAATGAAACAGCACGATATGTCCCATTTAAAAATAAAAAGGTTAAAACCTTTTTTCTGCTGCACGTATCAGTCCCAGAGCCAAACATTTATGGACCAGGTTATGGATAAAATGATTGCTCATCAGGGCACATCATTAAATTAAACCTTTAAAAAGGTACATCTGGAAAGGAACCCAAATTTTGTTGACTTTGTCACTTTGATTCGGAAGAAGGCTACAAATCTATTTAAGACCAAAACAAGACATATTTACGAGCAGCTGTCTTCAAAGCACAGGAAGCAAGAGACTTAACCTTAGCTTTGCCCTTTTACAATATAGGTGTAGACCATATTGTTCTACAAACACATTTCTTCAACCATCTCTCTAAGATGCTATGATTGAGTCCAAACCAAAGGCCATCATTATTAACTTGAATTTTAGAGCTAGAATTTTCCCACCAGTCCCAATTATAATTTGTTTCCAGTCACCCCCACTAGGGGGTGCTTCAAGCCTACAGATTCAGCTTCTCAGTCAAAGGGAGGTAGCAGAGCGTTTTCTCCAGGCCACAGCAATGACTTGCCAAGCATCCATTTTCCAAGAGGGGGCAATACAGCACTGTGTTCACACCTCGGTCACATATTGGGTAATTAGCCATGAAAAGCGGTTTTGACACGCATCAGGAGCTGACATCTCAGATTAATGAACGACACAAAAACTGGGGAGCTTGGTTCAACTTGCAGTTTGTATATTTATTTTAAAGCAACTTCTTTTGTAAAATATAAATACAAATTATGGGATATTTTAATTACAAAGTTAAAACAAAACAAAGGAAAATGAACACACCAGGAAAAAAAAAGGACTCTACTGCAGTAGCCTCCTCATTATATACAAGCTCTGTGCCAAAGGGGGGAGGGGATATCAACATTGTCTTAAAACTTTATCATACAAACAGTTTTGCAGTTTTTAACAGTTTAAATTACAGCCTGAACAGAAAGCAACATCGTTAAAGGAAAAAAAAATACAACAAAGTAGCCCCTGAGGCTCAAGCGAGCACTAACGTTTGAGGAGAAGTAGGGGAGGAAAAAAAAATGGACATCATGTGCTTCCTATAAACACGAATATCAGACCGAACAGCACATCCTCAGAACTATTCTGTACAACTAAACACATGCACGGTGTGCTGTACGCTCAGCCGCTGAGAGCACGACTGAACTATATATGAAAAAAAAGATTTTTGGAGCAATGAGCAATGTCTGAAAGAAAAAAACTCTCCATAATCATATATATACTGTATATATTTATTTATACATATATTAATTTATAAAAATAAGACCATTATTAAGTCTCTTGAGTCAGAAATGTGTTGATCCTTAGTTAATGGAGGGAAATGTCTGCAGCCCAGTCGGCCAGTCCGTCTGTACAGTGCACCAGTGCTGGTCCAGGACCGGGCCGGAGCCGAGAGAACTAAGGGTCACGCTAAGGCATATCTGTCACCTCTGATTGGTTCTAAAGCAAACTCCACTGGGCGAGGAACGAGGTCAGGATGAGCCCAGCTTGCCCCCCGCCGCCTTGATTTTGTCCTTGAGCTTGCCCGTCGGGTGCTCCCAACGGTCGTCCAGACACTCCAGTGATGAGCCCAGCAGAGCGGCCAGCTCTGCGCTGTCTTCCACCAAGTCCAGCAGGTCTTTGCTGTCTGGTTGGAAGCCCTCCAACTCCTCGGGGCAGGAGAAGAGCTGCGACAGGGACGCCTGCCGGTAGAACTCGGCCTCGGCCACCGTCACCACCTCCATGTGGGGGAAGGCTTGCCGGAAGGCGCGGGCGGACATGCGCAGCCGCCGGAGCACGTCGGACAGCAGCAGCCAGTTTCTGGGTCTGAAAGGAGGGGGAGAAGTTGAGGAATGGAGGGAGGGCGGAGGCTGTAGAAATAAGTAGTAATGTCTGCTTTGGAGATCAAAGCTCACCCCTGGGAGAGGGACACCTGGATGTTGTAGCACGGCAGCAAAGGTCGATCGGAGAACTCAAACTCAAACACCTCCCTTTTCTCGTCCTCTTCCTCGTCGTCTGGGCCCGGGGGGTCAGCGAGGATGTTGTAAACGCCGCCTTCTTCGCCGTATTCTGACACAAACAACAACAACAGGGGTAAGCGTCATCACCGTCGTCATAGAGCTGCACCGATTAAAAGAGGGGTGCTGACTAAACTTAAAACTAAAGCCTTTAGGTGCGTTTCCACTGCAACCTAACTATAAATACGTCTTACTGGTTGATTACTCCCTGCATTTGGTTTCCATTATGTCCCAGCTGAAATTCTTTGACATATATTGTGTTAGCTTTAAATGGTGCAGCTGGAGTAGTTGCATAATTTAAAGCAAATTTGTTTTGTTTGCAATTAATACTAAAACTGCTACAGCTACTCGTGTTAAATATGACTGTTTTACAGTGTTAACACGGGTATCGGATCGGTGCATCTCTAATCACAACCTTTGTGGACACATCTGAAGCTTTGAATGGGATTTTAATTCCGTTTCACAGTGTAATCGTTGCGATACAATCACAAATCAAAAAGTCGCCACTGCTCTGCTCCAATTAAAATTAATTTAAAAGGCAATTTAGTTTAAAATTACTCTACATAAGTTGTATGCTGTTATCCTCTGTCCCCCACCCAGACCCGGGATCGGCAGTTTTCTCTAACCATCTTTTACACATCCTGACAAAGCTTCAAGTGACTTTACTTAGCTTTTAACCCATAACTACTATACAGCGAAGATGAAGGCTGGTCTAATTTAGCAGATTTTGATTGAAACTGGAGCAGCGACAGTGGGAGGAATCCTGCTCAAATTTTGGACCCCACAGTGGAAACGCACTTGACCGATGGCCGGGGTGAGATTAAAGGTTCCCTTTAGCGAAACTGCACCTTTTGTAAGCATTAAAAGACATACAGAGTGCTGTTCAGTACTCACCACACACAGCGCTGCCATAGAACTCCCAATAAAGCCCTGGGTCGTCATCTGAGCGGCCCTGAAGGTCAGCAAAATAATCTGTGGAGAGAGGAGAAGGCTGTTATTCAAGAGCCGGGCGCCTGGGGACAGGCAACGAGGCAAATACGATTGCCCTTGGAGACTACAGCAGAAAAATGGATAAAGAGCACACAGAGCGAGAGAGAGAGAGCGAGAGACAGAGACAGAGAGAGAGAGAGAAATGTTTTGAGGTGGTGATGGTCAGAGGCCAGGGGCTGTACCGCGGGGGAGGAGAGCGACCGTCTCTGCCGGGTTAAAGCCGGCTCAGTTCAGAGCGAGGCCACAGACGGCTGCCAGGAATCAAACAAGAACCACACACAGTTGCCCAGAGCGAGCGCACACACAGACCTACGCGGAACGAGAGAGAGCTGGAAACAAACAAGCAGAGGGAGCTGGATAAGCAACGCGGTGTGTATTCAGCACGCGCGCGCACATTTGCAGAGCGAGAGCCGGGCTTTGTGCCAGCGCTGAGGCGTGGGGCGTCTGGCGTGTGTTTGGAGGGATTAACGGCCTCCAGATGAGCGGGACCAGGTGGAGGGAGGGCGGCGAGCGCTCGCCCGGCTCGCTCGCTCGCTCTTCTGCAGCTCTCCCGACATCGATCCGTCCCGTCGGCTGAAAATTCAACACCATCCCCGCTGCCACCTGTCCGCCTTCTCCCTCGCTCTGTCACGCAACGGGTCTTAACTGGTTCGGCGCTCAGGCAGGCGGAGGCAGCTGAGCATGATTTCATTTCCCTCTCCTCCCGCACACAGACCCGTGTTGACTCAACTTAACTATAAACATCCAGACGAGCCCTGCGGCGCACACACAAACACACGCACGCTCCGAACACGCAGCGCGTCAGACTCCGAGGCAAGGCTGCCGTGCGAAAACGACAGGCGCTCTCCAGCTAGAGCGAAGCCTCCCCCCCCCCCTTCCTCCGCACGTACGCCGAGCAAACACAGTCGCCGTTGCTAGGTAACCGGATAGAGGAGCCGAGAGGCGGCAGCAGCAGCACGCAACCCGGCGAGCCGAGAATCCCCGTCTAACAGGTGGCTGAGGGAGGGAGAGGAGCGCAGAGGAGGAGGGCGCCGGAGGGGAGACGGGATGACAGAGATGGACGTGTGGAGCCGGCGCTCCGAAGTGGAAGATGAGGATTTACAGAGAGGGAGTCCTGCCAGGAGGTTGAGCAGAGGTCAGAGCAGTGAAAGAACAGCAAACAGAGAGACTAGAGATGGGGGGTGGTCTGGGAACAGGGTTGGTGACCACTCTTTTCAACTATTTACCCCCGCCCTGACCCGTATCGCCACTCTGCTTTGGCTTTTAACATTGAAATTATATTATTATTTAAATGTCCTCGACTTCTGATCCGTTTCTTTTTTTTCCCAGCCCAGCCAAAGAAACTTTAAAGGCCTCAGCTCCATTTAAATTGTGAGATTAAAGAGCATTTCCATTTTTATTTTGTCTGCGGATTTGCAAGTTTTCCTCTTTTATTATTTGAAATTAAAGTGGATTTTTTTTTTTTTTACGCTGATTATGTGCAGCTCTCTGTGAGTCTGTTGCTTGGGAGCCGTTTCTTACGCTCTATACACAATCAGGCCAATTTATAAAAATCAGCTCGTACGCGGCGTGTGGTCTCCTTCCTTGGAACATTTATCTTCATAAAAAAAATAAAAAATTACCCCAGAGTTTTGTTCCTGAAGTTAAATATAGTGGGACGGCTCGACTCACCGGTGAGGAAACGCTCCATGGTGTCGCTGCGGGTCATCTTCAGCAGGCCGCGGCCAGAATACGTGGCCAGGGTGGGGTCGGCTCCGTAAGACAGCAGGACCCGCACCACGTCCAGGTGGTCGTTCTCCACGGCGTCGTGGATGGGTCTAAACACACACAAAGGCGCGCGGATAAGAGGTTAAAGGTTATCGGCACATTTTGTCACGTCACAACCGCTAACTTAAATGCACCTTATTTAGATTTTAGGTTATTGGCGCACAAAAAGTGACGCAGAATCTGCTTTCGTATTTGCTTTGTTTTAAAGCGAAAAAGAGTTACATGCATTTGCTGAACTTGACTCAGACACCCTGAAATTTAATCTAGTGATCCTCGTTTCCTTCTAGAGTCCCTTAGTCAAAAAATTTAGGCATTGGTTGTGGAAAACACACCCCTCTGGATAACCCCCCCCCCCCCCCCCCCCCTCAAAACACGGTGGTGGCTCCATCGTGCTGTGGGGATGCTTTTCTTCAGCACTAACAGGGACGATGTCAGAGTTGATGGGGGGATGGATGGAGGCAAATACAGGACAATCTAATGGAGCTTGCATTAGACTCGACACTGAGGCGGAGGTTGATCCGAGCTACATTCGATTGGTCTTTACCAAAGCGTATTCAATTCAATTTTATTTATATAGCGCCAGTTTATGAAACATGTCATCTCGAGGCACTTTACAAAGTCAAAATCAATCATATTATACTATTATATCGTCTATGGCTTTGCAGCAATCCCTCATACTGAGCAAGCATGAAGCGACAGTGGAAAGAAAAACCACCCATTAGCGGGAAGGAAAAACCTCCAGTATGCATGTACTAAAATGATGCAGTCAAAGCCTAGACCTAAATCTACTAGGCAATCTGCGGCAAGAGTCGAAAATTGTTCCCCGCAGATGCTCACTGACCGACCGGACTGAGCTCCAGCTGTTTTTAACGGGCAATGAATACCCATGTGGTCGTAACGTGACACGAGTGAGCACGCTCATCGCAGGACACTTTATGTAGCCACGAGTCACACTACCTGGTACGTAACGGATGCCTCTCCCTGCATTATTACATATAGATGATACTGGAATGATGTCTGTCATATGCAAAGGTGGGGGGTGGGTTGGGTGGGTATTTACCTGGTCCCGTCCTGTGCGCTGCAGTTGATGTCGGCGCCGTAATCCAGCAGGTGTTGGACGATGCTGAGCCAGCCCCGAGCACAAGCCTCGTGGAGAGCGCAGTAGCCCGCGTAGTCTCTGTGATTCACCTCGCAGACTCTGTTCTCCAGGCAGTACAGCACCACCTCCTAGGAGAGACGGCCAAACAAAAGGGAGAGCCGAGTTATGGCGCGAAACAGGCCGTTTCTGTCCGTGCGATCGCGACCAAAAGACGCGAGCGCCCCACGGAGCAGACACAGACGCACACAGCCCTTCCCTTTGCGCTTCTTGTGGGCGAGGGGGGGGGGGGGGGGGGGGGAGGAGGAACTGAGCGTGCCGCTGCGCCGGACAAACATACGCAGTGGCGCACAAACGCTCCATAATACCAGAGCTGGCGCCAAACACATCGAGGAGCCCCGAGAGTGACTCAACTGCTCGCTGCCTGCCAGATTTCTGCTCGCGCGCGTACGAGCGTGCGCGTTGTGTGCGCCGTGATTGGGCCCGGATGCCGCTGTGGCAGCCAGCTACAATGGCTGGGCTCTGCGCGCGGCATAATGGAAGCGGAACAAAGAGATTTGATGGAGGCGCTTAAGAGCTGGAAGCGTTTTCTCTGGTCTAAGGCTGTGACAGTTGGGCGTCCGGCACTAAGTAGTCAGAATGGTCTTTATTGGACCGCAGCAGTGTCTGCCGCCATTAGGCAGAGAGGAAACAGAGAGACAGGAAGCTGGCGGGCAGCGTGTGGACAC